>QVRM01005245.1:0-50000 GCA_003439945.1 Dermanyssus gallinae
ATATATATATATATATATATATATATATATATATATATATATATATATATATATATATATATATATATATATATATATTTCTAGCGTTAATATGACTTGCTGTCAAATTATGAGAAGTCCGGGAATGTGAAACGAAGTTTGACATTCTACAATAGTATTAGGATTATTTGCATTCACTCTAAATCTGATCATAATTAATAAGGGGTGTTTTGGACCCTGTGCTGATGTTAAGTATAGCAACCATAAATGGATCTAGTGCATTCATGAGACCTTGTCATTATACTACTACTTCTGGGCAAGTTGTCTTAAAACACTTAAAACTTGAATTATAGATGAATTCATATGTTTCATTGTCAACGGTACCTCACAATCTAAATACTTGTAAGATGTTCCTCTGAGGTGGCTCCTTGGCTTCACGGGTGGAGCTATTATGCGTGGGTTTGAAGTTCGCGCCAGGAAGGTTCACATTATGTTTCTGTCCACCAGCAGTGTCAACAACGATGGCTCTCAGTAAAGCACTATACGATTTGCTATAGACTACGGTTGAGTTGTTGAAGGATACAACATTCAGTCCAGGTCTCCCGCCCCTCAAGTTCGACTGCCAGAAGTGGACAGAGTGATGAAGTCAAAAAGTGAGTTCCCTTACAGTTAACGCACGAGCTCTTACTGTTTGCAGCCATATGTTCTGAAATGGCTTGTTGAAATTTTCCTAACTACCTCGCTCTTGCATACTACACAGTCTCTAGCATCTATACGCATTAAATTCGCTCCTGCGCACATTGTAACCCTATGAGCTTTGCACGCAAGAAATACTTTTTGGTAGGGACACCAGCAAACTGCAACAGTACCCTGTCCGTGAGAGTTAGGAACAGCTCGTCTCCCACCCGTTTATTAGCACTTTTGTCTTAACGGGAATCACCCCAACATCTTGTAGAGGTGATAATATCTCATCTGCAGTGAAGCCGCGATCAACCTTTGTGATCCCGGCGTGACCGATGCTCGATGACATGATGTCATGATGACATGAGGCTTAATTTTTTGGTAGTGAATACTGTCCTTGATAATTAATACAGCTAATTGTTTTATGGCACCCTGGACCGGATTCCCGCCTGAATTCATACCTACCTTCGTACCGCTATCCGTCGAGAAACGTGTTCTTCCTGAAACTACTAGGAGAAATGTATGCTGTCATCATCATCTCCATCATAAATATCTACGGATGCTTTAACTTATATATAATGGCCTACATATTCTACAAAATAGAAATTAATTTTCAATAATTGCTGGTGCGTGATTCAGTTAACTAGACAATGTCAGGTCTTGTAAACATCTGGATGGATAACAAACTAGTCAGTAAAGATATATAATAGAGAAATATATGTATAGTAAATCATGCTCTAGACACAACGGTCTAGTCCATATATATATATATATATATATATATATATATATATGGCTTAACCGTTACGTCTAGAACATAATATACTATATTTATAATTATATGTATAGTATATTATGCTATAGACATAACGGTTTAGTCCATATATATATATATATATATATATATATATATATATAAATGTATTGTTTATTACGCAGTATTTGGGGTATACACGTATGTGCCGCAGCTTTCCTAGACAAATTTCGTCAGTTATATCGCTCTTGTCCACTGTTGGTGATGATACAGATCATACGATTTTTTGCATAGCTTGCATTCGGACTCGGTCGATAGTTCATGCAACCCATTTTATCTACAATTCGTCATGCGAAATTCATGTATTGCAAACCCGGTAACGAAGCACCTGTTTTTACAACATAGGCCCTTCCAGTAGTTTGTGGTTCTCGCTCTAGTCTTACAAAAACGCCAATTTACATACGCAAACTTATATTCACATTCAGGAAGATGATTCTCACAGACCTCCTTCTCGGTAAAGCATAAGTCGTTCTGAGATCCTCCACAATGAGTGGTATCGAGGCCAACAGATCGACAAGCCGGTTGCGGCTGCTGCGGTGGACTATTAGCACTCTTGTTAGAAAACTCGCTTCTATTTTGTCGAATATTTCTAGATTCGCTTGCAATAGAAGAAGATATATAAATATATATATATATATATATATATATATATATATATATATACTTCATTTATTCAATGTAATCAATCATTCACGGTCGGAATATGACTATATATATATATATATATATATATATAGTGACGTACGTACGTTTAAGGCAGATACGAGGCAGTACCAATTTAATTAATTAAACAATGCACAGTGACATTTAAAGTAATTGGGCATTGTTAATAGTGTGTATTGTTAAGCAACGCCGTGTCGATGTCAATGATCCTACAGGCAGGTCAATCGCGTCATTCTGGCGCGGGGGGGGTAGTGCGGTGGGGTCGTTATGGTCAGCTCTATCTAGCGCCTAATGCGTGCCTTATTGACCTGTCCACTAGCTATTCCGCCCGCACCCCGGGCACCGACGTACGGGGCACGGGCTAAGTGGGCAAGCGAACACGAGCGGATTGTCCTCTTGTTTGTGTCGAATGGGCAACGCCCGTAACCAGAGAACGAAGAAAAAGAGGGGCTTTCGTTTCGCGCGGCGACGCCTGACTGCGTCGCCTGGCTGCGGGGACTTCGCCAAGACGCTAACTACGGCTTACCGGGGGGGCACTTCACAGCGGGCCAACAACAAATTTACAGCTTGATTGACTCGTCAACTGCGGCGGCGACAGGATCGTCGAAAACTCGTCGTGAAGTCGTAGTAGTAGTTGTAGTAGTAGTGGCTTCATTGCCCCGCCACGCTCTGCGGCAGCCAGCGCGCACTTCAACATCATCACGACCAGTTGCCATCAGTTGTTGGTGACCGCTGATGCTGAATTGAAATCACTGACTTCAATCTGACATTACTGCCTCCTCCTGCCTCGTGCCTACGCTGCCCTACGTTCCGCGAACTCTGTACGCCCGGACGGAATGACGACAACCAACCAACCACCCAGCCAGCCAGAGGAACAACACATGGATGGCGACCTATGAAGCTGTAGATGGAGTGGCACACGACGGATCCCGTTGAACGTCCAACGCTAGAATAACGGCGCTGTTGCTGTTGTTATTGTTGCCGTTGTTAACGGAGATGCAGTTGTTGTTGTTGCCATTGTTGACGGTGATGCAGTTGTTGTTTTTGTTGTTGAAGGTGTTTTAGTTGTTGAGGCTGTTGTGGTTGTTGAGGGTGATATAGTAGTTGTCGAGGGTGTTGTTGTTATTGTTGTTGTTATAGCTGTTGTTGCAGTTGTTGTTTTTGTTGTTGTTGCGGCTGTTGTTGTTGCGGTTGTTGTTATTGTTGCCGTTGTTAACGGTAATGCAGTTGTTGTTGCCGTTGTTGACGATGATGCAGTTGTTGTTTTTGTTGTTAAAGGTGTTGTAGTTGTTGAGGCTGTTGTTGTTGAGGCTGATATAGTAGTTGTCGAGGGTGTTGTTGCTGTTGTTGAGGGTGTTGTTGTTGGTGTCGCTGAGGCAACCCGGCGAGTGGCACCGTCGCCGATGACCGCGATGACGACTTCTTCACGAGGACCACACGGGGCGTTGAGGTGCTCGTTTCGGACAGGCGGATAGACAGATCGAGGCGCAGACATGAGTGCGCCCGGTTTACTCACCCGGTGAGTCATTCGGTTTGATTTGGACTGCATTCGAAAAGAACTGCTTCGCTTACCGGTTCGGGCGGGCAGTGATGGTGATGCTGGTGGTGGTGGCGGCCGCGGCTGGTGATTTGCGGCTCTTGAAGTCCAACGACGAGGGCGAAAATGATGATGACGACGACGACGACAAAAACAACAAGAACAACAACAACAACAACAACAACATTCTACGTAGGACTGAAGCCTTGCCGTGCGGCCTGCTGCATACCTGGCCGCTTGTCAACGCTGGTCGCCGTCGCTCGCACACCTGAGATGGTCCCATCCATCGTTACGTCCAACATCAGCGTTACAACGCTCGAACGGCCCCGACTAAATGTGTCCTTATTGTCCCCTTCGTTTTTATTTTTATTTTGCCACGCTGCTTTCCGCTACATTGACACGTCCTAAGTCTCTATGTTTCCTTCTTCTTATTGCTGGCAATGCATCACCTAGATACAACGTCATTCCCCCTATTTCTTTCCTCTCTCTCTCTCTCTTTCTCTCCTCTTCTGGTCGCACCTCGACGCGTTAATTTTATTATGCCTACGAGGTTCAGCATCGCTTTAGGCTATTTGTACGTGTCCTGCTGTACTCTCGACAGGGTCAACTGACCTTCAGACTGGGTCTGTAAGCATCGGTCGATGCTAACGCGCCGAAGTTTCGTCACGCTGTGTCTCGATGTACCGCTTTCACCGGCTCATCGACATTACCGTTAGTCGCCAACGCTCTATTATCTTCTATTGTAGCTCTCTGCCGTGGTTCTTGTTAGTGTCGTTGTTGTTGTTGTATTGTTGTTGCGGTTGTTGTTGTTGCGGTTGTTGTTGTTGTTGTTGTTGCGGTTGTTGTTGTTGTTGCTGCTTGCGTTCTTTGTCTCTTTTAGTGGCCTGGCCGTGGCTGACACTCCTTCTCTGCATAGGCAGTGGTGCCGGCAGTGCTGACCAACCAGGGAGTTGTTCTCCCGGGCGTAAAATAAATTTACCAATTTAGGCCCATCTCACACCACCAACTACCCCTTTCTTTGTGTCTGCTGCGTCTCTCAACTCGTACAACTCACTCAGCGTGTCTGTTTTTTACGCTCGTGTCAGCCGTTCTGTCCTTTGTGCCAAATGTTATCTGAGGCACAACAAGGAAAGAGAACATTGCGAATAAATTCCCAGTAAATCTTGCTGGCGGCCCGTGCGCAGAACGCGTCAAGCAGTGACGCGTGTGTTGTCTGTGACCCGTATCGGGCACCACCGTGCATGGTGTCTGATCGTTTTTCTATTGTTATTATTAGTACGGTGATTCAAACAGAGTCATCATCACTGTGTTCACGGCTTGTCGCTGCTAAGCGGGTCTCGTGCGCAGAAGAATTGTAGCCGTCGTTTGTAGTAACACACGAAGCCTACTTTAGACACAGACTTCTGCCGCCAGTTCCGGTGATGCTCTTCCAGCGTGCTCGTATGCAGTGAGTCAGCCGCCTGTCACATTGTTCTCTCTCTCTCTCTCTCTCTCTACATATGTATATATGTATGTATATGTATATATATATATATATATATATATATACATACTTATACATACAGACGAGACCTCATAAAATACAGGTGGTGTTTGTTAAGCTTTCAGTCTTGGGGGGCACGCGTCAGAAAAGACCGGTTGTCGAACAAACAGAAGACGCGATAACAGTTCACAAGGACACAGGAACCATGGCTGCAGCCTGCGCGGGAAAGAGAGACTCTTATAGAAAAACAGGCGCTATGGCATTGCTCCGCTCTTTTCCCCATCACTGTATCCCCATCCGCGCTGCGAGGGTATTTGCTTACTAAGAGCACTGACTTAATTGTGTGGAACCTTTTCAATAAAACATGCCTGGAGTACTTGGATTTAACTAGGATGACTGGGCGCGCACTTGGTAGCTGCTTAGCTAACCTAACCGGGAACTATCGTTATCTTCGCTGGTAGCCATGGTGACAAGAGACGTATCTGCTGCTGGCGGCGTAATTTTTAGAATCGTCCCTGCTGGCGTTGCTCTTATTGTTGTGGGTCAGACTTGACAGCGTCGTAAATTCCGTTAAAATAAGCATTTTTTTTCAATAGTATAGGGAGGAAAAGTGTCCTGCTCAGAGGTGACAGCAAAGTTACTCACTTTTGTTTTACCAATGTGGCTGACTGGACATGGCTTCACTAGATGTGCGGTCTGAAAGATATCTGATGTTAGCTCGGTCGAGCCCGGTGGCGTGGTGCATTCGCCTGTGCTTCGCAACCGGAGGAGACACATAGGTGCGCGGGTTCGAGCCCCACCGTTGCACATTTGTATTTATGGAGGTCTGTCTATGAAGTCAATGCAAAAAGCGGACCCGTGGACGGTAAATCTTGGCTGGATGCAGCCCGAAAAGTATTTTTTAGCTAACAGAAATCATATGATAAAGCTGAACTACGAAAGAAGAATTTTAATTAATGAAAATCGAAATTTTGTTACTATCTACTAAACTTTAGTTAAAATACGCGAGGGTTTGATCTCCAGAATACACGTCGATGTTGGCGCCGTTTGAGAAATGTTTGGCATGCTTGAGACGCAATCAAATATTTGAAACCGCCACGGAATCTGTATAACGGCCGACATATTTTCATTCAAGCAGGTTTTGTATTAAACAAACAGTTCCATGTGATTCTCAGAGTGATATGAGTGATTCGTTCGATCAAGCAAATCCGTATTAGCTGTATAAATCCACTTCCTTATGACATGTTCACAAAAACCCCAGTCACTTCGCCACTATGAATAGAACTACCAGCTTCTATATAGAGCACAATATTAACATACATAACATACAAATTTATTCACCATAATATTGGTAGCAGTTTACATCGTATGTTGTGCGAAGTCTACACTGATTCTTTGTAGTGTGTACGAGATTGGAGTGACGCGGTGTCTATGTCGGTGCACATAAGTAATCAATTGAAAATGCGTACTTTCACGAATTCTACGACCCCTTAGTATATGCACTCTTTGTTTCTGAATACCCTGATCATATACATAGGTATGGTTAAATACATATATGTATATATATATTTCCATAATCACACAATTCAAACAATTGTAACAATTCAGGACATTTTGCAGAAAAGGCTATCGCCCGTGTCCGTCATATATATATATATATATATATATATATATAGAGAGAGAGAGAGAGTCAGTCAGAAGTGTTGTCGCGTTTTGAGGGAAAATTTAGATATGTGTTAAAAATTCACTGTCTCACACTAGTCAATGATGTGCACGAACTTGTCCAACCATCGTCCAAAATTACTTTAATTAAAAAATACATATATATTATATTATTTTTATAACCGCTCTCTCTCTCTCCCTGCATAAAAACAGTCAAGATTGTTTGACATGTTCTAAATGTTCGGCCTTCTTATCCCAAAGGGCGTCGTGGTGAGTTTTGGCACGCTTCAGAGACACAGCAGCGACTTACGTTATATGGGTTATATTTTTTTGCCAGAATTCAAATTGCAATAAAGTATTTATTCACTGCCGGGTTATTTCACATTCATAAAGAGCTCTAGATCGAAAAAATATATATATTGTATGTATATACATATATATATATATATATATATATATATACAAAAAGCTCGTCTACCTGCTGTGCGGACATAGACGTTCGTTCTCTCTCTCTCTTTTTTTCTGGCTTCCTTCCTCACGTGTTTCTCTCTCTCTTTATAATAGCGTTAACCTTCGAGTCTTTAGGCTCGAAGCTTAGCGCTAACAAGCTGGCAAACCTAATAATACGCACGGCCGCCAGTTCCGGTTAGCTTGGTAGATCTGAGCGCGGAACGCTATCATTGATCCCGGAGCAGCAGCAGCGGCAGCAACCGGAGCACCAAGTGCCTTTCTTGCCTCGTCTACGTCGGCCGTAGTGCTACGTTCGATTCGCGTCGATTTGCTGTTGGCCACAGCCTGCATCCACACATATGGTAAGGTAAGGCGTGTGCCTTGTCCAGGAGGCAGACAACAACAACAACAACAACAACAACAACAATAACAATAACAACTACAACCTCAACAACCACAACAACAATAAGAAGAGATGCAGAAACGGCAGCAACATCAGCGGTCGAAGTCGAAGTAGCAGCCAGCACCCAAGAATCCACGCAAGCACCCACCCACCCCAAAGACACTCGAAGCTGATTTCGAAGCCAAAATTGCTCAAAGGCGAAAGGCCGCCATCACTGCCGCCAACGCAACAGTTGAGTACGAACTGGGTATGTCGGTATGACGCACGACGCTCTCACACGTCCCATATAGACGTGCACCTGTATACGCACATTCATATCTGCGCACATATACATGCTGAAGCGTATAGTCTGTATATATATATGTATATATATATATATATATATATATGTGTGTGTGGTAGATGTTAGCTGTTATAAGCTCGATTCGTAAAGATGAACTCGGTAGCGGCACACTAGCAGTAATAACAACGGCAGCAGCATTACAAACTGAAGTACCAACCTCATCGTGTGGCCAACTACTAGAACGATTGGCCCCGATCGCCCGCGACAACGCGGCACATCGCGTCAATGAGGTGCATTTGGTGGTGGTGGTGGTGGCCGTGGTGGCACTTTGGTTGGCTCCTTATGGCTCTCCGGCCGATTTGCCTGCACACTGACGCATTCAGTCGATAACCTCGTCCTCGTCCGGCCGCAGGACTCGCCGATGATGAAGTCCACCAACTTCATCGTTGGTCTATACTCATGAAGACGCCAGTGACGATGATGGTGAAGTTAATGCTGTTGCTGCTGCCGCTGATGATGATGATGATGATGAGGGCAATGATGGTGATGATGATTGTCCTGTTGATAATGATCGTCTTGATGGTGGTGATGATGTTGATTATGATGATAAGGGCGATGGTGATGATGCTGATGAAG
This sequence comes from Dermanyssus gallinae, assembly GCA_003439945.1. Classification (NCBI taxonomy): domain Eukaryota; kingdom Metazoa; phylum Arthropoda; class Arachnida; order Mesostigmata; family Dermanyssidae; genus Dermanyssus; species Dermanyssus gallinae. Next base: position 8,592 of record QVRM01005245.1, read on the forward strand.
TCGACTCTCGCTAAACCACCTCATGCGGTCGCCATTGGTGATACAATTGACGTTTGCTGCGGCGATTGGCTGGCGGCCTGCGCGCTGGCCGCCATCAATGAATGCCGAGGCAAAGATGGACCAAATTGCGCGGCGGGAACGACGACAATGACGACGCTTAGTTCATTAATCAAGCGCATCAGCGTGCCGGCGGTGGCGGTGAACCAACGCCGTACGCTGCTCAGGTTGCTTTCGCGGTGTGGCGCAGGCGTCGAACGGACGCGTAAAATTGTATCGAATGTCTGCTTGTCTCTCGGTCGGTCGGTCTATCGGTCGGTTTGTCCGTCCGTCTGTCTGTCGGTCGGTCGATGGACATAGTGGACTAAAAGGAGAGCCAGCACGCCGCTGCCGCCGTAAAACGAATTTCTTTGGGGTGCGGGAGTAACGGCGACAGTGTAGGCGACAAGCTGCACGCGTAGAGCAAGCAGCAACGGAACGATAGTGTGAACCACGACGAACGTAAAAAAGAGCTCCGCCCGCCGCCGCCACGATGATGATGATGAAAGCGGTTGTGGTGATAGGGGTGCCGGGGGGGGGGGGGGCGGTAATTGGGCGGGCGGAGGGGTGGGCTTAGTGAAGGGTAATGGGGATGATGATGGTGATGTCGCCGACAGCAGCCGCAACAACAACCACAACAACAGCAACAGCAGCAGCAACAAGAACAACAGCAACAACAACAACAACAACAACAACAGCAGCAGCAGCAGCAACAACAACAACGTGGACGATGGACTCGATCAGCTCGATAGGTATACCGAATTGAAGAAGAAGGTGAGCTTCTTCAGACCGCCGACTATTGCTCTTCGCGATGGCTGGAGCTAGGCAGATCTATCGACTCTGCAGGACGGTTCGTTGACTGTGCCTATTGTCGTCGTTAAGGCTGGTCGATTGGGGTGCTGGTTGGTCCGCATAGTACGCTTGCTACAGCGACGACTGCTATACCTACTCCCCCACCGAGAGGAAGGTACTTGTGGTATGGTACATACGTGGCCCGCAATCAAACTGAGACGATACGCTTCCTCTGACCAATGGTTCTGTGGGGTGCTCTAGAAAGATTATTGCATTGAAAGTGCCAATACTGTATGTTTATGTTTTGCGTAACACTTGCCTAATTTATATTTATATTTAAATTTACTTCAGGTCTGAAGATGCATTTAATTTTCGAATATTTTAAACTTACAATTTTTAGAAAACGCTTTATCTGTAAAACAATTAAAGTAGCTTTAACACATGGTCAAAATGTTGAAGCGATACGTCCCATTGTCAGTAATTTAGAAAAACGCTCGAACATGCGGTCTCGGCTTGATCACTGTCGTCTAATTCGCAGGTGTCTCATATCAAGGACGTTCTATTCTCGGTACCATCTCACGTCGACGCACTATCTCATACCAGGATGTCTCTCTACGGTTACGGTAGACTGGAAAGTGTAAAGAAGACACGATTAGAGAAAACGGTTTGCGCAACCCTGCATAATGGATGAAACGTGTCAGTTACGACAACGGTTCAATTATGGTTTGGGTGCAATATCCTTAGGCAGGAGAACTAGAGGAGCTCTCGTAAGCCAAGGGATTTGACAACGGTACGTTCATGAGATTTGCACACCCTACGCCGTGCCTTATACAAAAGCTCTTGTTGATACCTTCATCTTTATGCACAACAATGCCAGTTCGTGCACCGCTGCACTTGTTCGGGAATACTTTGTAGAAGTTGGAATTAGCTTAGAGGAGTAATCAGCATGTTCTCTTGGCCCAAAATCCATCGAACATGTGTTGAATGAGCTAAAACGACTCTGGGCCAGAACTCTACCTCTAGCGATATTTCCGAAGCTCATTAGTATATATATTTTTTTTACGGGGGGTTTCGGGAATGCATGATGCACATGCGCCACTAGCAGCCTGCGTGACTAGTGTGAGACTCGCAAACGCACTAAACCCGGATTCCTCCCCACCCCCCCAGGCTCGGTATTACTTTGGCATTACATCGAAGTCATTAGTATTATAAGAGCGGATTACTGATGATACCTACAACCACTTGTGATAGGTGATGCAATATATATACATATATAGCCACACAGTCATCAAGTATGCACTCAATCTCGACATGCCCGCCGAAAAATCTTAATTACACCGCAATCACGGCTTGCATTGTCATACGTTTGGTACCAAAATGATCGTCATGAAATGCGTATTAGCCCGAATGTGTAAGTTTTGAGCGTTGCAAATGATCATAAGGTTATAATGTTGATGTATTTGGTGTGAAAGCTAATAAAATAACTTCATTTTTGCGAATCCTCTTTTAAACGATTATGTCGCATCTTCTGGCTGGGCTGGCCTTATATGTGTTTTTAGCAGAAGTAGAAATTTATCATAAACAGGGCGGTGTGCTTAGTTTCTGTATAGGAGAACTGATTGTGTCGCAATGGCACATTTTATGCTCTTATATCACGCAAGAACACCTGTGTCACAAAAAGTAGTAATTTTACTCTCACTCCGAAACAAGACATCTCAGACACCAAGCTCCATTGGAAAAAAATGTTTGCTTTAACGAGCTCTAAAATTCTTCAAACTTGATTGGATTGTTGAATTGATCAAATAATGCTGTAACACCCTGTGTATGTCTAAACGGCGGAACAGAGTAAAGAATATGAGCCTTAGCTGTAACGTCTAAGACTCGCTAGTTTGATCTCAATACGACACTTGCCCCTTTTAAAGCGATCAGATTGCAGATTTAGGTTCAAGGTATTAAGTTTATTTAGACATACTGCGTCAATCAGGAACTTCTGCTGATTTGTGCTTTCTGTCGCATTTTTCAATGTCGGATTGTTCCCTTTCCGATACGATCATTTGAAGCAAAAACAAGCATATCTACACAAATATGCATACTACTAAAATCTAAATCGTTTAAACAAATAAATTTGTTTTATTTCTCAAGTTCCTTAAATCCGCATATTTTAAAAGGCTTTACACTGGACCGAAGCCTCTCCACGCCTGTTCCTACATGTGCGCTAGGTCGCGACGTGAGTTTTTACTTAGCTGGACAAGTTGCCCCTTACCGTGGCCGACTTGATCTAGCGTTGGTTGGTAGGGGAATACTGTATACTACTATTTCGTATCTACATTTTAGTTAGGCCACACCGTGCTAGGCTTTTTTGAGCGTTTTCCTAGAGGGAATCCAGCAACAGTACAACAATACACACTAGTTAAAAATGAATAAGAAAAATATAATATCTACCCGACCAGAATTTGATCATACGCAACAACCCGCTGTTTTACAACGGCGCACAACCCACCCGAGCCACGACTGCGGCCAATAAGGCATACTAAGAGGATATTCACATAACTATGGAAATATACATAACTACAACACTAGTATATATGAATATCGAATATGATTTCTTACACGTTCGCGAACGAAGGGTATCAGACTACAAAATTGAATCTAACGCAATATATAATTGTAATGATAGGGCGAAAGAGTGCAATGCTCAATAAGATATGTGAAGAACGTCTAGTCAGTTTAGCGCAATAAGTAATTCCGGAATCCAACTTCCGAATTTTTTTCCGATACTTTAACGGTAAATATTAATTCAGGAGCGGAACGGCCCTTGGCAACAAATATGTCTAGCATATGGCAACAAATAGCTGCAGCACAATGCGCCCCTGATATAAAAGGGTGATATGTGTACACACACTTATCAAGCGAATAAATCAATCAATCAATCAATCATGTCGTATGATTTAAATGAATACGTTATTCGTTTATATATATATATATATATATATATATATACAGGTAGTTCCACAAGTTTTTAAAATGAAAACCAAGAATTTTCCAAATCTTGTTTTTAATTTTTTCTTATTTGATATACTCCTCGAGAAGCTCAATACACTTTTCTCACCGAGATTTCAGAGCATTTATACCTCTTGAGTAAAATTCTGCGTCTTTAGACTGAAAATACGCATTGACAGCAGTTGTAACCTCTTCATTGCTGGAAAAACGCTTTCCACCGAGACGATTCTTCAAATGTCTGAAGAGGAAATAATCAGAGGGGGCCAGGTCTGGAGGTTGCGCCGCGGGAACGTCGATGACGACGACGACGCCGCCGCCGCCGCCGCTTAGTTCATTAATCAAGCGCATCAGCGTGCCGGCGGTGGCGGTGAACCAACGCCGTACGCTGCTCAGGTTGCTTTCGCGGTGTGGCGCAGGCGTCGAACGGACGCGTAAAATTGTATCGAATGTCTGCTTGTCTCTCGGTCGGTCGGTCGGTCTATCGGTCGGTTTGTCCGTCCGTCTGTCTGTCGGTCGGTCGGTCGGTCGGTCGATGGACATAGTGGACTAAAAGGAGAGCCAGCACTCCGCTACCGCCGTAAAACGAATTTCTTTGGGGTGCGGGAGTAACGGCGACAGTGTAGGCGACAAGCTGCACGCGTAGAGCAAGCAGGAACGATAGTGTGAACAACGACGAACGTAAAAAAGAGCTCCGCCCGCCGCCACGATGATGATGATGATAGCGGTTGTGGTAGGAATAGGGGTGCCGGGGGGGGGGGGGGGGGTAATTGGGCGGGCGGAGGGGTGGGCTTAGTGAAGGGTAATGGGGATGATGATGGTGATGTCGCCGACAGCAGCCGCAACAACAACAACAACAGCAGCAGCAGCAACAAGAACAACAGCAACAGCAGCAGCAGCAACAAGAACAACAACAACAACAGCAACAGCAGCAACAGCAGCAACAACAACAACAACAACGTGGACGATGGACTCGATCAGCTCGATAGGTATACCGAATTGAAGAAGAAGGTGAGCTTCTTCAGACCGCCGCCTATTGCTCTTCGCGATGGCTGGAGCTAGGCAGATCTATCGACTCTGCAGGACGGTTCGTTGTTGACTGTGCCTATTGTCGTCGTTAAGGCTGGTCGATTGGGGTGCTGGTTGGTCCGCATAATACGCTTGCTACAGCGACGACTGCTATACCTACTCCCCCACCGAGAGGAAGGTACTTGTGGTATGGTGTGGTACGTCGTGCGCTGTTGATGTGACGATGATAATAGGTGATGCTGAAGGAGATAACGATGATGATATTGATAATGATGATAACGACGATGATGATGATGATGATGATGATGATCAAAACGATGATGACAATGATGATGGCAATTTGAATGAAGGAAGAATCGAGTCGTCGAGGCTCGATTGTCGTCTATTGCTATCGCATCGTATACCGCCATCTTGTTGCTGCTGTTGCTGTTTCTGCTCCTGTGGCGGTTGTTAGAGTGTATATGTAGTCCTCGACGAATGAACTCTTAAGCAGGATCTCAGAAGTTCACGACGGCTCCGTGGCCTCGTTCTATGGTATACGAGCGGCAGCAGCAATTAAGAGAGCCCGCAAATGTTACCGCTTTTTAATACATATCGCGTCCGCCTGATAGTTAAAATTAAAATAGAACCAATAGCAGCCTGCGGTATATCACTTATATGGGAAAAACTGGAGAAGCAAATCTGCAGTTACTAGATGGAGCTAGATTTTCCTTTATGAAACGGGTTTTGGGGTTAGCCAATTCTTGTAGAAATAGAATAGTTCATATCTTAGAGGAGAGGACTTTAATGACACAGGAATTGCAACTTCAATGGGGTTTTCCTAGGACGAGAGCGTTTACTGCCTATACTTTGAAGTAAATGGAAAAATTAAAGGAAATCGATTTAGGAATATATAATATGGTAGCGATGACAAGCACGGCCTGGCGAGCAGGCATATTGGAAGGATACAAGAGCAGATATTTAACTACGGCGTTTGCAGCCCACGGGTTTCATCACGTGTTATGCAGCACGGAAGAATTTTACAATTCTCAGGAGTGTTGCAGGTGAGCGAGGTGCTCTGCCCAGTGCAATAGATACCACGCCGCAGCTTATCAGCAGTTCAGTCAATAGCTGAACTAGCAAGATGAGAGAACCCCCCAATGACGTGAAGGAAGCACTAGCTGTGTCTGATGATACCTAACCTGGGTGCTAATAAATTATAATAAAATGATATATGAAGGAGGTGGTGGTACATACGTGGCCCGCAATCAAACTGAGACGATACGCTTCGTCTGACCAATGCTTCTGTGGGGTGCTCTAGAAAGATTATCAACAACAGCGCCATACTAAAGAAACCAGCATTGAAAGTGCCAATACTGTATGTTTATGTTTTGCGTAACACTTGCCTAATTTATATTTATATTTAAATTTACTTCAGGTCTGAAAATGCATTTAATTTTCGTATATTTTAAACTTACAATTTTTAAAAAAACGCTTTATCTGTAAAACAATTAAAGTAGCTTTAACACATGGTCAAAATGTTGAAGCGATACGTCCCACTGTCATTAATTTAGAAAAACGCTCGAACATGCGGTCTCGGCTTGATCACTGTCGTCTAATTCGCAGGTGTCTCATATCAAGGACGTTCTATTCTCGGTACCATCTTACGTCGACGCACTATCTCAGACCAGAATGTCTCTCTACGGTTACGGTAGACTGGAAAGTGTAAAGCAGACACGATTAGAGAAAACGGTTTGCGCAACCCTGCATAATGGATGAAACGTGTCAGTTACGACAACGGTTCAATTATGGTTTGGGTGCAATATCCTTAGGCAGGAGAACTAGAGGAGCTCTCGTAAGCCAACAGCTATCAGGGAATTTGACAACGGTACGTTGATGAGATTTGCACACCCTACGCCGTGCCTTATACAGACGCTCTTGTTGATACCTTCATCTTTATGCACAACATTGCCAGCTCGTGCACCGCTGCACTTGTTCGGGAACACTTTGCAGAAGCTGGAATTAGCATAGAGGAGTAATCAGCCTGTTCTCTTGGCCCAAATTCCATCGAACATGTGTTGAATGAGCTAAAACGACTCTGGGCCAGAACTCTACCTCTAGCGATATTTCCGAAGCTCATTAGTATATATATATTTTTTTTCGGGAGGTTTCGGGAATGCATGATGCACATGCGCCACTAGCAGCCTGCGTGACTAGTGTGAGACTCGCAAACCCACTAAACCCGGATTCCTCCCCCCCCCCCCAGGCTCGGTATTACCTTGGCATTACATCGAAGTCATTAGTATTATAAGAGCGGATTACTGATGATATCTACAACCACTTGTAATAGGTGATGCAATATATATATACATATATAGCCACACAGTCATCAAGTATGCACTCAATCTTGACATGCCCGCCGAAAAATCTTAATTACACCGCAATCACGGCTTGCATTGTCATACGTTTGGTACCAAAATTATCGTAATGAAATGCGTATTAGCCCGAATGTGTAAGTTCTGAGCGTTGCAAATGATCATAGGGTTATGATGTTGATGTATTTGGTGTGAAAGCTAATAGAACAACTTCATTTTTGCGAATCCTCTTTTAAACGATTATGTCGCATCTTCTGGCTGGCCTTATATGTTTTTTTAGAAGAAGCAAAAATTTATCATAAACAGGGCAGTGTGCTTAGTTTCTGTATAGGAGAACTGATTGCGTCGCAATGGCACATTTGATGCTCTTATATCACGCAAGAACACCAGTGTCCCAAAAAGTAGTAATTTTACTCTCACTCCGAAACAAGACATCTCAGACACCAAGCTCCATTCGAAAAAAATGTTTCCTTTAAGGAGCTCTAAAATTCTTCAAACTTGATTGGATTGTTGAATTGATCAAATAATGCTGCAACACCCTGTGTATATCTGAACAGCGGAACAGAGTAAAGAATATGAGCCTTAGCTGTAACGTCTAAGACTCGCTAGTTTGATCTCAATACGACACTTGCCCCTTTTAAAGCGATCAGATTGCAGATTTAGGTTCAAGATATTAAGTTTATTTAAACATACTGCGTCAATCAGGAACTTCTGCTGATCTGTGCTTTCTGTCTCATTTTTCAATGTCGGACCGTTCCCTTTCCGATACGATAGTTTGAAGCGAAAACAAGCATATCTACACAAATATGCACACTACTAAAATCTAAATCGTTTAAACAAATAAATTTGTTTTATTTCTCAAGTTCCTTAAGGCCGCATATTTGAAAAGGCTTTACACTGGACCGAAGCCTCTCCACGCCTGTCCCTACATGTGCGCTAGGTCGCGACGTGAGTTTTTACTTAGCTGGACAAGTTGCCCTTTACCTTGGCCGACTTGATCTAGCGTTGGTTGGTAGGGGAGTACTGTATACTACTATTTCGTATCTACATTTTAGTTAGGCCACACCGTGCTAGGCTTTTTTGAGCGTTTTCCTAGAGGGAATCCAGCAACAGTACAACAATACACACTAGTTAAAAATGAATAAGAAATAGATAATTCTACCCGACCAGAATTTGATCATACGCAACAACCCACCCGAGCCACGACTGCGACCAATAAGGCATACTAAGAGGATATTCACATAACTATGGAAATATACATAACTACAACACTAGTATAGATGAATATCGAATATGATTTCTTACACGTTCGCGAACGGAGGGTATCAGACTACAAAATTGATCTAACGCAATATATAATTGTTATGATAGGGCGAAAGAGTGCAATGCTCAATAAGATATGTGAAGAACGTCTAGTCAGTTTGGCGCAATAAGCAATTCCGGGATCCAACTTCCGAATTTTTTTTCCGAGACTTTAACGGTAAATATTAATTCAGGAGGGAACGGCCCTTGGCAACAAATATGTCTAGCATATGGCAACAAATAGCTGCAGCACAATGCGCCCCTGATATAAAAGGGTGATATGTGTACACACACTTATCAAGCGAATAAATCAATCAATCAATCAATCATGTCGTATGATTTAAATGAATACGTTATTCGTTTATATATATATATATATATATATATATATATATACAGGTAGTTCCACAAGTTTTTAAAATGAAAACCAAGAATTTTCCAAATCTTGTTTTTAATTTTTTCTTATTTGATATACTCCTCGAGAAGCTCAATACACTTTTCTCACCGAGATTTCAGAGCATTTATACCTCTTGAGTAAAATTCTGCGTCTTTAGACTGAAAATACGCATTGACAGCAGTTGTAACCTCTTCATTGCTGGAAAAAACGCTTTCCACCGAGACGATTCTTCAAATGTCTGAAGAGGAAATAATCAGAGGGGGCCAGGTCTGGAGGTTGCGCCGCGGGAACGTCGATGACGACGACGACGCCGCCGCCGCCGCCGCTTAGTTCATTAATCAAGCGCATCAGCGTGCCGGCGGTGGCGGTGAACCAACGCCGTACGCTGCTCAGGTTGCTTTCGCGGTGTGGCGCAGGCGTCGAACGGACGCGTAAAATTGTATCGAATGTCTGCTTGTCTCTCGGTCGGTCGGTCGGTCTATCGGTCGGTTTGTCCGTCCGTCTGTCTGTCGGTCGGTCGGTCGGTCGGTCGATGGACATAGTGGACTAAAAGGAGAGCCAGCACTCCGCTACCGCCGTAAAACGAATTTCTTTGGGGTGCGGGAGTAACGGCGACAGTGTAGGCGACAAGCTGCACGCGTAGAGCAAGCAGGAACGATAGTGTGAACAACGACGAACGTAAAAAAGAGCTCCGCCCGCCGCCACGATGATGATGATGATAGCGGTTGTGGTAGGAATAGGGGTGCCGGGGGGGGGGGGGGGGGGGGGTAATTGGGCGGGCGGAGGGGTGGGCTTAGTGAAGGGTAATGGGGATGATGATGGTGATGTCGCCGACAGCAGCCGCAACAACAACAACAACAGCAGCAGCAGCAACAAGAACAACAGCAACAGCAGCAGCAGCAACAAGAACAACAACAACAACAGCAACAGCAGCAACAGCAGCAACAACAACAACAACAACGTGGACGATGGACTCGATCAGCTCGATAGGTATACCGAATTGAAGAAGAAGGTGAGCTTCTTCAGACCGCCGCCTATTGCTCTTCGCGATGGCTGGAGCTAGGCAGATCTATCGACTCTGCAGGACGGTTCGTTGTTGACTGTGCCTATTGTCGTCGTTAAGGCTGGTCGATTGGGGTGCTGGTTGGTCCGCATAATACGCTTGCTACAGCGACGACTGCTATACCTACTCCCCCACCGAGAGGAAGGTACTTGTGGTATGGTGTGGTACGTCGTGCGCTGTTGATGTGACGATGATAATAGGTGATGCTGAAGGAGATAACGATGATGATATTGATAATGATGATAACGACGATGATGATGATGATGATGATGATGATCAAAACGATGATGACAATGATGATGGCAATTTTAATGAAGGAAGAATCGAGTCGTCGAGGCTCGATTGTCGTCTATTGCTATCGCATCGTATACCGCCATCTTGTTGCTGCTGTTGCTGTTTCTGCTCCTGTGGCGGTTGTTAGAGTGTATATGTAGTCCTCGACGAATGAACTCTTAAGCAGGATCTCAGAAGTTCACGACGGCTCCGTGGCCTCGTTCTATGGTATACGAGCGGCAGCAGCAATTAAGAGAGCCCGCAAATGTTACCGCTTTTCAATACATATCGCGTCCGCCTGTTTTAAAATTAAAATATAACCAATAGCAGCCTTCGGTATATCACTTATATGGGAAAAACTGGAGAAGCAAATCTGCAGTTACTAGATGGAGCTAGATTTTCCTTTATGAAACGGGTTTTGGAGTTAGCCAATTCTTGTAGAAATAGAATAGTTCATATCTTAGAGGAGAGGACTTTAATGACACAGGAATTGCAACTTCAATGGGGTTTTCCTAGAACGAGAGCGTTTACTGCCTATACTTTGAAGTAAATGGAAAAATTAAAGGAAATCGATTTAGGAATATATAATATGGTAGCGATGACAAGCACGGCCTGGCGAGCAGGCATATTGGAAGGATACAAGAGCAGATATTTAACTACGGCGTTTGCAGCCCACGGGTTTCATCACGTGTTATGCAGCACGGAAGAATTTTACAATTCTCAGGAGTGTTGCAGGTGAGCGAGGTGCTCTGCCCAGTGCAATAGATACCACGCCGCAGCTTATCAGCAGTTCTGTCAATAGCTGAACTAGCAAGATGAGAGAACCCCCCAATGACGTGAAGGAAGCACTAGCTGTGTCTGATGATACCTAACCTGGGTGTTAATAAATTATAATAAAATGATATATGAAGGAGGTGGTGGTACATACGTGGCCCGCAATCAAACTGAGACGATACGCTTCCTCTGACCAATGGTTCTGTGGGGTGCTCTAGAAAGATTATCAACAACAGCGCCATACAGAAAAAAACAGCATTGAAAGTGCCAATACTGTGTGTTTATGTTTTGCGTAACACTTGCCTAATTTATATTTATATTTAAATTTACTTCAGGTCTGAAGATGCATTTAATTTTCGTATATTTTAAACTTACAATAAGAAAAACGCTTTATCTGTAAAACAATTAAAGTATCTTTAACACATGGTCAAAATGTTGAAGCGATACGTCCCATTGTCAGTAATTTAGAAAGACGCTCGAACATGCGGTCTCGGCTTGATCACTGTCGTCTAATTCGCAGGTGTCTCATATCAAGGACGTTCTATTATCGGTACCATCTCACGTCGACGCACTATCTCATACCAGGATGTCTCTCTACGGTTACGGTAGACTGGAAAGTGTAAAGAAGACACGATTAGAGAAAACGGTTTGCGCAACCCTGCATAATGGATGGAACGTGTCAGTTACGACAACGGTTCAATTATGGTTTGGGTGCAATATCCGTAGGCAGGAGAACTAGAGGAGCTCTCGTAAGCAAACAACTATCAGGGGATTTGACAACGGTTCGTTGATGAGATTTGCACACCCTACGCCGTGCCTTATACAAAAGCTCTTGTTGATACCTTCATCTTTATGCACAACAATGCCAGCTCGTGCACCGCTGCACTTGTTCGGGAATACTTTGCAGAAGCTGGAATTAGCTTAGAGGAGTAATCAGCATGTTCTATTGGCCCAAATTCCATCGAACATGTGTTGAATGAGCTAAAACGACTCTGGGCCAGAAATCTACCTTTAGCGATATTTCCGAAGCTCATTAGTATATATATATTTTTTTTTCGGGAGGTTTCGGGAATGCATGATGCACATGCGCCACTAGCAGCCTGCGTGACTAGTGTGAGACTCGCAAACCCACTAAACCCGGATTCCTCCCCACCCCCCCAGGCTCGGTATTACTTTGGCATTACATCGAAGTCATTAGTATTATAAGAGCGGATTACTGATGATACCTACAACGACTTGTAATAAGTGATGCACTATATATATACATATATAGCCACACAGTCATCAAGTATGCACTCAATCTCGACATGCCCGCCGAAAATCTTAATTACACCGCAATCACGGCTTGCATTGTCATACGTTTGGTACCAAAATGATCGTCATGAAATGCGTATTAGCCCGAATGTGTAAGTTTTGAGCGTTGCAAATGATCATAAGGTTATAATGTTATGGCCTTATATGTTTTTTTAGAAGAAGCAGAAACTTATCATAAACAGGGCGGTGTGTTTAGTTTCTGTATAGGAGAACTGATTGTGTCGCAATGGCACATTTTATGCTCTTATATCACGCAAGAACACCAGTGTCACAAAAAGTAGTAATTTTACTCTCACTCCGAAACAAGACATCTCAGACACCAAGCTCCATTGGAAAAAAATGTTTGCTTTAACGAGCTCTACAATTCTTCAAACTTGATTGAATTGTTGAATTGATCAAATAATGCTGTAACACCCTGTGTATATCTAAACGGCGGATGAGAGTAAATAATATGAGCCTTAGCTGTAACGTCTAAGACTCGCTAGTTTGATCTCAAGACGACACTTGCCCCTTTTAAAGCGATCAGATTGCAGATTTAGGTTCAAGGTATTAAGTTTATTTAAACATACTGCGTCAATCAGGAACTTCTGCTGATTTGTGCTTTCTGTCTTATTTTTCAATGTCGGACCGTTCCCTTTCCGATACGATAATTTGAAGCGAAAACAAGCATATCTACACAAATATGCATACTACTAAAATCTAAATCGTTTAAACAAATAAATTTGTTTTATTTCTCAAGTTCCTTAAGGCCGCATATTTTAAAAGGCTTTACACTGGACCGAAGCCACTCCACGCCTGTCCCTACATGTGCGCTAGGTCGCGACGTGAATTTTTACTTAGCTGGACAAGTTGCCCCTTACCGTGGTCGACTTGATCTAGCGTTGGTTGGTAGGGGAATACTGTATACTACTATTTCGTATCTACATTTTAGTTAGGCCACACCGTGCTAGGCTTTTTTGAGCGTTTTCCTAGAGGGAATCCAGCAACAGTACAACAATACACACTAGTTAAAAATGAATAAGAAAAAGATAATTCTACCCGACCAGAATTTGATCATACGCAACAACCCGCTGTTTTACAACGGTGCACAACCCACCCGAGCCACGACTGCGACCAATGAGGCATACTAAGAGGATATTCACATAACTATGGAAATATGCATAACTACAACACTAGTATATATGAATATCGAATATGATTTCTTACACGTTCGCGAACGAAGGGTACCAGACTACAAAATTGATCTCGGCCCGCTCCTTGGCAGGCCCTGCCGTGGCCGCCTCGATGCACGCTACGTCGGGTCATGTCCAACGCCTGCTCCCGCCCGGGGCTTGGGCATTGTTTGAGGCAACTTCGCGACGCTATAGCGGCTGGACTCCAAGCTTCACCGCCTGATATGAATAGACTTGCCTGCCAGAGGGCCTGGGCCGATGAATGTTCACGAATCTTCGCTTACGAAGTTGCTTGAAGAATGCGGTGACGACCAGGATAGAGCGCGCCTCCTTGCCGTCGCTCGCCCAGGAGCGAGCGACTGGCTACACGCACTCCCCGCTGACTCATTGGGTACCCGCCTTGACGACCAATCCACCCGGATCTGCGTTGGCCTGAGACTGGAAGCCGATTTGGTAGAGCCACACAGATGCACTTGTGGCGAGTCTGTCGGACGCCTGGCCAGACACGGCCTGTCCTGCGCTCACTCGGCGGGCCGGCGACCACGTCACACCGCTCTGAATGACATTCTTGCAAGGTCGTTGCGAAAGGCCGGAATCCCTTGCGTCCTGGAACCGCCTGGTCTTTCTAGAGACGATGGCAAGCGGCCCGACGGCCTGACTTTGATACCTTTCTACAAGGGTCGTTCCCTGGTGTGGGATGCGACGGTGACCGACTCTCTGACCCCCTCCCTTGTCGGTCCCGGCGCTTCTCGCCCAGGAACTGCCGCTTCCCGCGCCGAGACATCAAAGATAAGAAAGTATGCGAACTTAGGCCGGGCGTACCACTTTTCACCCTTTCGCATTCGAAACGCTGGGTGGCCCTGGGCCCCTCACAACGACGCTAATTTCCCAGGTTGGCGACGCTTTACAGCAGGCTACGATGGACAAGAGGGCGGGCACTTTCTTCTGCCAACGGCTTTCCCTAGAGATTCAGAGAGGCAACGCGATTTCGGTGCTCGGAACTATGAAAGACTGGATGGACCCGCGTCTTCGCGTCAGGGGTCGGGCAAGACTCCCACTCGGACGCGAGTGATAGATGAGGAGTGAGCTATCGGCACCGTGGATTTAAACATTCACATGTATATATGGAAGAATAAAAAAAAATATAGATGATATATGGCATCGCAACTGTTTCTCTCTGGTCGTAAATATATTATCTTGTTTTTTTTTTAGTCGTGCCGGGCTCTCCGTGATCAAGAGGGCGAAGAACCCAGGTGGAGGGACATTTGCCGTTGCCCTTTGGCAGAATTGACACTTGCCACTCTTCCTAACTGGTGCTAAAATGGGCCATGCATTATTTTGGTTATTTTTATATACGACGCTCATAATAGTCCACGTAATGCCGCAGCACAGCGTGTCAACATTGTGTCCGCTAACGCTTTTAGAGATGGGTGTTTTAAAAAATGGAGCGCTCGAACATTGGCATGTTGGCACGCCAATGCCTGCTCTGGGTTAACGGCGACGTGATCGCATTGTAACGCTTTATAACGCACGTGTGCGATATACGTATTTATATCATTTTTGGATGCGTTTATATCATTTGTCGTGGATGTCATCACCTTTGTCGGAAGCACCGCTAGTATCACGAGTTGGCCGTCCGGCCTAACCACAGTGTGGTTAAATCTACGTATTTGTATGTCGCCCCTGGTTCGCTCGTGCCAAGCGGAAAGGCCAAAAGGATCACGACTTTTCTACTACGATGTGAAGCGGCGCCGATGACTACCCAAGACTATCCGACATATTAATGTGTTCGCCTATCAATTGCTTTTATTTCTCGCTTGTTCGCACAGTCTCTCGCTGTTTCTCTTAACCAGACTTTGTTCATCACTGTCCGTCGGGTCCGCGCTTCCGTGAGTGACGCACATACAAAAAGTATATATCCTACGTACATATAATATATATATATCCTACGTACATCTACATATATATATATATAATATATATATATATATATATATATATATATATATATATATATATATATAAATATATATATATATATATATATTATATCATACTTACTATTTGACCCATGTTTCGCTCTCTATTTATGAGTCTTTTCTCTTCACATAGCTTCACTTGCTTTCTCTCCGCCTTCAATCGCTAAACTCAATTGTTGCCATATGTTACTTTTGAGTTTACTCTGACTTTCTCTCTATTCTCCCACAAAGCACGTCATCACCTCGATGTCTCGTGTGGGGCTTCATTGCCCACCCAGCACGCAAGGGTATCTTTTTTTCTACTTTGACTTCTCTATGGCAGCGTCACCAGGAGCACTCTCGTTCTGATCAGTACAGTATTGGTACCAATTGAGTGCTGGTACCAATGAACCGACGTACCCAACGTGGCGACGGTGCCAGTATCGGTGGCGGGTGGCTGCTGCAGTGGGGGAAAATTAACTGGCGTTGAATCAGCGGGTGCCGAAGCGCCCGCTCTTTAAGGCGGCGGTGGCTGCTGCAGCTGCTGCTGCTGCTGCTGTTCGTGCTGTTACATTTCGTTGTGCTTCACCGTGCGACTGTAGCGACAGCCAGTGGTCACCCAGTTCGATTCGGCAAGTTGGCAGAGAAGCAGGTCTCTCGACTACAACTCGGCGGGCTGATACGGCCAGTTCGACTTGCTGAGAGTCGGTCGTGGTGGTGGCGGCGATGGTGCTAACTGAAATATTTGCCTTCACTACTTCCCCGCATTCCCTCCTCTGCCGCCCCCCCCCCCCCCCTCTCCGTTCCCCCCCCGCCAACCAGCGACTCACTTCCTTTGGCTTCCCGCGCGTTCTCTTCCCTGCGCGTCTATTGCCCCTCTCTGCCTTTGCTCGCATATATGTGTGTGCTCGATATGCCCAATATATCGGTGCCATTCGCACCGCTGACGTTACGGCAGTACCATCAACGGCACCGACGACCACGAAGGTGGCGGCGGCGACGACGACGACGACGATGATGGCGGCGGTGTTAACATCAGTCTAAAGGCCTGTGGCGCGTAAATTCAATTCTACACTGTAAACACTTAGCAAAATTATTTATTGCACGTCGGGCGAATCGTGTCGAGCAAATGAGCGCTCGGACAGATGAACGGACGGACGCCTGCCTTTCTGCCTGCTTGTCTTCCTATGACTCTACAATCTCTACGGCCGCTACGAAACGACCAGTTAGCGGCGAAACCCAAACGAGGGAAAAGAAAAGTTGTTTTTCTTTTTGTGTTTTGTTGTCCTTTTGTTCGCGCGCTCCCTCCGGTTCTGTGTTATTGACTATCGAGTCATTCATCGCCCTCTCCTAACCCATCGGTCGAACCTCACTTGACCTCACCGGACGCGGAGCACACAATATAAACAAACACATTTGCGGCAACACGTTAGGTCGGCCGCACGTTAGCTAACTGGTCAAGCAGCGTTGATGCCGCGTGGGTGGCCCTTGTTTTCCGCTCCACGAAAGCCTACGATTGCTGCTGACGAGTTTACCGATAGATATTCAGCTAGGACGCAGAGAATCGCACCTCTACCGTGCTGCTGTGGATTGTCTTCCTTTCTCTTGACAGTATTTTGCCTTCTGATAGGTATTTGAGGACGTTGACATTGACGATTAACGCCTCCATCATTTCAGCCCTGTGAAAACGGGTTGAACCTTATAATTAATATTCACCGACACAGATACTTCATATTATACTATACAACTAAATATTTGTGTGTATGAATAGTGTAGCATCGGCAGGATTTAATTTATCATTACTCTACCTCATTCTTACTATTTTCTTCACTTTACATAATTGCTTCTGTTTTCCTTTGTCTGCCTGCTCACGGTAAACCCTCTTTAAGGTGGTAGTCGATAAGCAATGTCGCATGCAGATAACGGCTATGAATGAATCCTCATATAACGTACAAATGCTATGTGTGCCGTGTCACTTATGCAAGTTCTGTCATCAATATGAGACATAGCCTGAACAAATAAACCAATTATATGCGGTCAAAAGAACAGTAAGTAAACATGCGATTCTGTATAGGTGCAACTGTCGGACCCAATTCGTGGCGGAAAGTTTCGCTTTCTTTTTTGGTTCTTTTCTGGTTTTGCGGAAAAGCTACCATTTTATGTGGCCGAGCTACGAGTTCTTGGATGGAGCAGTTTGGTAGTCAAAATACTAAAGGCAGAGAAACCTATGAAAGGACCAAGTAAATGGTATAAACGAATGAACTTCCCGTGTAAATAGGTCAGCGCAATATCGGTGTGAAGAAGTATGGCACGACTACTTGGTCCGGATACTGACAACCTTTATATCGACACCAATCTGAATTTATTTAATAGCTTAAACCCAAGCCTGCAAATCAGAATGATCGACTCGAGGGTTGATTGCTTGAATCAAAGTTCAACGGAGTGAAGGTGCGCGGAGTAAGTGGAGAAACCTGCAGTTCTGATGTAGTTGTGGTTTGATCTTGTTACGATGCAAGATTAGTTGAAGGCCAGAGGCCAGGCCCTATCACCCACACATTGTTGGCAGACTGCTGTGCAGGAGCATTAAACCGTGGTAAACTCTAGATATGGGGAGCTAACTAGCGCCGAACGCGTAGTGTAGAAGAGAAAACAATAGGACACATATTCTACCGACCTAGGAATCCATAGTGTGAGTTTCGTTAAGGCATTACAATTTTGTGTCGAACCACATCGTATTGAATCAATCAAACGAAACGACGTTTTGTAATATGAACTTGGGTTTAGCTAAGAGTTATATATTTATTATATTTAAAGCAACAAGGTATACATCTCCAGGCCTCAAAAAGAACCTGGAAAAATAGCCTATAAGTGTGCGTTATACATATCACTAGTCCAAATACCGAGTATTGGAAGTGAGTTATTAAACGTAATTGTGACACGTTGCGCATACTTGAACACAGGCAATCGGAGAGCATGGCAAGAATGTTAAATGTTTTTTTAATGTTAACTCGACCAAAGGGAAATAACATTGTGTATTTACTATTGTGAGTATAGGCTAATCAATAGGCTAATCAAAATAATAATTTAAATAATAATTTAGAAATATTACTAAATTAAAACGCAGACGCCGATAACGGCGTGAATGAACAATTTAAAAAATATTTTGCTTCAAGTATTGACAATTTAACCTTTAGAATAGGTGTTTTTGAATATTAAGCAACTAAAAAAGTAACGCAATAATCTTTTTCAGTCAGATCTTGAGATTTCGGAGTAGAAACACACACAGGAGGCCAAGTAACATCTAGGTTGGATAGGCCAATTGTAATCTTGTTATATATCGTAAAAGTATCAGCCGGAGCGCTGTCATGACAAATTATGTTTTTAAGCTCCAATATCGGTTCGTTCGTCCACAATTCATTGCACTCACGGTTCAAAAAATGTGTTGTTCCTGTGACTGCTTAAACCCTTCAAAGTAACCAATAATGAAGATTTATTGAGATTCTAAAAACAATGGCACTTAACAGTCGACTCTAAGGGTTTTGCAAAACGCGCTTAGGAATCGACAAACACTGCTGTAATTTATTGACGCGCGTATGTTTTCGTTCAGTAGTCAGCAGGCGCGACAACTACATTGCACGCAACTGTTTCATATGTATTTTTTCAAACAGTGTATTGTGTGTGCACCTCCTACTGCAGTCCCAACAATGTCAGCCAGTTACATACATTTATTCGCCGATCTTTCATGATGAAAGGATTTATGTTAATTATAACTAATATATAGCACATTTCTGGTGTAGTGACCTATTAAACCATATTAATAGTAAAGGACATTAAGCTGGCGTAGCACAAGGCGATTCGGCAAGTCCATTACTCTATATCGCTGGCTTAGTAGACCCTATTCGCGAAATAAATGCGCTAATCACTTTCCGTCCCTTGCTGTGACCTAACTCCGCACTTGGCTTCTAATAGGCACAACGGAGAACTACGAGCTAAGACAACTTCAACTCTTGTGCTACTGATAAATCTCTAAGACGTCGATCTGAGAGAAAAATGCGTTAGCTACCCTAACGCTGGGGCTGTGCGAAAATCGCACGCTTATGAAAGACTCTGTACTCGACAGGTTACATTTTAGTGAAGCAGTACTTAGTGCCTAGAAAACATTCAGAGAAGACCGAACTGTAAATTTTGCGATGTCTCTATTTAACAGCAGGGCCCTCTTTTTACTCAATAAAGTAAAATCAAGCCGCAGAGACGAATCGATTAATAGTGTGCAAAATCACATGCATAGCTATCATTACATGCATAGCTACCACCAATTGACTTCGTATGAATTAACTGTATCAACCTTGTACCAATCCTACTCTTATTACTACCAGTAATTAGCGGATAAATAAATTCGAAATGCACTGTGGAGCTAAACCTAGAGTGCGCTTCTGAGGGAATTTCCGGAATGTTGAAAATACGTAGAAACTTCAAATTCTAACCTCCCGGACGACGCCCCGATTTTATTGCAAAACTACGCCGAACAAAGGAAACTAATAAACGTGAGAAATTAGCCTTACCTTCAGCTTAGCACAAGAGTGCAGTAGAGGTGTTTTCAAACCAAGATTTAGGAATACAAGTTCCGCTCAAGGTACAAGAACAGCCCTCACTCATACAGAAAACATAATTGTACTCCTGTATCTAGGAAAGTAGAAAGTTGCACATAGGCGGATATATAAGGCACTCGAGCACAAAATACCGAAAGAGCCTTTAACTGACATTTATATATACAGCAGCAGTAAACCTCATGATGGGGTCCTTGGTATGGCAACTAACTATGGCTCCATGAGCAGCTGATAAACGAACAGATAGACAAGCGACAATATGGGCAAGGAGACAATGAGAATGTAATTTCACGACCATCACTGCTCGGGGAGACCAAACGTAGCACATTCAACTCCAAGATCTTAAAGCAAACGCACGAGATGCAGAGAAATAACCAGGGGTTAACTTCTCTCAACTTGACGCTAAAACGTACCAGACACCGAGGCCATAAAGAAGAGCTGAGGAATATACGCTTTAATCGTATTGGAAGTGGCACTTGGACTGCTAGGAGGCAGCACTGATATTGGCGCAGAATTATAGGCGCTTCTAAACAAAACACGTCATTCTAGTAATGTCCAAGTAGATACATAAATAACCGTGTGTGCTTGCCTCATACCATTCACTACGGAACACACCGTCAATTTTCCTTACAACGCGATCGATTACCATTGATATATTGCCTATATATACATAGAAACTAAGGTGGTTATTACACACTGAGTAGCCTACGTTTCCCTGACATTCAGATTCAGCAAGTTAACAGTTTCCGCCAGCGTTCTAGTATAGCGAGCGCCATGCCGCAGTTCGCATACTGCACCTTAGCCGCAATGGAACGCCGCTCTTCCGCAGGGAATCGGTCGTTCCACTGCGTCGCTCCACATTGTCACCAGGTCGCGAGGTCGAAAGTTATGAAAGCTTGCGTCCAACTGACAACATGATTGCTGGCAAGTGCGATAGTAAATAGGCAAAACAAGGCGAGCCGACAACATTATTAGCCGTAACCAGCCCATACTCATCGCTGTGCGGCTAACACGCTCAATGACAGTAGCACCATCAGTAGCTGGAGCGCCGGCGGCGACGGCTTTACCACGCCTGTGGGCGCGACCCTAGCCACGATCTCTATGTACTACTGTAAGCAGCAATACCAAAATCAGTAGTAGATTATATTTGATCAAGAAGAAATCAAAGATCAACGCATCTCCTTTCCGTGTGAGCCTATCTTTTTCGACCGACCGACCGACCCCTTGACGGCGCGATTTGGGTGCGAATAATCGCGCATCGTTTGATCACCCCCCGCGATCACCCCCCGTGATCACACAATGGACACGGCCGAGGTGTGGACATACCCACGGCGCGGCATGTCGCATCGTCACATCGGCACACGCAACGCGACTACACACTACTCAAAGGGATATCGGAATTCCACCCCCTCATTCCCTTCGCATGTTGCGTCGTATGCTATAGTCTTCTTTTCCTTCTTCTTCATCATCATCATCATCAATTTATTTATCTTCTTTTTCTTCTGTTTTTGCTGTTATTATTGTTGTCGTCGCCATCGTTGTTGTCGTTGTTATCGTTGTTGTTGTTTTTGTTTTTGTTGTTATGTTGTTGTTGTTGCTGTTGTTGGTAGTGTTGTTCTAGCGTTGTTGTTGTTGTTGTTGTTGTTATTTTTGTTGTTGTCATCGTTGGTGTTCTTGTTGTTAGCAATGTTGAACTCACCTCAAGGGTGCACTGCGTACACCTTTGCGCGCTTTCGGATTTGCTTGTCGTCTTGACGCTTTACTACTACTACTACGACGACGACGACGACGACGGTTATACTACGTTATCGGAGGCCGATATCAGCAGTTGGCAGCGTTCGGGCGACGAAACTGTCGAAGCTGTCGCCAGCCATCGTCGTCGTTGTCGTCGTCGTCGCCAGTGTTCGTCGTCGAGGTTGCCGCCTTCGCTGTCGAGGATGAAGCTACCTGTCCACTTTCCCCTCATCGTGAAATTTCATAAATTAGATCTGCTCCCTTCGACAAGCGTGCGTCGCTGGTGATTCGCTGGTTGGTGGCGCCGCATTACCGCCTTCGATCGCCGGCCGACATTTCAGCCAGCGTTGTTGCTGAGGTTAGTGCTGTTGTTGTTGTTGTTGCTGAGGTTTGTGCTGTTGTTGTTGGTATTGTTGTCGCCGTGGCTTTTGCGGTTTCCGTGGTCTTCTTTGTTGTAGTAGCAGTTGTTGTTGTTGTTGTTGTTGTTGCTGTTGTTGCGACTGCCACTGTTGTTGTTGTGAACAGACACGCGCGTCGAAAACTATTAAAATGCCAGCGTGTCAAAAGCTCCTGTATCTTAAGATCGCATATGTATGTATGTGTATGTATTTGTATATATATGTATATATATATATATATATATATATATATATATATATATATATATATATATATATATATATATATATATGTACATATATATATTGACAGTGAAACCGAAGGCAACATCGTTGTCAACCGCCACTATAGCCACAACGAGACAGCGAGATGAGTTAGTTGACAAGGATCGAACGGGAAATACATACAGCGCACATCTCGTCTCTCAACCAGATCTATATATATATATACACACATACATAGATCAGATTTCTCGATTGGTGACTACACGCAGCCAATCGGGGTAAGCCGGGTTGTCTACACGGTAACAAGAAGCTTGCTAGATGGTTAGCCAGCCGGCAAGCTATCTAGATAGGAACCATAATGCAACAAGACGGACGTCAGAACGCAGACAGACAGACAGATGAATCTCGCCCGCAACACCCTTGTCTCGGCCTTCCTCCCCCCACGGACGCGTCGAGAACTTGCGCTGTTGACACACAGCACGTCTTAGTGCAGGGAGAGCAGTATTAGTGGTAACTCGTTTCGTTAGGTTCATCAACAACAACAACAATAACAAAAACCACAACAACAGTAACAGGAACACTAACAACAGTAACAGTAATAGCAACAACAGTAACGTTAACAGCAACAACAACAAGGACGACGACGACAACAACAAGAACAACAACCTGTGACAAAGGCTCACAGGTAGTGGACAGATGGAGCGAAGAAGAAAAATAGGAAAAGGTTGGAAGGATTGGGTGGAGCAGCTTGTTGCGGCGAGAGACACACGAGGCGCGCGAACACAGAGGTCTGCGACGACATTGATGCCAACACGGACAGCCTCCGTCTGGCCGTTGGTCGTCGATAAGGGACAGACCGTCGTTGAACGAGGAAGAGGAATGCTTTTAGAATTTTTAAACATGACCAACGGCAGCTTTCAATGTTCTTGTTCTCGCCTGCCGCCTCTCTCTCTCTCTCTCTCTCTCTCTCTCTCTCTCTGTCTCTCAATTTTGCGTCTTTCGGTTTTATGTCTACCGCTTTATCTGCTCTAGCTAGAGCTATCTTCGTCATATTCGTCAGATGGTGTTAGAGTCGTTATTTGTGGTGTGAACAGGTACGTATCGTGTTTCAACATTGGTATTGGCATTGTTACTTTTACTGTGATTGTCGGTTTTGTTGTTGTTGTTGTTTTTGTCATCGTCGTCACAGACTCTTGCTTCTAGATCTATGTTGCACCCGCTTTCTGGTTTGCTCTGGACACCACGTTTTGTTTAAGGTCGTATTGCTGTGCTACGCTAATCTATTACTTTGAGTAACACGTTACGTCGACAAGAAACTAGATTGGCGACGATCGAAATGATTATAATTAACGTAATACGCCTAGCAACTATTTCCAAACAGCATTCTATGCGCATGCGTTTATAACTGCAATATGAACAGTAAACACGCGAAGCGATATCGCCTCTACCAAGGTGACGCGTACGTTTATATATATATATATGCAAGTGAAGCGGCAATTGTCTCCCAGGAACGCGTGCACTGGTAGTATTACTATATCTCGTATAGACTGGGTTAGAACCACTTCAGATCCGGATGGACGGCGCGTTCCCGCGTTGGACGTCGAGGTCGAGGCGTTGTCTCGATACAGCCGCAGATCTATTGTCTCCTGTTGCGGGGTTCAGCCGCACATTGACCCCGTTGAGGAGTTTGCAAGTGACGTTGCCTGGGCCGCCAAGGGTCTCGAACGCGAGCGGTTGAAACTCATGTAGGTACCCCTGTTAAGGCATATTTTGCGAGCTTCCTCGTCTCGGCTAGATTACTAGCGTGGCGTGCCGAGACCGCCCCGACGCCGATCATTAAAGGTGCTAATGATTCGGTGACTGTAGTGTCCCAGACAAGCGTACTGCCCCCACGGACTGGCCATATTTACATTGATGGGAGGGCGGGGGGGGAGACAAGGTTACAGCCCCGAGACGAAGACCTACCCCAATTCAAGTCGTTTCGTTTTCCAAAAGAGTGCCCAGTGAAGCGCCTCGAAGTGCATGCAACCAGGCCGCAACTGGATCCCTTAGCAGCGACCGTTCGAAGGCGAGCCTTTGCCGAGTCGTCGATAGCGCCCGCAAGCTGTGATACACTTCATCGCATAAGAATGCACTCCAGCCATGTTGGCGCAAAGGGTTATCCAGCGCGCCACTGCAAACTCTCTTTAGCCCGTCGTACAGAGTTACTTGTACTGAGCAATGCCGTTGATTGTCTAAGAATCGGATGACGTTAATCTCGGATCGGAATAGAGAGAAGACTATTGCCGGCCCACTAGAAAGATAATATTGTTTAACAAAGATGATACTTTGATATATACTTTGATAAAGATAATAATAATTGCTTTACTGATCATGTAGACGCTTGTATGCCAGGGCAACCTATATATCTACAGTACACACTGGAATATTGGCCACCTAGTGTTTCCGCTAGTGTCCCCATCTCCTACGAACTTATTCGCGTATCTGACTAAATCCGCTAGCAGAACACGGGATCTGTTGAATACAGGGTATGCGGATCTAAAGTCTAAGGTTGCATGTATATATATATATATATATATATATATATATATATATATATATATATATTATATATATATATAGAGTCATACATATTTGTAAGGGCGTCGCCATACGGACGGGTTCAGTTCCGGGCTCTGCTCAACGTCAGAGCGTTTATTTTGAGCTCTTTGGATAGATCACTACCGCAACCGCATGGTTTCTCAGCGGTGCCCACGAAACTTCTTGCCCGTCTTAGACCTCTTGCTGACGTCTTTTCGGGTTCGTCTCCCCGCCGAAGGAGTCGGCACATGGAGAAAGAAAAGTAGAGATATAGAGGTGAGGGTGGGAGAAAGCAACCGCAAGACAGGGAGACACAAACTTGAGCGAAAAACGTCGACGACGACAACAATCGGCACAGCTTGAGGAAAGGTATGCCAACCTTATCATGCACCTAATTCGAATTTTTTTTTTCGGTGGCAGCTGGACCTGGCCCACGCCACCCTTCTTCAACGTCTTAACGGTGCCGCCTGTTTGCTTTAGTTAATGTTGTTGTTGTTGTTGTTGTTGATGTTGTTGTCGTTGTCTTTTTTGTATTAATGTTTTTGTCCGTATTTATTTTTATTGCTGCTGTCATTGTTACGAAAAGTGTAATTGTTTTTGCTGCTGTTGCTTGTTTGTTATTGCTGCAGTTTTTGGCCTTATGAGTGGTACTAATGATAGTCGTGGAAGTGTTTTTTATTGCACTTGTTTAGTGTTCACCAATGAGAAGAAATTGAAGATTGTTTTTCGTTTGGTTGTTGCCGTTTTTTTTGGTTCCGCTTGCGTTCTCCTCCTTTCCTAGAGGCCAAACGCCAGAGAGTTGCCGCCGAGATCAATCGCTGCGCCTGCCTTAACATAGCGCTTCGTTCAGCAACGCGAACTTACATTGCACAAACAGACACACACACACACACATACAAGCACGTCTATATATTTATGTATGCTTTTGCATATACACGCACATACTGTCTACTACGTTCGCATGCACATACTTTGCATACGACCATGAATACTTCATATACATACGCACATACGAGGCTATGTACGGCTACGTATAGCTGAAGATTTTTGAGAGCTCCATGCCGCCGCCGCCGCCGCCCCCGCCCCTACGGGCGTCACCATTCGCGCGCGGAGACACCAGTCGTTCAGTCACTCAGCCGCCCACACTTGCTCTATGTATGAGTGTCAGGCCGCCCTCAGCATCATCAGCAGCAGCTTGATCATCATCATCATCGTCTTTGTCGTCGTCGTCGTCATCGTTGTCATGTCTTCACATCAAGCGCGAGCACGCGGGGTGCGTACGAATACGTACCGCAGCGTGGCGGGAGCACGACCCAAACAGGCGACGGCGTCTGCCCAGACAGGCGCGGCGGGCGCTGTCTGTCGCTGAAGCCACCGTCTGCGATGATGACGACGACGACGACGATGACGACAACAATGACAACAACAACAGCAGCAACAACAACAGCAACAACAAACACAACCGACCCCCAACCGGGTCTATCCGCCTCCACCCCAAAGTCATCGCGAGCTGCTGCTTCTGCTCCACCCGACAGTAGGCTAACGATTCTGCTACGGTCTCTCCCTACTACATTCTCTCTTGCTATATATATAGATATATATTATATAGATATAGATATTATATATTATATATATATAGAGATATATATATATTATATATATATATATATATATATATATATATATATATATATATATATATATAATATATATATATATATTATATATATATATATATATATATATATATATAAACGTATGTATAAGTATCTGTGTGTATGTCTTTGGGTCTCTTGCCGCGCAACGTCTCCTATTGCGCACTACTTTCTTTTGCTCGATTTCCACTTATTATCAAGGAAGGGGAGGGACAGGGAATGTAGGCGGAGGTTTTTACATACACACGCGCACTGTATATATATATATATATATATATATATAGGAACAGCAAATAAGCTAAGCAAATACACTCGCGCACAAATGCGTCGCCTCCAATATGTTTATTATTATTGTTACTATTGTTTTCGCTAATGAGAGACGTAACTAGCGGCTGCCCTTTCAGATTTATGAAACTGGGTGCTGCGCACGAGCGCCGCGCATGTCAGCGGGAGAGACCGGTGCCACGTTACATTGGTTTATTTCTTGTGTATATAATAATTTATATACGTCATATACATTATATATAACGTTATATATTATATATATATAATATATATACGTATATATAATATATACGTATTTCACTAATGGTCAATTCAAAGGTTAACATCCTAGGATGTTGACCGCCTAGGACATTCCTTAATCCTTTCTTGTCGTCAGTGAGGCTACGCTAACAGAAGCAACAATAGTGACTCTAACAAGCACGACGTATTTATTTTAAAATTCGAACAACATGATGATTGTGACATTAGTATTTTTTTTCTTTTTAAACAAGGTTTTATTATTCTCAATATATGCAGGTCTCTTTATATATATACATATATATTCATTATTGCTTGAGTATTGGTGATCACTCAATATCGCTTTGACGTTGCCACTCTGTAGTTCCAGTGGCATCGTCTGTTGATTAGTAATAATTATAATAATAGTTATAATACTAACAACAACATTACAACTACAACAACACATGTATCATTTACGACTAACAGTGAAACCACGCTATCAAAAGCAAAAGCAAGCTCGTTACGTTTAGAGGTAGCGAGCTAGCAAAAAAAACGAAATACCATGAATTGCAACAATAATAACAAGTTTTTTTTTAGAGATGTCACGCGTTACCATTATTAGCAAGTAGGCCTTCTTAGAATAGCTCATTACTTACTTAGGACATGCCAAGTCCAAACCAGTAACGAGTGAACTTGGTAAGTACTTGACCACAAGGTGGCGCCGCCGCCATAGTCATTGTTATTGTCGCTGTTGTTGTTGTTGTTGTTGTTGTTGTTGTTGTTGTTGTTGTTGTTGTTGTTGTTGTTGTTGTTGTTGTTGTTGTTGTTGTTGTTGTTGTTGTTGTTGTTGTTGTTGTTGTTGTGTTGTTGTTGTTGTTGTGTTGTTGTTGTTGTTGTTGTTGTTTCTGCTGCTGTTGTTGTAGTTGTCGCTAATGTTGCTTTTGTTGCTGCTGCTCTTGTTGTTGTTGTTGTTGTAGTTGTCGTCGCTGCTGTTGCCATTGTGGTTGGTGCTGCTCGATTATCGTTATTACCGGGATGGCTGGCTGGCTGGCTGACTGACCGTTTCAACTGTGATGAACGACGGGCTGGTTCCACCGGTATCGGACTGTGCTCTTGTTGTTGTCATTGTTGTTGTTGTTGTTGTTGTTATTATGTTGCTGTCGCTGCTGCTGAAACCGCCGCTGTTGCCGCCGATACCGCCTCTTAACTGAGCGCTTGTCCAATCCATGCTCGCACCTTCTCGCACTCTTTCTCTCGCGTTCTGTCTTTTTAGCCTCCACCACCCCCCGCGCCGATTTCTTCTTTTTTCTATGCCCCGCCAACCCGCTATGGGTGAAGGAAGCCTCAGAGACCCGCGGTGGCGGCGGCAGCGACGTTGTTATGTGCGCGGCACGTCCGTGATCATCGCAGTGGGGGTGTTTGCCCAGATGCGTTGGGTGAAACCCAACGATACGGGGCGAAGGTGGTGCACAACAACAACAGCAACGATGACGGCGACAACAACCCAACAACAACAACAACAACAACAAGAAAAACAACAGCAAAACCGAGCGATCTAAATACGAAATAATGGAGCTAAACCGATATAAAGGCCCCCGGATACATCAAACGCATTGAAACGCTACAGCAAGGCAGTCAGAAGCCCTTACCTCTTGTTCCGCTCCAGTTCTGCTATGGTTTACAGCAGACTGTCTGACCATGCATAGCCAGACATGAAATGTGACCAGCCGCCGCATACCGCACTTGTAAAATTATATTGGCTAGAAAAAGTGCCATATCATTGGCGTAGGGTTTAGAAAGTGAACAAAAGAGTAAAGTAACCCATTAGCGTATTCTCCGCAACCGCGGTGTGTATAAAAGTATATTACCTGCCGGACAGTCTTAACGTAAGACATTTATTAGGATTTATGCCTGAAAAGACAAGCTTGGCTAACTCGTCAACGTATTCGGAAGTACAAGTTTACTAGTTGACGGGCACCAGCCTTAGAAAACAAAATGGCTAGCGAGTTCTCTCATTTAAGACGCAACGTTTTTCTAATTCATTAAAGCACAGAAGTTTCACAGTTTTACGGACCTTTGTGTCTGTAAACAGAGACCTTAGTCTATTGTTACAGTCGCTCTGACGTATAGGCAATATTGCGACTTGACACAATTTATAAGTATATCAAAATCAGAAATCGTGCTGCAGATGGACCTCAGACTGAACATGAATGCAACGGCCAAAACGCATCAGGTTGCAATCAAGCTCGCCAGGCTAATGCCAAGGACAAGAGGGCGTTCGGAGAAAAAGCGCCGTCTTCTAGCATCAGTCGCTGATTCAATTCTGCTCTACGGATCAGCAGTGTGGGGACCAGCTGCACTGAAGACCAAGAAAAATAAGAAAAAGCTAAGGAAGGCGCAGAGAGTGCTGGCCATCCGGGTCGCCAGAGCGTACAGGACGGTGTCTACAGACGCTATGCTGGTAATTTCCCGCATGATACCTTGGCCAAAACGGATAGAGGAGAATATCCTCTTATACAGGGACCAGACACTTTGAAAAGACGATGCAAGAATAAAGACTCTGGAAAGCTGGGAGGCCGAGTGGACTGGGGCTAAACGAGATGCACCAGGGTCGTGGACGAGGTCAATAATCCCAGATCTCATCAAATGGTACCGATGCGAGTACGCGGAGACGACGTACGACCTAACCCAAGTTCTCACCGGTCATGGCAGCTTCCAGACCTACATGGTGAAGATTGGGAAGACCGAGGTAGACATATGTGTCTTGTGCGATGCCAGCGAGACCGACGACGTGGATCACACGCTTTTTGCATGCAGAGCTCTTGAGATCACGAGACAGACAACCCGCTCACGACTAGACGTGCAGTGCAATACGACAAGAGACCTACTCTCAGGGATGCTCAGCTCGAAAAGAAGCTGGGAGGCGGGCTCTGATTTTGTGGAGATTGTTATGAGAGAGAAGATAAAGCTGACGGAAGAGAGGCGGCAACGCATGGAGCGCCGCCAGGCCGAAGACTGAGAGCCAGACTAGCGGCTCCCTACATGCACTGAAGTAATACCACACGTAGCCCGGTCATGTAGGTTAGGATGTCACCAGGTTTTTAGTGGGTTTGAGAGTCCCACACTACCCAGACCAAAGGGTGTGCGTTATGCATTTTTGTTCCTGGCCCCTGTAAAAAAAAAAAAGACTGAACATGAATGAAGCAATGCTTCGACTGAAGTGAGTGGTCATCGGTCAGCACTGCTTGCAAAAGGTGCAAACTTAGATCGTACCAGACCATTATCCATCTGACAGCTGGCATTATCCATCTGACCTTAGACATTTTGCATATATAACAAAAATCTATGTTTTTGCTGCACAGGTTTGCGTAGACCTGGGATACAGCTGGCATAAATACCACCGTCTTGTCGTTATTATTATTGTTGTTGTTCATCTTGTGTTGTCGTCGTTGTAGAAATCATCATTTCTGCATCTAACGCTACATGGTTGTTGTCGTAGCGATTGGGGTCGTTGGTTCCGTCGATAGTGTTTTTCTGCTACATGTTAATGATGTTGTTCCTGATTTTCTCATTGCTGCCTTTATCGTTACTTTTCTTTCTAGGGGTCGTTTTTAATCTTATTGCGTTAATATGCGGACATATTAATTAATCTTCGTTGCCAGTTACATACTACATTAAATCCTACAGGCGTATTATATTTGTTGGAAATGAATAAACGGACAGTGTACCACCAATAACTGACAAAGCAACTCAGAGGCCAAACACCTGTTACAAATTCCGCTATACTAATGTGAATGATGTGTTTACGTTGAAATGTTTTGTTTGCAAATAGGGCTAATTTAATTGGTTGTTAGTGACCCTGCATTTAGGAATGGCCCTGCAAATGTTTATAATGCAAGCAACGTTTGCAAGTTTAATTTCCCGTTACAAATATAGCAGCAAAGTGAGAGGCGCAAGTTAAGGACGATTCAAACAGGTAGTTTCATCCAGTCATTCTTAGACCGAACGACCATGTAAACACTTGCTTAGCTTAAGGATGTGATGTACGTTATTTA
Source organism: Dermanyssus gallinae (assembly GCA_003439945.1). Lineage (NCBI taxonomy): Eukaryota > Metazoa > Arthropoda > Arachnida > Mesostigmata > Dermanyssidae > Dermanyssus > Dermanyssus gallinae. The sequence continues at coordinate 39,811 of QVRM01005245.1, forward strand.
GTAGAAAGTAAATATTTAGCTTAGCTTCACTAAAGTGACAGAATAGAAGCTATACTTGCAGGAAGTAGCAGAACGAGAATAATTGTAGATACCAAGCAATAGCACGAACACCGCCAACAAAAATCGTGTCAGCACTCATACAAACAACAGCGCAAACAGCAACAATAACCTCAGTAACACTAATAGCTAACAAAAATAAACCAGTGAGCATCTTCCCTATGTCCCGTTGTCAGTAGCGATTTTAAAGCTAAGCGGAAAGCTCGACGCTAAGCGGAAAGGTTATAATGTCAGTGTTGCAATAATACTACAATTACTATCCTACAACTACTAATTAGACCGAAAACATCTTGAATTATGTTCGAATGAACATAGGAAGTCGATAATTGTGTTTAGATTTATGTAGTTAAGCTTAATCAAGGCTCATATGAACGAAAACACGTTAGGCTGTACAATAATGTTCGTAGCGTTTCTATCAAAGTTTTATCTGATTATCTTTTCACGATGATTATTTATCTATTGGCGACCTCTTCCCATCTCTCGACCAAGTTATTGATTCCGTTACGCCAGTATTGACACTTTCTAGCTAAAAGACTCTGGCACGTTTTGAGCTGTGCATGTCTGATCTATTGATTATATTATGTTAATATTCGACAGCGCACGGGTGTTCAAATACAACCTGCGTTCACAATTCTGCAGAGGACACGCAACATCTTTCTTGTCACGCAACGACGTGTTCGATGGCGGCTAAAGAAAGTACATGCTGACGGAACCAGATATGATTGTTCTTATCCTTTCATATGTATATCAATGGTATATGCATTGAATTGAACTTTCTAATGTTCTATTTATACAACACTAAAGTGCAATAACAAATATAAGGTTTTAATAACTATTTGATGAGTTAGAAGCACGCGTAGGCTGACGTTAAACGAAAGAAGACAATACAGATATTCAACAAACATAAGTAAACAATATTTAAAAAAATGTTGGAGAAATCCTGCTGTTCGACAGCATTATCAAATAGCTAATTTCATAAACGGGCATTTCCCTCTACGACGACGATCAAAACACAAACTGTAGTTTGGTGAACAATGTGCAGTTCTACAAGAACGATGCCTTCAAGAACAAAACGGGACTAACTGTGACTAACTGTATTTACGCTAAGAGATAATTTAAAGCGGCACCTAAGAATAAAAGACAGGAATATGATCTTCTCCAACGACTATGTTGTAAAGCGCTAACAAACCGTGGAAAGTTGCGGATACTGTTACCAACGAAACGCAGCAAATTGCTCCTGAAGTTGCAGAGGAATAATTATCTGACATGTTAAACAGTGTTTAATTTAGAGTATCAAAAAAAACGAAGGACCCAATAATGTAGGAATAGAAGTATTCAAGTGTAACATAAAACTCGTTCAATGTATTACAAGACTCATGAAAATCCGCCTATTGGCTGGTGAAATCTCCGAGAACTGGAGAGAACCTTCGAGAATTTTAAAAACAGATTCGCCATGGTTTAAAAGAATCAGGCTCATGGAAACTATATACGGTGAGCTTTAAGTTAGAGATAGACTGATGACCATGATAGAAAATATGCTTTAGAAAAACGTTTTTTATTGAAAGCACACTTACTTGAGAATCGACAGAGTTGTGGAATCAGATAAGGCGACTCAGTAAAGCCGTTACCGCCTTATTTTATTCGTAAATAGCCATCTAGACGGATTAAAAAGGAAGAAGAAAAGTAAATTTATTTACATATGCAGAAATGTGGTGTATAGCAGCTAGCTGCGCATATGAGCTGCGGTGGTAATTAAATGCAATGATAATATGCGCGAACAACACGAATATGAATGTGAACTTAAAAATACAAGCAAAATACTCAAATTTAGAAAACAAGGGACATACAATCGACTACAAATATCTAACTTCAAGTACAAAAGAGTTGTGTCCCTGCCTGGTTGAATTTGCGGAACACACTTCATAAATCTGCGTACAAAATCAGCGGTGCGATACATGCATTGGGACGGCTGCAAAGTATCTCTATTGTCATCACTGCTGCAATGTGGGTTTCGATAACTCCACATAATGCTTCGATATAGACAAAAGGGTCCATAGCACCATATGCCGAGCAACTTGGCATGGTTTTTATTTTAGTTGTTGCACAAACGAAGATTGCTTTGCATCCGAAGAATATAGTCAATATAACTACTGCGAAGCCTACAGTGTAACACGGTTTTACATACCAGCATGTCCCTACCTGGAGCTAGTCTATCATTAAATGTAAAAAAATGTTAAATATTATGTAAATTGTTAATATGTAACTGCACGTGAAATAAAAATCCGAGCAGACGTTGTCTTTTAGGTCTTTGAGGATGTCGGCGTCAGAGCCACCTCTCGTTCCGACAACTATTGCGTTCGTCCTGACGAATGTTGGTATGATTCTGATGCATTCTTTCTTCCGCTGTCATCTTTTCTGTTTTTCTTGCGGTAGAACTCTACCAGAGCGTTGAGTTGTTTTCCCCAACATATCTCTATAGCCCTTCGGGTTATCACGGTGTCCAGGTCGTTCGGAAAATGAAATGCTATCAGGTGCCTGTTCTGGCCCGTTTGGCCGACACCTGCATTGTTCAGCTCGCTGTAAATGTGCGATCATCTGTCGGAAGAGTCTTACGACGCTTTCGGCCTCAACTTGCCCTTCCTCTAGTTTTTCTACCACAAGAGTTTTAATGATTTCTGGTAATTCCGCTTCGACGGGGTCTCCGTCTTCTGGTACCCGTTCCGCCCTGATTTAAAATACTGCCACGTTCCTAGGTTTGACGGATAACGAGCTCCGAGGTTTTGGCTGACCCTTTGCGTTTCGCCACCGCCCTCACCTCCCTTTCCGTCAAAATGCTAGCGTGAGCAGCCTTGGTTTTGCTATACAGCCGTATCGGCCAGTTCTTTTTAACCAACGTGATTAGCCCTAGCTCAGTCGTTGCCTCCTTCATGCACCTGCGCAGCCTGCTACGCGCTGCCTTTTTTGTCCTTACTAATTTCCTTAAAGAGGCTGCTCTCCATCTTACATTTGCTGCGAATTTGCGGATTTCCAGGTGCCTCTCTAGGATCGTCTCTGAAGCATTTGCTGCTTTGTACCCAACTTTGAAGCCTCTGTTAGCTTACCTCGCAGCTTTATCGGTTTGACACGACCTTCCTCATGAAATGTCTCTTTTGTCGCCCTATGGAGCTTTTCCGATGCCTTACGGGGTATGACCAGGGTCCAAGGGTCCTTTACGGTCAGAGCTTCCAATTCGGTGGCACGCTCTCATGAAGTCCAACCCATAAGCTGTTTCTGTCACCTTTCTCACTTCTTTAATGGCCAGCCTCCTCGCGATTCTCTGGGACATTCCGTCGACGCCAGTTCCTGCCGTTTTGTGGTCATTGGAAATCCTAGTCGCTAGTTTTCGATCTGCCGTCAATCTCTTCCGCCTGACCTTCCGTTCGGCTAGCTTCTGGGGCTCTTGCTTGGGCCCTTTCTTAAGAACGGTTTCCTTCGTCCATACAGGTCATGACGGAATTTTCGTCCATGCTCAGGTGCTTGCGCTTTCCCTTCCTAGTCTCTTATCCGGGTTTAGGAACTGCCTGCTAGGCAGACGCGATTTGTCGTCTTCACCTGTGTACGATAGCTCATTCTCCACTCGGAACTGTATATATGTATATATATATATATATATATATATATATATATATATATATATATATACATACATACTGGCTTCTTGCCCTTCTGGCCCTCCTGTCGCACGACCCCACAATACACCAAAATTATCACTGATACCATGCATCACTATGGTATTGTATTCTTTAGGTTTACTTCCCCGGCATTCACACGAACAAGCGTGGCCCCTCGCTGCTCAATCGACAATCCTTGGCTCCAAGCCAGCGGCTGACGACAGCTGTCTGAGGTTTCTTGATTAGCGGTAATTAGGCGTGGTGGTCGTAGGCCACCATGGGTTATTTTTATTCCACAGCCTGCCAATATATACAGGGAGATAGCATCGCTACTGTTTTGGGGACTGAACAGCGACAACCGGAGTTTTTACGCCAAGTGACCACAAGCTCACTAGTTCACTAAATACAAATCCGTCGCAGTTCAGAATAGTTTTAGTGCAACATCTTATCGGATAGAAGCACACTACGGCATTTGCGTTAACCGCAAAGACGAGAAGCGATAATCAATAATAACATGGAGAAAACAACACAAATAAGATCGTATCCTATACAGTGTGATAATACCTTAGCGCTTGTGCCAATTGTCATCAACCGCGCGAGTGGTTGAAATTGCCGCAAGTAAAATTCTAAATTAGAGGTTAATGAACTCAAATAACTATACGTGCACAAATAAAGACCTCTTTATACGTGAAAGAGAAACATTCATTTGTTTAGTTTGTACGGAAAATATAAATCTACATGTACTGGAAATAATTTTCGGTTGCTGCGGTTATAGCGGTTCAATATCGACAGTGGGTGACGGGGCTATAAGCAGATAGATGTAACAAAATATCGACACCAATAATTTTTGTATTACGGAAAAGTAATGTAAACATGACGCTAGACAAGTTAGAACGCTGAGCTTAAGGTTTGCACAAATGACGTGTTTCGATGTACATTGCCAACAAACAAACTGTGGGATTGACTTTTGCTGCTAAGTCCTCCAATAGGTTTACGCCCATTCGGGTCGTCTAAGTTTATATAGTACATTCAGATGATGCTTGATACTTTTCCGAGAATGGCAATACAGACAGTATCACGTCGCAGCGCATTACACACACGCATATATATATATATATATATATATATATATATATATATATCAATTAGAGGCCTCTATTTATAATTCAGTTAAGATTTTTTAGTTTTGCCTAAATTACTCTTAATTTAAATCATTGTGGGAGCGCCTTCAAGTGTTTTTTTTTTCATACGCACCACATGTGCCAACGTATCAAAGCAGACGAGTCTTGTAGCGCTCGCTATTATCATTTTCAGCTATCGTTATTTACCGTTGTTGCTTCGGTTGACGCAAATGCCGTGTTGCTTCGGCCCGATGAAATACTCTCAATTGAAGCTATACTGAATTGGGTGGGTGCGATCACAATAGAGAATAAACGTCATATATGTATAACATATCACTGTATAAATGTTCGAGACTAGAATTAAAACATTTTCTATGGAGGCTGTTTTCAATTATTGGCCATTATCCCTCCCCCGCAGGCTTGAAACTCAACGTGAGGCATCGTGCACCGAGGGCCGGACATGCTGAGACGTCCAGGGTTTCCCCAACAGTTCTTGTGGCAGCATGGCCGCTAACTCTCAACAATATGGTTTATTATCTATTATCAGTAAGCATTGCTTCAGCAAAACATTTAATCAACAACAACAGCAGGAATCAAACCGGCGACACCCTGGTAGATTATAATCATCACTAGCACACTAGCCACACTAGCCTCCTGGACCACGCCGTCACTCATGCTCGGGTCTAACGAACTCCTTCTGTCACTGGCAGCCTCAAGGCACAGGCTATGCAAATCAGTACATAGATTTGTGCCTCGATAAAACCAAGTTAGGTTTATGACTCTATACGTATATGATTCTGGACTGTGCCCGAGCGCGCAATCGGGACCGGTATGTGTGCGTCGGGGAGCTCTGTTGCCAGTAAACTTGCTCAGCAAAGCTGCAGAGCCCTGCGGTCTCAACAGAGGGGGCTCTGGTCGAACTCTCCGGTGTCCTCTAGCCCGATGGCGGCCGCGAGGCTTGTTGATGTGCGCAGCCCAACACGTGGGCCACGGCCAGTTTGCTCTAAATCAGATCGGCAGCACGAAATCTACATGATGGACCTGATACACTTAGTTGTGCACGTTTTTAATCAGTAAAGTTTTCTTGACGTGCCCAACAAGTTGGCAAAATTTCACCACTCACAGCATTCCGCCCTATAGCATTTGCCGCAGCACGCGTGCTACACGAGCTACGTGCTGGTCTTTCTGAACAAATTTGAATTTAAATTCCTGCTTAGCTACTTTTTTTTTATATATGTATGTTTGCCGTGTATCTGCGCAAAATGTGCCAAAGATATTTAAATGCTCTGTGAGTCCACATGGGACAGTGGAAAACACATATATATATATATATATATATATATATATACATTGAGTTCATTTTAAAAATGGAGAGTGGAGCAACGATTGTCTCTTGAGAACGTGCTTGTTATGAAATATTTGCCGTGTAGACTGAATGGTTTGTTACCAGTAGTAACATTATATGCTGCGGCGACCAACCGTTAAAGTTTGTTAACTCTTCTTGTCGCTTGGCCTTCGGGTTCATTACGCAGGAAGGACATTCACAGCAATGTGGTTGTTGTTGTTGTTGCTGTTGTTGCCATTGCTGTTAATACTGCTGATGTGGTTTTTATTACAATTGTTTTGGTAGTGAGTTTTGCTGTCGTTGATTTTGATGCAACCGAATCGTTCATTGTTTGACGATCCTAGTACGATCCCATTCTTACCATGTCGCTGGCTGTGAACCAGTTGTAGTTAGCTTGTGTAGTGTCCTTTAGTGGTTGCCAAGATGTAGACCCTCAGCTTGCTTTTTATTTGTTGATTGTTGGCTCATTGTCTATGAGTGGGTGTCATGGCATGCCTTTTTGCTTATATATATATATATATATATATATATATATATATATATACATATATTTGTCGATGTTTGGCTACGTTCTAAAAATATCAGTGTACGGAGAGGCTGATTGATAGCAGCGCCGTCAAATGATTGGCGCAACGCGCTCTGAATGATACTCATCATAATTATCATTACCACGATCATCAGGCGATCATAGCGTAAGCACATACCTGTACACATACACAAGCACAACACAGCACGCATGGTGCCCACTTCCTTACCGGTCGATACGTAGCGACACGCGAAACGACTGCCAAAGAGCATGCTCAACTAAAAACTATTATCGCTCGCCACAATGAATCGTCCGGACGGACGGACGCGCGACGGACGCGCGGGCCAGAGAGACGCGCGACGCACGCTCGCGCAGAGAGTCGCTCATCTCTCGGTCGTTGCTGTCGCAGCGGTCGCCAGCCGAACGAAACCAATACGAGAAGTTTTCTTTTTGGCTACTGTTGTTAACGACTCTTCGGCAACACCAGTAGCGGACAGCAATGGAATGGCCGGCACAACAACGACAACGGTAGCAGCAAGAACAACAACAGCGGCAACAACAACAACAACAACAACGGTAGCAGCAGGAACAAAAACAACAACATCAGTAACAGCAGCGACAACAACAACACCAGCACCAGCAACAAAATCAGCAACAACAACAGCAGCAGAAGTCAATTGACTGTTGCTGTCACAAAGTTGCCTATCCAATCCGTTACACCACGCATAACCGTGTTGACGAGTTTCCTCTACGTAGTCCCACTTTGCTCTCGTTTAGATTCTCTCTCTCTCTCTATCTCTCTCTCTCTCTCTCTATATATATATATATATATGCCTCACACTTCTCGCTATGTTTCGACGACTCGAAGTTAGCTTTGTAATGATGATGATAATGCTGTTGCTATCTGTTGTAGTCGATCATGGTTTTTGTCCTATCTGTCCGTTCTGTGGTGTTTGCTTCTTTCTTTTTCTTACTTGTGTCGTTTTGTTCATTCTCGGCATTCTCTCAGCGTTTACCGTCGTCGTCCTTGTGGTTGTTATTGTTGTTGCCGTTGTTGTTGTGGTTGCTGCTGTAGTTGTTGTTGTTGTTGTTGTTGTTGCCGGTGCTGTTGTTTTCGTTGTGGTTGTCGTTGTTGTTGTGGTTGTCGTTGTTGTGGTGGTTCTTGTTGTTGTTGTTGTTGTTGCTGATACATAGCGAAACGAAACAGCCAAATGCTAATGGAAATGATCATCACAATTGTATTCGAAGCAGCGCTGTAGAAACAGTAGCAAAAAAAGCGGCAATCCTATTGACAGCAGCAGCAGCAGCCGTAAGCAATCCTAGTTAAAGTCGCTATGTACTGATAAAAGCGCACGATACACACCTAAAGCTTGTATTCGCATTTAAATGTCGGAAAAAAAAACCTATATGCCTAACTAACGGTGCCAGCTTACAAGTTAGGCAGGCACGATTGACACTGAGACAGCCCGTCAGCCTATCACATCAAGCATCCCAATAAGTAAGTCACTCAGTAAGTATTTCGAGAGTATGGTAAGTTACTAGACGCGCGTGAGCACACTTCTCTGTGCATGACGATGATGTGTATACGTCCATGTGGTTGTGTGCAGAAGATATTGAATGGAAGCTTAACTGCGATGGCGATATCGGTGGTCAAGTTGTCGTCGTCGTCGTGGTTGTCGGCGGCGGCGGTGGCTGCGACATTCACATATAACTCTTCTAAACATATACATACACAACTAAGACACCTAGATGCATCTAGCCACTGCAAACGACAGAAGGTGAACAGTAACAAGAGGGGGAAAAGCCTACAAGCTGTATATGCGGAACCGGCAGCCAGTGCATATAGGAGAACATTAGGCCAAGGAACCCCCAACGAAGCCAATGGATAGAGAGAACAGCGAAGCCAGGAGAGAACTTACGGGGAGGAAAAGTTGTTATTGGTCGCCGCTACTTGCGCAGCCGATTGCGTTTAGCGAATTCGATCACGGGAGGACCACGGAAGAGCACAGTCTCACACACACACACAATCTCAGAAAAGAACCCGGCTCGCTGGCAGCAGCGGTAACTAAACTTCGAGCAAATACCACGGTTGATCGGTTCGTCGATGTCGACGACAGACACCAATGAAGAAACTCAGACAGTAACAAGGAGCGAAAACGAGAACCGAGATGAGGAGAAGGAAAAAGACGAAGACGAAAATCGTAATGGTGACTGCTGGATCCATTGATCTGCGTTGATGCTGATGCCACCCCGAAGGTGCTACGAGTGAAGTCGTATGAAGTCCTACGCGAACAACCCGTCGTTTCGCCTTTTGACTAGATCGATTCACTTTTTCGACCATACATCAGCCACCATATCATCATCATCATCATCATCATCATTGGTCGTTGTCGGACGCACACGCTGCTACCGAGACAGCGGCAAGCAGGCGTCTCGGTGTTGATGATAATGTGGTCAATTACAAATCAGCAACAAATGAACAGTATAAGAACAACAACAACAAATACAGAAACAACAACAATAACAACAACAACAACAACAAGTGCAGAAACAGAGATGACAACAACAATATTGATCAATAGACGGCGACGGAGTAGCCATCGATATTTGCAATGGCGTCGCTACGATGACCCAGGGCAGATCTGCATTTTTCTCTTGCGTCTGTTGCTTTCTTTCTTGCTATCTTTCTTATTCCCTCCCTCCCTTCCTCGGGTGTGCGTTTTAGCTCTTTTAGCACCTTAGCAAATTTTGACGAACTTCATTCATATCAAGCAGTGCCGGAAGGACGATCACCTAAAAGACGCTTTACGGGCTTTTTCTGATAAGTGCAGTTAAAACTTTTGGAGGGCATCCTCTATTAAGCCAATTGGTCGTCTAGGCCCCTGTCGCTTCACCTTTGTTGGTGGAGACGTTTCAAGATCTGACCATTACAAGCTCTCGAACTTGAGTACAGCGTCGTGCAACTGTACTGAAAGTTGTGCAAAGGTACGCAGACTAACTTTTGGGTACGTTTGGTGCGGCATCTCCCTGCTTGTGCTCGCCATTTCCGTACACCGGTGTTTATGAGCGGCATAACTCAACCAATTAATAAATTCGAGGTAATAATAAGAGTAACCTTTCTATTGCGATTGTTTTGACACAAAGATCTAACGCCTCTGTTGTGAAGGAGTCGCATGTTCTAGCTTGCGTTTAGCATCTGGAATGTTAAACTGTGATATTGTGACAGTAATAATTAATTAATACAATATATATATATATATATATATATAGTGAAGCCATGGGTGCTGTTCATCATGCGTGTACGTACATGTAGTTATATATGTGTATGTTCAGTGCGGCCGGCCATTCTCGGTTGAGCCGCCGATACGACCACACAGTTCGCCGTGCGTCATATGTGTGTTCCCCTCGTTCGCTCGATCGCCTGCGAAGTGCGCATCCATGTCTGACCACTGCGTCAGTCTGGGGGTGACTCGTGGCGTCACTATCAACGC
>QVRM01005245.1:55000-92500 GCA_003439945.1 Dermanyssus gallinae
ATAATCTTCTCTACGTCATAACTTACCAAGGATTCACCAACTTCCTATTATTTACCTCTCCCGTGTCTCGTCGTGCAGTCTAATATTAAGCACCCATTATGTCGTCAGTAGAAGTACTATAGGCTTTTAAAGTATTTGGATTATTTTTCATCAGGTCACGTTGCTACCTATCAACGTGAACCTCAGGTCACGTTGATAGGTAGCAACGTTACATCGTGGCGGCTCGAGTCCATGTCTCCAAAGGTTCGGTATTGCCTGTGAATCCGTCGCTTTTCTGAATCCATTGAGGTTTAGCTTCTCGATTCTTAACAAACCTTGTTTGTCATCTAAAGCTTTAGGATTTATTTGCCCACCCACTAAGGACGCTGGAAAACTGATTTGTTTCTCTATCAGCTGGTTTACTACAGGAACTATCCCTCAGGTCACGTATATGCAGCTCTTTAAGTATCTGTCGATTTCCATTTCGGTGAATTTAGAGGTTAATTTCTTTCCGTTTAAAGTGAAACGCCACTATATTGACCTGTCTACCAAGTGTTGCGCCCACCAGACACCAAACGTTGAACGGGCTTTACGTTTGGGAGACAAGGCCTAATGTACGAAACTAAACAGTGTGGGAAACAAATCGCCTTTTTTTCGCCATCCTTGGCCCAAGATTACAGTGAGTAGACTGCATAGAGCCACTTTTTTTGCAAATCAGTGAGGTTTGCTTCATGGAAAATTAAGATGGAATGGTGTTAGTAGAGCCTTGCCGTGAGCCATATGATATTTTCTTCTGGCCACCGCTCATCCACAGATAAGGAAATATAAATGTTTTAATTAATGTTTTTAATTTCTAGCGCTCAATATCTGGTGGCTTTTTGGTAAGCCTACCAAAGTTAAGTTGCGTGACGACGCTCTACCTGCACCAAAAAATACTAGCGCAAGCAAAACTCACACGTATCCTTCATGCACGTAAAGTAGTTTTTTTTCAGTCTAACAGCTGGCATAGCCTTATATTGGTCTAGGTTCTTCGTGAACGTGTCGTGTCACTATGTTTTGATATGGATTAATTAGAGTTTTTTTGGATAGGTAGTACGGGGGTCGGACAGATGCCGCGTGTTCGTGTTGAACGTCGATATCGAAGCAATCCCTCAAAAAAGCCGCAGATAAGCCTCAAGCAGCCTTGTAAACGGTTGCAAAGTCCAGCTGCTCACCGACCCTGTGGACGAGCTTACGAGTGACGTCGTCTGAGCCGCCCCGGGTCTCTGACACTAGCGATTGGAACTTGTACGGAAAGTCTATTGGCGCGTAATTCGCAAGCCTCCTCGTCTCGGTGGTAGACTACCACCGAAAACTGCTACCAGGCCAGGAACCGGGTTGGCGCAACCAATCGGGCATACAATCGGGTACATGTAAAGCACGGACACTGGTGTCAGTAGCTGGTTAATCAGATGTTTAGTTGTAATGCAAGTTTTTGTATTTTACATACAAACATGTATACTGTGGCCATATTCCAACCAGCACAATGCGGCCCTTGCAGCAATAGCGATCTACAAATGCTGCTAAGATAGCCCAAAGATGATTTATTCACTGCTCCAGACAACCCATGTCTAATTAATACAACGCTGAATTACCAATTGCTGGCGCAATCGAAATGCTAACACAAGTAACACGGCAGCTGCACGGCACCTATATGTATACAGATATAAACGAACAATAAGAGACACTTGCAAATTTTAAGAGGACTCGCTTTAGTTGAGCATGTGCTGCGCGGGGATCGAAGTGGTGACTTCACTATGAATGTATGTGTGTGTATATATAAACGTCTTTTAACTTAGCATTTTTGTATCGCGATGCTGGTTTTCATCGAGCGTCGTAATTTTTCACCTGGCGTGCGCCGCCTGCCACCATCAACTCGCCACCGCCGGCATTTTCATTGAGCTGCTTCATTAGGGTAAACGCATCACCCTACCTCAGCGTCGAACAGCTATCAACACCTCGCTGTCGGCAGATTCAAACGCTCAACACAGACGCGCATATATATATATATATATATATATATATCGGAAGCTTTGCTGGTATTGTTCTCGCCGGAACGGTGATCAACATCAGAACCACCATCATTATTACCGTCGCGACGGCAGCAGCAGTAGCAGCAGAAACAACAACAACAGCAACAACAACAACAACAATAGCAACAACAATAGCAACAACTACAGCTACTACTACGATAACTACAACAAAACATGCTTAAGAGAGCGGATTACACGCAGATAGCGGACCCTATAGAGACAAGATACAGAGGAGGGAGAGACCAAAAAGAGAGACAGTTTGTGTATATGAAACAGAGAGAAGCAGAGATAGGTGTGAGAGAGAGAGAGAGGGGGGGGGGGAGATGGAGGCACGACAGAAGCAAACGGCGATCGAAAAGGATTGTACTTAAGGCAAAAACGGTTCTTAACGCGTTTTTTCGCGCGCGCGGCAGAGGCGGCTCGTATCGCTGACGCATTGCTGTCGCCGCTAAAGCGGGCCCGCGTTTACTGTCTAACTGTGAACCGGCAGCCTGTTTTGCTGCTGCCGCTGCTGCTGCTGCCGCTGCTGCCGCTACCGCTGGCGTTACAGGCGTTGGTAGCGTCGTTTTTCAACAAAAAAAAAACGAACTCATCGACTACCGCGGACGCTGCCGCCGGCGCCGCCGACGCCACCACCACCGTATGAGATTAATGCCCAACCTTAAAATTTGCCAATATCCCAACCAGAATCATTCATTGGTGGCTGCTGCTGCTGGAGGTGGTGGACAGCGTCAACAACGACGGCGGCTACAACGGCAACCGAACAAACGACCAAGCGCGCTGGCTCTCGGAGCGACCGTTGCTCCGTGCGTCAACATGAACAACTATGTACGAGCATTGACCGAATTTTGATAGGGCCCGAACCGATCAGATCTGATATCTACATCATCAGATGGATGGACAACAAGGACGTCAAAAAGCAGCAGCAGCAGCAGCAACAACAACAAGCAGCGACAATAACAACAACAATATTATAGACAACAACAATCACAACAACAACAACAACGACAAGCAACAACAAGCAGCGACAACGACAACAACACAGGTAGCTACTGTAGCTGTAGCAACAAAAACGCTGAAGAAGACAGTAGCGACCCGGGCGGTGTTGGACAGCAGCGTCGACAGTAACGCCGGCTGGCTGGCTTTCGGTGGCGGCTTCACATTGTTGTTCTCGAAGTGAAGAGAGAGAGAGCGCGGCCTCGTAAGACGTCCGTGAGGTCCGGAGGTCCGGAGGTCTTCAGCTGAGGCTGAGTATTGCGTTCGTGCTGACCGACCAATCGACCGACCGTCCGTTCGTCCGTCCGACCTACGACTAATAGCCTATATATAGCGGGCTGTCCACAGCGATTGGATCATCTTCGACGCCGCAGCCGCCGCCGCTGTTGCTGTTGTTATTGCCGCTGTCAACATCATCATCATCATCATAATTATCATCATCGCTGTTGTTGTCGTTGTTGTTGTCATTATTATCATAATCATTGATGTTTTTGTTGTTGTTATCGTTGTTGTTGTTATTGCTGTTGTTGTTGTTTCTGTTGTTGTTATCATCATCATCATCATCATCATCGTCATCATTAATATTATCATCATCGTTGATATTATTGTTGTTATTGTTGCTGCTGCTGCTCCTGCTGTTGTTGTTGTTGTGCCTATCGGCGTAACAGCAGTTTGTAGCCGGGCCCGTGACGCATTTGCGCTTCCTGCCTGCCCGACAGCCAACCAGCCTGCGTTCGTGGTGTTGGTGTTCGCATCGACACCTCTCGTGTCGTGATGAAAGCCGATAAATTAAGAGGCGATTTAGCTTTTCTATATATATATATATACACACACATATATATTCTAAAAATTCGTATGTCTCGCGCGCTGATAACATTAGCGTTAATCTTCAGCTTGAACATTGCTGGCGTTGGAGGGCGCCTCTTCACCACCAACGCTTACCGAGGAGAAGCAGTGCAGACGGGTAAGCATGCAGGCGCTGTCAACGCCGATTGCTATCATATGCTGTTGTTGTTGTTGTTCCTGTCGTTGTTGCTGCTACGGCCGCTGTTGTTGCTATTGTTGTTGTTGTTGTTGTCGCTGTCGTTGCTGTTGTCGTCTTGGTAAAGCTACTGTTGTTGCTTATATTGTTGTTGTTGCTGCTGTTGTCGTCTTGGTAAGGCTACTGTTGTTGTTGTTGCTCTTGTTGTTGTCGTCTTGGTAAGGCTACTGTTGTTATAGTTAATGTTGTTTTTGTTGTTGTTGTTGTTGTTGTTGTCATCGTCTTAGTCGACGCTACCGTTGTTGCTACTGCTGCTATTGTTGTTGTTATTGCTGCTGCTGTTGTGTTTGTTATCGTTGCTATTGTCGTACTACGGTACTGTTGCTGTCATTGTGGCGGTTATTGTTATTGTTGTTGTTGTGGCTGTCTGTCATCGCGCAGTTCCTGTTGTTTGTTGTCGTTACTGGTTATTGATGGTAACCGCGATCGTTATGATCTGGTCGCGTTGCTAAGCTTTCGGACACGGTCGCTTAAGGAGCTATTTAGGAAGAACGCTTATATCCATCAAATGAGATCATGATGTCGAAAAAGCTCCTGGACGTCAATTGCCGGTTTCTTGTAGGGAGCACAAAGCCGGGTCCGATCATGTTTTCTCAAAACGGTGTCCCCAAATGGTTATATATATATGTGTATATATATATATATATATATATATATACACATACATGCAGGTATGTATGGGTTACTGCCGAATAGAAAAAGCTTAGGACCCGAAGAAATCTACTATAAGCGCTGGATCTAGTCACTCTCTTCCTGGTGAAAAGTCTTTGTGATATCATTATTGGTAAAAAGGGGTTGAATTCCTAAAATCTTACATGTTGCCAGGCTCTCTCTTCAGCTCAAGGGTTGGCACGCTGATGATTAAAGCAACATCCCTATCGTGGGGTGGCGTCAGAGCGCACATTAAAAAACAGTTTGTGCAAGTTGGTATTCAACAGATTCAGCACGTGGTTAAACAGGCCCCTCCACTTCGGCTCCAATTCGGCTTTAGGAGTGCCCGAGGAACCTGTAATGCAATCCACGTTCTCCAGTTAGAAACCGAGCGAGCTGTGGCCTAACCCAGAGGTCAACTGTACTCGCGATCTTGGTGCCATCAAACATAACACCTCTAGGGCTAAGGTGCTCCTTGCTTCTAAGGGATTTGAGATAAACGCCTAACAAGACCGAAGCCGTGATCAGGCGTGGAAACGATTGGTTTCGATTGTTATATGCTACAGCGGCCAACTGTTAGAGTTTGTTAACTTTTTTTCTGTATCTTGACGTTTGGGTTCATTACACGGCAACGACATTGACGAGACATATATACGAAACAGTACAGACGGCTTTTTGTCTTTTTAAGGCGAGTTAGATACTGTTTTAAGACTTTTAGTTTTACCTTTTAAAGCTGTTCATGCTTAAGATTGTTCCGAGGCTGATGCATGGTATTGATAGGGTGTGGAACCACCTCGTGCAGGCGAAAATCAACAAGGGTTAGAAATGTTGTCCATTTTACATAAAGCGGGTGTTTTGCGTGTCGATGCGAGCAAAGAGTTCAAGCATCCCGAAACCTACGCCCCACCGCGGCTTGCTCTGTCCTTACACTAGAGTATATAGGTGTTTCCCGCGATACCAAATTGTTGCAGCAAATACTTCTCGAAAAATACCGCGTAAACGGCGTCGCTTTAATGGGACACTGCCATCTAGTCGCTTATGCATGCTGAAGCCAAGTGGGGGTTCTTGTGCTCGTTAGATCAGTGCGCACATTTAGCAGCACCACAGCAGAGACCTTAGCCGGGAGAAGTGCGTTCACAATATCGTTATTGCGGCTTAACTGGTTATTGTCTCAGCGATCTGCTCAGTGCTTCACGTTTCTTTTAGTGGGCTTTATATTAGAGAACATAGGTGTACGGACGCGATCTTTCCCTAAGTACTGAAGGTATAATTCGAGAAGATTTGTGAGCACGCAAATAACTGAGCTATATTGCTTTTTTTCACTATATAGTTAGTAGTTACAATCACAATATGACAGTGTGGTCTGACATTTAGTAATCAACTCTGGTTAGTAGGGGGTTCCAACGGATTCTGTGCAGACAAGTATATGGTTGTCCCCAATATTGCAATCGGAGCTGCATTTTTCGAAGTAGTTTTCCATAGCGAGGTTGACGTTTTTTGTCGCTCTAAATGCTCGTTGGAAAGTCTAATGACTCTGTGCTAAACGGAACCAAGTTAGGTATCAGGCCTTCTCCGACAGCGTTCTCTTCCGTTTGTTTACACAAGCAAGCTTTTAGCCTATGTAGGATTTTCAAATCTCTCTAATGTGCTCCGATTGCGGGTAAACAGTACGTTAAGGTCGGATATATTGTAACGGTTATAGATACCTGGGCAACAAATTGACTAGTGGAAATCACACTGTAATGCAATATTAAATCATAGCAGAAAGTAATCAGCGCAAATAATAAAAAAAAAATATTTAACCGTTTTCGACTCAAAAGAACTATAAAAAAAAACTGTGCCAGCTATGTTTTATGAAAATGGTATGGTCAATTTGAATACCAATTACATAAGCATGCTCGAGCAGCAGAAAAACAAACAATAGGTAAACATACGATTCAATGTAGACTAAATCGTTCGGCCCGATCGATGAGCGAGAAAATCCGTGTTTTCAGATTCTCTGGTCGTAAGACACAGGCACATTTGTTGCTCGTAGCTCGATTACGATTTCTCAGAAGAAGAATAACAAATGCTAGAGACAAAAGAGGAAGAGGGGCAAACAAAATTCTAAGTAAGCGGTACAGAAGGACAAAATTGCGGAAAAAATATGAAGACAGCAGACTGTATTTAAATGCCAGCTAGTATTATACAGACTCTATAAGAGAGCGTTTAGTTAGCCGACGAATATTTTGCCAAAATTATGGTCAGTTGAACATATTTCCCCCTCTCTTTATATATATATATATATATATATATATATATAAAGAGAGGGGGAAATATGTTCAACTGACCATAATTTTGTATATATATATATATATAAGTGTATATAGTGTATATAGTATATAGTATATATATATATAGTATATATAGTATATATATATATATATAGTATATATATATATATATATATATATATATATATATATATATATATATAGTATATAGTGTATATAGTATATATAGTGTAATATATATATATATATATATATATATATTCAATTGCAAACGTGGTTTATTTACGGAACTGCATTTCACAACGCTTAAATTCTCGGCAAATAAAAATAAAAAAAAAATAAAAAAAAACATGATTCAAACAACGTAGTAGAAAATCACTCTCGACAAAGTCCAAGGGTGCTTTTTATAAGCACTTTACACAATCGCCGTGGTTATTGAGTATCACAAGAGCATCAAAACAGCAGCTGGTGTGTTTGATTGAACACGAACAACATGTAAGGCTACACACTTGTAAATATTCGCACAAACGAACTACACTTCACTAGTACAGCATTTCCAGAATTTACAACTATGGGTAAAAACACGTATAAACATTACTATCTAAGCCGAGTGTGTGCCCCTATATACAAAGCACTACAATCCCAATTCCGAATTTACCTAGATTACAAGGTACGTCCATATGCACGTCCAGGTTTTCGGAAGACGGCATGCAAGTGCGTGCTGACTGGACTTCAGGGACACAGAGGGCACTGCAAAAGTTGTTGCACGCCTAGTTGATGTTCGGCTGAGGCTAGGGATTAGCGGAAATGCAATTTCCGTGGGCACAAGACCTTGCGAAATGTTGTATGCTAACATTGAAACCCTAAGCGTGTAAATGCTTTCCACAGTAAGTAGAAATAAACGACTATACAAGTCACGGACCAAATCCTTTCGCGTTCTTTTAAAAAAATTGCTCTAAGTGCATCATTCTGTATCACTTTGGCTCTCCGGAGAATTCCATCGTAGCCACCACCCCAGAGAAGAATACCATAGCATAGCACTGGTAAGAACACGGCTTTGTATACCATAAGTAGACCCTCTATGGGGACCCCAATCATTTATATATTTATGTATGTATGTATATATATATATATATATATATATATACTAGTTCCTACAATAAAATAAATAGTTTTACGTTATTCAAAACGAATTCAAGTTATGCATTACACATCCTGGCTGTTTGTATCCACTAATTTCCTAAATTTTGTAGCCACGAAACACCATCCATTTCATATTTAATATATAATCCTCATAAAATTTAAATTTCTAAGCATTTTAGTTTTATTTTCAAAACCAGAAAAATAATTTTTTAACTACAAAATTGTAGTCACATTCAATATGTGCTCTTATATAAGCATAATAAACAAAGTTCAAGCCATTGGACGTCAATGGTCAATAATGATTCGTCACAAGCGTTTGATTTTTGAGGAGCGATATATATATGGTGTTCGAACGCAATATGGCGACTTGATTACGGGACGTTGGTTTTGCTCAAGTCAGCTTTTTTAAAAAAAGTTAAGAATGGAGAGTAAGGGATAAGAAATATTCACAATAATGTTTGTTATACTGACGTGACTGGCCGATCATTACCTCACAAAATATGCGATTGCAAAAAACGACTTGTTCAGTACCAGCAGTGAAGTTGGCCGCATGTTCAGGAAAACTTTAACAGCGTGTTTGAATATAGAAATCAACGTGGCTAACAAAAATAGTGCAAATAATAGTCGTATTGAGCTGCTTGCAAAACTATCGATCTTTCGAACGAAGCTGTGTTGCATTTCAAACAAAAAAGCAGAATTGTATTCATTTTTAATGCGTTCTCTTGCAAATTTACATTGCACGTGAAGTAATGTCCGGCCGATCACATCGCTATAACGCAAATTAGTTATTGTACTGTCATTCATAAACACTCATAAACAAGACATCTCTGCCCCCCCTCCATTCCACAGGAAATTTCTTATTTTGACGAGATCTACGGTCCCTTTAAGTCTAACCAAACTGGGTTTGGACACCCTGTATCTGCTTGTTTGACACCAGATGAAGAACCTGCGTTAGAACGGCTTGCCTTGTTTGGGGTGCCCAGCAAGGTCACTAAGGCAAGAACGAACCTAACAGAACAGAAAAGCATCTTCACAATCATGAAGTGATCTTTAGGTTGTTAAAACTTGCCTGAAAGAAATCCCAGTAAATCGAATCTTGTAAGTTTATGTAGGAACTTGTAACTCACTGCTTGCACTAAGAAAATCATTAACAGTGAGCCTTCAGGGTAACTAGCCACAGGCGCTTCAGAAACTTTTTTTTAACGCTCTGACAACCACATTTTAGACGCTCGTAAATAAGCTAAGTTGCTTGTGGCACGATATCGTCTAAATGCATCTATGGTCATTGCGTTCTCGTACTGGAATTATATAGGCTTTCTCCAGCAGAGGATATATAGCAGCAAGGCAATGACAACCACGTCCAACAAATTCAACTAGCACGGCCAGGGCTCGAACTAGCGATGTTTTGCTAGCCGTGGTTGCCATGGCAACGCCCCGTTTCGAACGGTGCGTTAGCCGTCTAAGCCACCGCCACTACCTAGATAAGAAACATATCTTGCAATTCAGTACAAATTTTCAATATTACATCACATGAAACTCTTAGACGGAAGCACAGTATGCGAGAGAAGAGCACGCGATTTGCAATGCTCACTGACCACATCCGGGGTCGTTGGGGCAAAGCAACGGAAAATATTGTTTACAAAACCAATAAGGCCATTATTATTTTTACGGTCAGGTAGTGTGTATGAGTTGGTAAGACAGTGTCATAAGTTGGTAAGGCAGTGTCATAAGTTTCAAACTGGGAATTAAGTGCACTATGTTCCAAAACAACCATTTGCTAAGTGAAAAAAGCATGCCGCTATTAGGACACCACTAAGCAATGCCATCGACAGCCGATTGTAGAGAAGTATAGGGATAATTCAAGTTTAGTAAAACAGCCTTTCAATTTTGTGACTTTTTGAAAAGTAGGGAGACTTGACGCGGTTCGACCTCGAGCATGTAACAAGCGCTTTGCTCATCTCTCCTCTCAAGCACAAAGCAATACGCCGTCTTCGTTCCCTCTTACCGAAAAGTTCTGTTCCAAACAAGTATCGACACTGACGTCAACAGACTCACTACCGTGATCAAAATAGCGTTAAAATAGATTTTCAAAATAAGGACTTTTTGACACGGCACGTTTAGACTCCAAACTGAAAAACTCATTCGCGATGGCGGGGCTGATATGAAATGCAAATATTCGTCAAGAGTTCTCCTGTCGATTTTTGCAAAAAAAATCTAATTATAACTTATTTAGGTGCACGCTAAAAAGAGCAATAAAGTATGCGTAAACAAAAATATATAAATATATATATAAAATTTGTTTCGTCTTCGTAGTTTTTATTTTTGTTTCTTTCGTTGGCGTCCCCTTGTATTAACGATATCAGATTTAAATTTGATTTAGGTTACTCTAGTCAAAAAGACAGCACTATCAATTAATTTTCGCACATGATTTGTATTTTTGATATTATATTGTTGTGCTCCTAAAAATAGTTGTTAGTTAAATAATAAAATAAATAAGAAATGACTATACACGTGTTCTTTATTAATATTATTACTTTGATTTTTTCTTTTCCTTTCGAGGCAGCAAGCTCATGGTCTTCGTTCTAGCCTCTGGGCAACCTCCGCAATACAATGGCTGTAAACTTTCGAGTGTTTTTGCAAGTACTCATGAATGAAGCTATGTGTTTCATTCATTCACATATATTTGATTGTTTATTAGATTTTATGGTGAAATAGCGAACCACGCACAGCGAATCGGAGAGAAAGATCAGATTTTTTTATATTGGGATTCTTCCACGTGTCCGAAGTGAAAGTAGGCGTGATAAAGCTGAGATTTTCGCTTCCCACTTCTGAATGTGTTGCTTAAACGCCTAAATGCGAGACCGGTTGTAGCTTTGCCGTAACGTCTCTGTTATGAGAGGTGTTCCAGCCGCCAGATAGACAAGCCGGCTGTAGCTTGTTCTGTGGACGCCCAGTATGCGTGTGAGAAATGCAGCTTACAGTCTATCGAGATCAGCAAGTTTTGCTCGGTTCAGGTACGGGCATACCACTTAAATCCCATACCCAGCTGTGGAGCCTATCTTTATATCATATAGCTGTAGAGCTGCTTGTAACGGCAGTGCAAACTTATTCAGTACGGACATTTTTATTTGTTAGTCAACGTTGGATGTATTCTAGACTAAGAAGAATGCTTGACGAAGAAAATCTTAGCGACCACTACTGAATAGAATATGACGTCAGTAAAAAAAAAACACTTTAACGCCCTCTCTGATTTTAACAAGGACACCGAAGTGGAAGCCGCAAGATAACAAAACGCCCCGGGCCAAGCTGACAAAGATTTTAGACTCAAGAGGGAAACCCCAATGCGCCTAGGACTTGCAAAAAATACTGCAAGAGGTCTGTAGCGAGCCGTTCAAAGACCGCGGACACTCTATGCGCTACTGGTTTGCCTTACCAAAATACTGGTGGAACAGGAAATTGCGTTAGCCCGTAGACGCTGCATCTGGGCCAGAAGAAAAGCCACCAGGGCAAGGCGCAGCAACATAGATGAGGCTTGTGTCCTACAACTTTATTGTGATTTTAAGCGCCTCAAGGCTTCTCTACGCAAAGCTATAGCGGAGAGCAAGGATCGTTGCTGGAGGGAGTTCTTATCAGAGCTAGAGGAAAACCCATGGGGTCGGCCCTACAAGCTGATACGTGGCGTACCAGGAATCTTTCCCCTGATGATCGGTCCGAGTAATTAACAAGCTTTTCCCTCAACATCCTCCATTCGACCAAACATTGTATGAAGTAGTAACGGCCGAGCATTACATCCCAGAGGTAACCCCGGCAGAGGTACTCGCTGCGGGGGAAAGATTGAAGGCCGGTAAGGCACCAGGCCCTGATGGCATTCCGGTATCGGCCACAAAAGTACTCTTTAAGGAGTTTCCTGACGTAGTGGCCACTGTAGCCACCCGACTCCGCCATACTCCGCAGCGGCTCCCTCCCCATGGCCTGGAAGAAAGCGGATCTGGCACTCATCCCGAAAGGGATTGACTCCTATAGGTCAATCTGCCTAGTTAAGCCAAAGGCATAGAATCAATAATAGAGTCCTGCGTGCGGTGCTTTGCAGAAGAGCACGGCCTCCTCTCGCCAACACAATATGTATTCCGAAAGAACCGATCAGTCCTATCAGCGATAGAGCAGGTGGTTACTAAGGTGGCAGCCCTGCGCCAATCCCCGCCTCGTACTAGAGGCTTGCTACTGGTTGTTTCGCTGGACGTTAAAAACGCATTCAACAGCCTGCCCTGGAAGGTAATCTTGGACGCACTACTCAAGAAGGGAGTCCCGCCCTACCTGCGCCGGGGAATCTCGTCCTACCTGAGCGAGAGGCGCATAGTCAGTGAGGGCTTCGAGTTCGACATGACGACCGGGGTTCCCCAGGGCTCGATCCTAGGACTTCTTCTATGGAACCTGGCGTACGATGACGTCTTACGTTTAGACGACCTTCCAGAAGGCACTGAACTGTTGGCATATGCGGACGACCTCGCAGTGGTGGTCCAGGCCCGCTCACCCCAGCAACTAGAACTAAGAGCCAATGACGCCCTGGCTGAGATCGCTGGCTGGATGAAGGGGGTTGGCCTGACACTGGCGCCGAAGAAAAGTGAGGGCATCCTCCTAATCGGGCCAAGGAAGTGCACCTCCTTAAAACTAATCCTAGACGATCAGGAGATCAAGATTGTCAATACCGCCCGCTATCTTGGATTGTACCTAGACAGGGGACTACGGGGCACACCCCACATACGTCTTGTAGCAGAAAAGGCTACTAAGGTCTCACATAAGTTAGCCCGGCTGATGCCAAACAACTATGGCCCACGGGAGTCAAGAAGACGCCTTATTATGTTGGTAGCTGAGTCCATAGTTTAATTTGCAGCTCCGGTGTGGCCGTCAACTACACTGTCCACAGCCAACAATAGGGCAACGCAAAGCCCAAAGAGTGGCTGCTCTGCGTATCACAATGGCCTATACGACAGTCAGCACAGCGGCCGTCCTTGTTCTGGCTAGCACAGTCCCCTGGGACCTGAAAGCAAATGAACGACGCCGCTTGTGGGAAGACCCGGAAAAGGAAAGGGCGGAGGAAAAAAATATTACCCCTGACATTTGGCAGGTCGAATGGGACTTCATTCAGGACGGAGCGCCCGGGTACCAGGTAAGGACTCTGATCCTGCATATCAGGGCCTGGATGTACCGGCCAGGTGGCGAGTTGACGTTCTACATCACTCAGGTCGTTACAGGACACGGTGATTTCCAGTCATACTTGTTCAGAATTGGAAAAACCACATCTCCATTCTGCAAGTACTGTCAAAGCGAATCAGATGATACGCCTGAACATACAATTTTGTGGTGCCCGGAATGGGCCGCTCAGCGTGCGGGTCTACCTAGTGCTGACGACGGCGCCCTTAGAACAATCATACAGCTTATGATTAAGTCACGCGACGACTGGACCAGCATTGCCTGCATTATAAAAAAACATCCTGCGCGCCAAGGAGAAGAAAAACCGTTACTGCACGACATCATCCCGGGGAGGATCCCGGGGTAGCTAAATGCTTAAACTACTCTCCCCCTTTGATCGTTTGAAGTTATGCTTATGCAGTTCCCGATCGATTGGGGGATTAGGACATGACTGGTTTTTAGTTGGTTGGAGCCCCACACTACCGGCCCACACTTGCAGACGAGTTTCCTGCGGTGGTGTCCGCGTGTGCGTACCACATTTTTCAGTTAGTCCTTACAAAAAAAATTATATATATAGCTATGTTCTGTCAGCCATTTCGATATAACCCATTTTAATAATTTAATGTTTACGAGGATATCACATGAAAACATCAAAACAGTCCAGAGGCCTGGAGAACTAACATTCACTTTACGATTGTGAAGCAAGTGCGCGTGAAGCCGAGCACTGCGATGGACTGGTGGAGAGAGCAGCCACAAGGAGGGACGTGGACTACAGCAAACTCTAGACGAAAACGCCCGATGCCAACTGGAGGAGTCCTTATTCTGGTAAATTAAACCTTTCGGGCTGATCCTCAGCCAAGATTTAACGTCCACGGTACTGCTTTTTGCATTGCTTCATAGACGGACCCCATAAATACAAATCGGTACAACGGTGGGGTTCGAACCCGCGCACCTGTTATGTGTTTCCTTCGGTCGCGAAGTGCAGGCGAATGCACCACGCCACCGGGCTAGACTCTCTGCTGGTAAGCCCCGTCTCAAACAGGCGAGGATTCTACTGGCTGAAAGCAAAACCATCGTTCTCAACACCTCCCAATTACATTTTATCGGGATGCACAGTACCAACAGCTGTGACTCCCTTGCTGAAGAGATCTTAGAAATCAACGTGGCTAACAAAAATAGTGCAAATAATAGTCGTATTGAGCTGCTTGCAAAACTATCGATCTTTCGAACGAAGCTGTGTTGCATTTCAAACAAAAAAGCAGAATTGTATTCATTTTTAATGCGTTCTCTTGCAAATTTACATTGCACGTGAAGTAATGTCCGGCCGATCACATCGCTATAACGCAAATTAGTTATTGTACTGTCATTCATAAACACTCATAAACAAGACATCTCTGCCCCCCCTCCATTCCACAGGAAATTTCTTATTTTGACGAGATCTACGGTCCCTTTAAGTCTAACCAAACTGGGTTTGGACACCCTGTATCTGCTTGTTTGACACCAGATGAAGAACCTGCGTTAGAACGGCTTGCCTTGTTTGGGGTGCCCAGCAAGGTCACTAAGGCAAGAACGAACCTAACAGAACAGAAAAGCATCTTCACAATCATGAAGTGATCTTTAGGTTGTTAAAACTTGCCTGAAAGAAATCCCAGTAAATCGAATCTTGTAAGTTTATGTAGGAACTTGTAACTCACTGCTTGCACTAAGAAAATCATTAACAGTGAGCCTTCAGGGTAACTAGCCACAGGCGCTTCAGAAACTTTTTTTTAACGCTCTGACAACCACATTTTAGACGCTCGTAAATAAGCTAAGTTGCTTGTGGCACGATATCGTCTAAATGCATCTATGGTCATTGCGTTCTCGTACTGGAATTATATAGGCTTTCTCCAGCAGAGATATATAGCAGCAAGGCAATGACAACCACGTCCAACAAATTCAACTAGCACGGCCAGGGCTCGAACTAGCGATGTTTTGCTAGCCGTGGTTGCCATGGCAACGCCCCGTTTCGAACGGTGCGTTAGCCGTCTAAGCCACCGCCACTACCTAGATAAGAAACATATCTTGCAATTCAGTACAAATTTTCAATATTACATCACATGAAACTCTTAGACGGAAGCACAGTATGCGAGAGAAGAGCACGCGATTTGCAATGCTCACTGACCACATCCGGGGTCGTTGGGGCAAAGCAACGGAAAATATTGTTTACAAAACCAATAAGGCCATTATTATTTTTACGGTCAGGTAGTGTGTATGAGTTGGTAAGACAGTGTCATAAGTTGGTAAGGCAGTGTCATAAGTTTCAAACTGGGAATTAAGTGCACTATGTTCCAAAACAACCATTTGCTAAGTGAAAAAAGCATGCCGCTATTAGGACACCACTAAGCAATGCCATCGACAGCCGATTGTAGAGAAGTATAGGGATAATTCAAGTTTAGTAAAACAGCCTTTCAATTTTGTGACTTTTTGAAAAGTAGGGAGACTTGACGCGGTTCGACCTCGAGCATGTAACAAGCGCTTTGCTCATCTCTCCTCTCAAGCACAAAGCAATACGCCGTCTTCGTTCCCTCTTACCGAAAAGTTCTGTTCCAAACAAGTATCGACACTGACGTCAACAGACTCACTACCGTGATCAAAATAGCGTTAAAATAGATTTTCAAAATAAGGACTTTTTGACACGGCACGTTTAGACTCCAAACTGAAAAACTCATTCGCGATGGCGGGGCTGATATGAAATGCAAATATTCGTCAAGAGTTCTCCTGTCGATTTTTGCAAAAAAAATCTAATTATAACTTATTTAGGTGCACGCTAAAAAGAGCAATAAAGTATGCGTAAACAAAAATATATAAATATATATATAAAATTTGTTTCGTCTTCGTAGTTTTTATTTTTGTTTCTTTCGTTGGCGTCCCCTTGTATTAACGATATCAGATTTAAATTTGATTTAGGTTACTCTAGTCAAAAAGACAGCACTATCAATTAATTTTCGCACATGATTTGTATTTTTGATATTATATTGTTGTTCTCCTAAAAATAGTTGTTAGTTAAATAATAAAATAAATAAGAAATGACTATACACGTGTTCTTTATTAATATTATTACTTTGATTTTTTCTTTTCCTTTCGAGGCAGCAAGCTCATGGTCTTCGTTCTAGCCTCTGGGCAACCTCCGCAATACAATGGCTGTAAACTTTCGAGTGTTTTTGCAAGTACTCATGAATGAAGCTATGTGTTTCATTCATTCACATATATTTGATTGTTTATTAGATTTTATGGTGAAATAGCGAACCACGCACAGCGAATCGGAGAGAAAGATCAGATTTTTTTATATTGGGATTCTTCCACGTGTCCGAAGTGAAAGTAGGCGTGATAAAGCTGAGATTTTCGCTTCCCACTTCTGAATGTGTTGCTTAAACGCCTAAATGCGAGACCGGTTGTAGCTTTGCCGTAACGTCTCTGTTATGAGAGGTGTTCCAGCCGCCAGATAGACAAGCCGGCTGTAGCTTGTTCTGTGGACGCCCAGTATGCGTGTGAGAAATGCAGCTTACAGTCTATCGAGATCAGCAAGTTTTGCTCGGTTCAGGTACGGGCATACCACTTAAATCCCATACCCAGCTGTGGAGCCTATCTTTATATCATATAGCTGTAGAGCTGCTTGTAACGGCAGTGCAAACTTATTCAGTACGGACATTTTTATTTGTTAGTCAACGTTGGATGTATTCTAGACTAAGAAGAATGCTTGACGAAGAAAATCTTAGCGACCACTACTGAATAGAATATGACGTCAGTAAAAAAAAAACACTTTAACGCCCTCTCTAATTTTAACAAGGACACCGAAGTGGAAGCCGCAAGATAACAAAACGCCCCGGGCCAAGCTGACAAAGATTTTAGACTCAAGAGGGAAACCCCAATGCGCCTAGGACTTGCAAAAAATACTGCAAGAGGTCTGTAGCGAGCCGTTCAAAGACCGCGGACACTCTATGCGCTACTGGTTTGCCTTACCAAAATACTGGTGGAACAAGGAAATTGCGTTAGCCCGTAGACGCTGCATCTGGGCCAGAAGAAAAGCCACCAGGGCAAGGCGCAGCAACATAGATGAGGCTTGTGTCCTACAACTTTATTGTGATTTTAAGCGCCTCAAGGCTTCTCTACGCAAAGCTATAGCGGAGAGCAAGGATCGTTGCTGGAGGGAGTTCTTATCAGAGCTAGAGGAAAACCCATGGGGTCGGCCCTACAAGCTGATACGTGGCGTACCAGGAATCTTTCCCCTGATGATCGGTCCGAGTAATTAACAAGCTTTTCCCTCAACATCCTCCATTCGACCAAACATTGTATGAAGTAGTAACGGCCGAGCATTACATCCCAGAGGTAACCCCGGCAGAGGTACTCGCTGCGGGGGAAAGATTGAAGGCCGGTAAGGCACCAGGCCCTGATGGCATTCCGGTATCGGCCACAAAAGTACTCTTTAAGGAGTTTCCTGACGTAGTGGCCACTGTAGCCACCCGACTCCGCCATACTCCGCAGCGGCTCCCTCCCCATGGCCTGGAAGAAAGCGGATCTGGCACTCATCCCGAAAGGGATTGACTCCTATAGGTCAATCTGCCTAGTTAAGCCAAAGGCATAGAATCAATAATAGAGTCCTGCGTGCGGTGCTTTGCAGAAGAGCACGGCCTCCTCTCGCCAACACAATATGTATTCCGAAAGAACCGATCAGTCCTATCAGCGATAGAGCAGGTGGTTACTAAGGTGGCAGCCCTGCGCCAATCCCCGCCTCGTACTAGAGGCTTGCTACTGGTTGTTTCGCTGGACGTTAAAAACGCATTCAACAGCCTGCCCTGGAAGGTAATCTTGGACGCACTACTCAAGAAGGGAGTCCCGCCCTACCTGCGCCGGGGAATCTCGTCCTACCTGAGCGAGAGGCGCATAGTCAGTGAGGGCTTCGAGTTCGACATGACGACCGGGGTTCCCCAGGGCTCGATCCTAGGACTTCTTCTATGGAACCTGGCGTACGATGACGTCTTACGTTTAGACGACCTTCCAGAAGGCACTGAACTGTTGGCATATGCGGACGACCTCGCAGTGGTGGTCCAGGCCCGCTCACCCCAGCAACTAGAACTAAGAGCCAATGACGCCCTGGCTGAGATCGCTGGCTGGATGAAGGGGGTTGGCCTGACACTGGCGCCGAAGAAAAGTGAGGGCATCCTCCTAATCGGGCCAAGGAAGTGCACCTCCTTAAAACTAATCCTAGACGATCAGGAGATCAAGATTGTCAATACCGCCCGCTATCTTGGATTGTACCTAGACAGGGGACTACGGGGCACACCCCACATACGTCTTGTAGCAGAAAAGGCTACTAAGGTCTCACATAAGTTAGCCCGGCTGATGCCAAACAACTATGGCCCACGGGAGTCAAGAAGACGCCTTATTATGTTGGTAGCTGAGTCCATAGTTTAA
The DNA here is from genome assembly GCA_003439945.1 of Dermanyssus gallinae. NCBI lineage: Eukaryota > Metazoa > Arthropoda > Arachnida > Mesostigmata > Dermanyssidae > Dermanyssus > Dermanyssus gallinae. The sequence continues at coordinate 73,798 of QVRM01005245.1, forward strand.
TTTGCAGCTCCGGTGTGGCCGTCAACTACACTGTCCACAGCCAACAATAGGGCAACGCAAAGCCCAAAGAGTGGCTGCTCTGCGTATCACAATGGCCTATACGACAGTCAGCACAGCGGCCGTCCTTGTTCTGGCTAGCACAGTCCCCTGGGACCTGAAAGCAAATGAACGACGCCGCTTGTGGGAAGACCCGGAAAAGGAAAGGGCGGAGGAAAAAATATTACCCCTGACATTTGGCAGGTCGAATGGGACTTCATTCAGGACGGAGCGCCCGGGTACCAGGTAAGGACTCTGATCCTGGATATCAGGGCCTGGATGTACCGGCCAGGTGGCGAGTTGACGTTCTACATCACTCAGGTCGTTACAGGACACGGTGATTTCCAGTCATACTTGTTCAGAATTGGAAAAACCACATCTCCATTCTGCAAGTACTGTCAAAGCGAATCAGATGATACGCCTGAACATACAATTTTGTGGTGCCCGGAATGGGCCGCTCAGCGTGCGGGTCTACCTAGTGCTGACGACGGCACCCTTAGAACAATCATACAGCTTATGATTAAGTCACGCGACGACTGGACCAGCATTGCCTGCATTATAAAAAAACATCCTGCGCGCCAAGGAGAAGAAAAACCGTTACTGCACGACATCATCCCGGGGAGGATCCCGGGGTAGCTAAATGCTTAAACTACTCTCCCCCTTTGATCGTTTGAAGTTATGCTTATGCAGTTCCCGATCGATTGGGGGATTAGGACATGACTGGTTTTTAGTTGGTTGGAGCCCCACACTACCGGCCCACACTTGCAGACGAGTTTCCTGCGGTGGTGTCCGCGTGTGCGTACCACATTTTTCAGTTAGTCCTTACAAAAAAAATTATATATATAGCTATGTTCTGTCAGCCATTTCGATATAACCCATTTTAATAATTTAATGTTTACGAGGATATCACATGAAAACATCAAAACAGTCCAGAGGCCTGGAGAACTAACATTCACTTTACGATTGTGAAGCAAGTGCGCGTGAAGCCGAGCACTGCGATGGACTGGTGGAGAGAGCAGCCACAAGGAGGGACGTGGACTACAGCAAACTCTAGACGAAAACGCCCGATGCCAACTGGAGGAGTCCTTATTCTGGTAAATTAAACCTTTCGGGCTGATCCTCAGCCAAGATTTAACGTCCACGGTACTGCTTTTTGCATTGCTTCATAGACGGACCCCATAAATACAAGTCGGTACAACGGTGGGGTTCGAACCCGCGCACCTGTTATGTGTTTCCTTCGGTCGCGAAGTGCAGGCGAATGCACCACGCCACCGGGCTAGACTCTCTGCTGGTAAGCCCCGTCTCAAACAGGCGAGGATTCTACTGGCTGAAAGCAAAACCATCGTTCTCAACACCTCCCAATTACATTTTATCGGGATGCACAGTACCAACAGCTGTGACTCCCTTGCTGAAGAGATCTTAGAAACGAATGGCCCCATTGCGATTCCTCCAATAATTGTGCCAGCTCTTTGGGCCAGAGACTTGAACTGTAGGCTCAACACTGCTGCCTCTTCCCGGGCAATTGCCGTTTGCTGCTGTACTACTTCATCGCCATCACTGTTTTACTCCGGTGGCGGTGGATCAGGCGATAATCCGCAAAGGGGTGGGTCGTCCACTATCAACATATTTGCTTGCTTAGGTTGAAGGAGACGTCAAATTTTTTTTTTTTTTTTTTTTTTAGATTTCCCGTAAGGCAATTGCCCGTGTACGGATTTTTCATGTCATGGCTAAGTTTACTCCACTCCGGCATTTACCTTGTTTAAATTGGAAACCATGCAAACCAATTTAAGAGTGGCCGGTCTGGGTCTTGAACCCGGTCCTCCCGAATGCAAGGCAAAGGCTTTGCCACTAAGCCACCTTGCTCGGTTAAATAGTGGACATATAGTGGACAAGTGATTATAATTACAAGCCTCGTGTTGGATTTAAAACGCATGTACGAGTTTATATAACAGTTACAGTTGAAGACAATGATAAGAGCATCAATGTGCCGAAGCGGCAGGGGCTCGTTAAACGCATCGATGTTTATATGTTACGCATAGGGTTTTGCGCGTTACATCCCAACCACCTGCGTAGATATCACTAAATCAGCTCTCCAACCTCTTGGCATTAACGGTGTGTTCGTCCTCGTATAAGTGTACATCAAATCGATCAATGGAGCGGTTTGACTCATATTGCTATCGATAAATTACGTTATTCATGCCCTCATTCTCTTTCGAGAACACTCGGAGATGAAACACTTCTACTGTAGTAGACACTGCAGCTCGTATCGACAGCAGATAGACTCCAAGAAAATCTCGTCCGCCAAGGAAAGTGAAAATCGCATGGTTATAAGCGCTATGCTTGAGCGTCACGTTTTCTCTAGAAAGAACTTTGCTTTCTCTAGTTGTCCAGTTGTCTCCGACCGTCTGCGCGAACCACTATCGACGCATTTACATCGACAGATAGCCTACTCGGGGTTATATCGGTGTCGTATGAATGATTGGGCAAATACGAGCGTCTGTTATCCCAACGAACAAATGTTCCATTCTCTCTTCAAAGCGCGATTGACATGTTGAACAGTAAGGCCCTCTGGCCCCCCTGTTGAACAGTAAGGCCCTCTGAAACGAACATATAAAGGCGACCGTCCTATCGCCCCCTTTAGACAACGTTTTTTACCAGGTGTTTAGAAACAGATAAAACGCCACCGACCTGGTCAAAATCCTTGCCAAAGATCATTCTTAAGGCTAAGGTAACGGCAACGCACTCTGTCCATCCTTTTGGCGGACCAGAAGCTGCATCTATGAGAGATTATCTCTTATTAGTCTCCTGGCGCGCCGTGGAAGACGTTCGACGATGACCGTATTCCGAAGGCGAAGAAGACACCGTTACGCACGCGGCATCAAGCCTTATATGTTGCATTTGAAGCACCTATATATATATATATATATATATATATATATATATATAACGCTGCTTCTAAATCAACGTTTACATTGCCCCTGGAAAATAATTATGGTCCAGCTAGCCGCTACGGGCGTCATCCCGCAAGTTTTTCAATTACTGGTAGCTACCCTGAAAGCAAACTCTGTCATCCTAGATGGCGGCGTTCAGAGACAGTAGCTCTTTCTGCAACCTACCTGCTAGCCCTAAGGCGACAATCTTAAGCTCTAAAAGATCATCCAGCCGGGATATCTACATACTTACGCGCTATGTACGTACTATGTAAGCGGAGCTATTATCGTGCGTAGATACCGACGTGGTATTCACGGTCCCCTCTTTGCTCAGTAGTGCAGCTTCCAGACGTTGCAAATAGAAAGAAAGGAGCGCAGAGATAGCAGCAAATGAAGCGACGATGCGAAAAAGAAGCGCGTGCATTCGTTGTCCAGATCTTTTAGTAGGGTCGCCAACGGTGTATCATCTTCTTTTGTCGCCGTATCGCATCTGCTGGCCATCATTCGCCGACATTTGGCGACATCAGCGTTGCTGTCGTTGGTGTTTGTTGTTGTTGGTGGTGTTGTCGTTGTTGTTAGCGATGTTGTTGTTGTTGTTACTGTTGCTGATTAATCGATGACGACGACGACGCCAATGACGACGAAACACAAGACCGCCGTTGTTTGTCGTCGACTATTGAGTAAATAGATAATTGTACGGCAGCGAGTTATGTTGCCCCTGCCTTTTCCCTGTTACCCCTTCGGTTCTCCCTCCCTATCGTCTGCTACTTGCGTCGTTCGTTTTCCGCCGCTTCCGTCGCTACCGCCACTCCCGCTAGCCGCCCATTCGCGTTCCCTGCCCACCCTGTTTATCGGTCGCTTCTCCCTATCCTATTTTCCCTCTCGTTTCCTTTCTCTCGCTATATTTCTCACCTGCTATCTATCCCCCTTGTTCTCTCCGTTTGTCTTCCTCTCCCTACCTCTAACTTTATCGGCGTATAACGCATATCTCTCTCTCTCGTTTCATGTGTTTATCTAGCGTATTATCGTTTGGTACTTAAGTGACCAACCATATTGACAAGGAGAAACTACTGCCGTTGTTGTCATCGTCGGCGGCGGCTACCGAAGTCTACCAGAGGCCGCCGCTTTGGCGTCGGGCGCGGACAAAACGCAAACAACCCAGGCCGACACAGCCGACAGGGCAGGGCACAACACGACACGACGCGACGCGACGCAAAGCGACGATGACACCAACATTGACCACGACGCCCAGCGACGCGACGCGAGGAAAGCAGCAAGCGAGCAATAGTCCGAGGACCTTTGCGCGACAAGGAAGCGCGACACCCCCCTTCCCACCCCCGAAGTCGGCTCCTTAGCTCCCGTTGCTGAAGTGGCGCTGCTACGAACGATCGAACGAACTCTTCGCTGGCCGACTGGAAGCAAAGGTACCGCGTTCTATACGCGGATTCTGTGGGAGAAGTTTCGTCGGGGTGGCGGGAAGTGATGGGTGGGTGCGCTCGTGGTGTAGAGCTCTCCTGTCGTGTCACCGTAATTGTTGTTGTTGTTGTTGTTGTTGTTGTTGCTTCTGGTGTTGTTGTTGTTGTCATTATCATCATCACCATCATCAATCACCATTTCATCAGCATTATCATCATCATTGCCGCCGCCATCATCACCACGATCCCGAAGCGACGTCCGGCGACGAAAAGTCTGCGCGCTGAAGCGTCGGGGCGGAGTCGTCCGCGCGCCCGCCTGTTCATTCGCCAGCCGTCAGCCCGTCGACGCGGCGCGCGCGAAATTTTGAACCTTGCTGCCTCCTCGGACATTGCTCGCGACGTGTCGTCTCGCTGTCACTACTCTGTTGACACTGAGGTGGAGTCCGGCGGGGAGCGGGGCGTGAGGGGCTTCGGGGGTGCCAATACACTCTCATCGGCGCCGATTGGCGCCGTCGTCATTATAATGGTTATTGACGGTCACTCGATCTCGCTTGACCGCTTGTCGTTTGTACTACATCTGCTCCGTTTTTGCTGCTACTACGCCTATGTCTACAACGGCTGGCTACTGTTGTTGCTGAGCTTCCATTCCTGCGGTCCTCTTGTTGTTGCTGTTTGTGTTGTTGTTGTGTTGTTGCTTTGTTGCTGTGCCGTTGATGCTTTCGTTGCTGTCGTGTTGTTGTTGCTGCTGCTCGCCGAATCTCAAGCGAGAAGATCAGGCGCCCTACTGGCTGGGTAAGTTGTACGGCTCGAGACGACAGATCGTGGGAGATCGATAAGGCAACCCCACGGCACAGCGTAACCAGCGGCCGCGCGTGTTGTTGCCGGTGTTGCTAATGCTACTGGTGCTACCGTATCACAACACCCCATGCACGACAGAAACGCCTCACCTATATGTCGCCGCCAGGCACATGCATATGCTATATAAGTTAAAGGTATATATATATATATATAAGTTAAAGGTAAAATTCAGGGTGCAGGTGTGTCTTTGTATCCAGTCAAGTCATTCGTGTGCAATACATGCACGCAAAGCTGTTATGTTTTTTGATTTTACAAGCTGCCTAATGTGTTGTCGTCGTTGGCACGGTCTCGTGAGATTTGATCTTAAACAACACACGCTTTTGGCTGCCTCTGGTTCGCTTCTGTAGCCTGTGGGTACGGTGGGTGCTTTAGATCACCGAGAGACATTGAGTTGATATTGTACTAAAACTACTACTACTACTACAACTACAACTACGGTTAGGTTGGATTGCCACCTTGGATTGACCTGAGCCTCCTATACAGCTTCTCATACTGCTCCGTCGATATAACAAACACCATTGGTGCCGTTATCGGCATTGTTATTGTTGATATAGTGTTGTTGTTGTTGTTGGAGTTAGTGTTGTTGTTCTTGCTATTGCGGTTGTCGCCTTTACGTTGCCCATGGCTATAGTGTAGTGCTGTAGGACTGTTACGCTGACGCCACGAGCTACCTCACGTCTTACCGGCATGTGGGGTGCCGTTGTCTTGTACTCTACGCCGCCACCCCCCCCTTCCCCCCCATCTCTACCAGCCATCGTACGCGATAGCGCAGTGCTTCAATGCAAAGCGAAGCAAAACCATCATCCCGTGCATGGTTGAAGGAGCTGTCTGACTAACTGAGTGACTGAGTGAGTGAACGCGGTCTCTGTCTGTGTACCGTGAAGCCCTTGGGTTCTCCGCGCGCTCGTACATTTTGCTAATCAGTCACGCGATAAGTACTAGTGTCCCCCTCATCTTACCAATTCTTTGTTCGCTTTCGATAGATATCGCCAATCTTTCATTCTGTCTCACTCTTAGGTTTATCGGCACCAGACACTGTCTAACACAAGTAGCAAGAGTTGTAGTAAGAGTAGTAGTAGTAGTAGTAGCAATAGTAGTAGTCGAAGTAGTAGCAATAGTCAGTAGCAATAGTAGTAATAATAGTAGTAGCAAACGTACCAACAGCGCTTTTTGTCAACGCGGTATCATGCGGTTAGGCGTCTTTGTCGCCGTTCCTGGCTCAATCTCGAAAGCTGAATCAGCACAGCGGATTTGCTAAGTACGATGAAAGTTGTGCTGCTGTTGTTGTTGCTGATGCTGCCGTTGTTGTTGTTGTTGTTGTTGCTGATGCTGCCGTTGTTGTTGTTGTTGATACTGTTGTTGTTGTTGTTGCTATTGTTGCTCTGGCCAGTCAGCTAGGGGTCCCCGTTCTTTCAGGCCTCGGGCCTTCTTTGTATCTAACTTTTCCATCGATAAATCGATGCACATCTAAGGATGGAGTGGAACAAAGATTGTTTTTCCTCTCGTTGTTGGCCATTTTGATTCTCGAACTGCGCACGCACGCGAACAAACGCGCCGTTCATCTAGCCAGCCGGTGAACAACGAGTCACCCCGATCGATCATATTTAGGCATCGTCTCCAAATTGCCAGGGCGCTCATTGACCGAATCTACGCGACAGCTATTAACATCTGTAGTTGCTGTATTTGCTGACCGATCTCAGTGCCACCGGCACACAGTAACAACAACAGCAGCAGCAACAGTTTTTTTTTGCTGTTAAAGAAAACAGCAATAACAACAACTAGAATTAAAACAGCACTAGCAGGCACAAATATATACAAGGTATGCTTAAACTTGGTGAAAAAATCATTTTTGTCAATGGAAAGGGGAGCGGAAATGTTTCGTACAGGAGTGAGGATACAAAATCCTAAGCTGTGATTTTTGGGTGTCCGACTTAAATTTATAAAATGCACGAGTGTGAAAGAGCGGTACATTATCTAAAATATGATTGAATTCCACATACAATAGTATGATTTTGCGAACTCTTCTTAATATCTTAATAGTTCCTGCTCTAGCTAAGCTCAAACATATTTTTGATTATGTAGAATATTCTTCGGATTGCGACGGTATGCTGATTTTTCAATTGGGTAGTGCGTTCTCTGACAATCGTGCCTTTTGTAAACTATAGAAGAAAATGACAGCCGCCCTAAAATCACCGCTTAGGAAAATGTTCAACTCACTCTTGTACGAAACGCTTTCGCTCCCCCTTTCTATATGCAACATTGATTGCGTCACCAAAATTAACCATATGCCTGAGTTTTGTGTGCGATTTTGCGGACACAGTGTATATATATATATATATATATATATATATATATAGACATATATCTGTATCACGGAGTTATTAGCGTAATCGCCCGCTATCCGGAAGAGAACAGAACGTGGTTTTAAGTGGAGCCAAGGAGCCTAGAGGTAGAGATGTAGCATACGAAGAGCCTGTTTGCTGGGGCAGTGGACCCTGTGCAATGCAAGCAATGCGCGTGCAATTGGACCTCCGTATATTATCATTATCTCCCTCGACTTGCTTAAACTTAGCTTCTAGCCAAAAATCATAGTTATAATAATATTAATTATATTTAAGCTAACAAACGTGAGTATAGTTTATCATTAAATGTAAACATGAAAGTAGACCTCCTTCGTTGTGTCTGTTTGTTGCCCATACTCGATTTGATTTCATTGTTGCGCGTACAATTTTCAAACCACGCGCTCTTAGGGGAAAACTACACATGGCAACAACATGCTTGGCTGATTAACACTTATTAATTTGCTCAATTACGGAACTGAAAGACGGAAAAGGTTCGCTGTTTCTTACATATTTGCTTTCACAACAACGTTATACGTAATTGACCGTGAGAATCTTAGATAAATGGGTAAACATATAAGTGCTTTTGTGTAAACTTGGAATTGCTCGTTTAAGTTTTTTATACTTATGTAAGGCAGACAAAATAGCTATTGAAGTAAAAATTGATAGGATAACGCATATAGTTAATTTTTATATATGACTTCTCCTTATCTCAGCACTATATACTCGTACACCCTCCTAGATCTGCTTAAATCTAACTCGCTACTTGCATTATTATTTAAAAAAATAATATATATATATATATATATATATATATATATATATATATATATATATATATATATATATATATAAATATGTAATGAGGTAGGCCTTTATTAAACGAATGGTGTGTTCTTCCTTTCCAAGTGGTTTGCTTGTAGTTGTTTTTACCTTTCCACAGGAACATATCGGTCATAGCTTTTTATTTGCTTGCATAATTTTTTAAACATCACGACGATGTTATCTGGTGTTTAAGTCTCTGTAGTTTAAGTAAATGTATGTAAAGTTTTTTTTCACCGCTCGATTTGTCAAAGTGCGGTCGTTTTTTGGCCAGCTCCCGTAAGGCCCCCAAGACTCACCAATGGCGCCACCGCACAGCCTTCACGTAAACACATTGCGTAGCGATTCCAATTTATCCTCTGCGCAGTGTGCCACCGAGTTCCGTGCTGGCACTAATGAATGACGCCGACCCTTCCTTCGTCCAACCAGCCACCTTCAAGTGCAACCGTGAAGCAATATAGCATTGGTCCGATACGCAAAAAATATGATTGGCCGGTTTGCGGCAGGTTATACCGTAGAGACTGTATACCACACTGTCTCTACGGTAAACCACACTGTCTCTACGGTATAAACCTACTGCGTAATGGGCAATCATATTTTTAACCGCCTCACGCAAGCTAAGGAGCCCGGATAGGTTGAAGCAAACTACTTTGCCTGACCCGCTTGCGATGTTCTGAGTGGTTATTCAACGGCAACGACGCAGGAGAGAGCTTTACCGGGGTTCCCCGGCCACCGGGTTCCAAACTCACCACGTCACTCTTAAGCTCTCCCAGTCCCACGTCGGTCACCTTTCAGCTGGTCCTAGGTTTGTAGATGGGTGGCATTTTAAGTCATTCGATCACCAGCTGCACGAGCCCGGCCTGATGTGTTAACTGTCGCAGTGCCCACATAGCTTGTCAGACAGAGCTCCTGTCCTCGCCTGTTATGTCCCTGGAAGAGGAACAAAATCATACATTGACGTCCTCAGGCTGCCGACTCAAATGCATCCCACGGCCGAGATCACTAGCATTTCTCTGAATTCAGCCGACACACAGCTATTTTCTGAACCGGAAGTGTCTTCTCGTACTAAGAGCTCATAGGGCCTTTTCCTACAGAGAAATAGTACCTGACTAGTATGCGTTACCCAGCTCCAACATCTTCTCGCCAAAGAAGAAGGTATGTCACCCATTTTTCACCCAGCCTTCGCCGATGGTACACGTCTCAGTTTGTCCTAAAACTGTATTCAAAACGTATCTATCTTACGCAACTCGTCCGCATGAAAAAACTACATGTTAAAAAGTCATCGAACCTATCCTGTTCTTGTGCAGTTTGATCTGTACATATCGTAGCAGGCCCGGGGTGAGAATAAAGTCCGCAAAAGGCATGACGATTCTTTAAAACTGCAGACGGAGCTGTCGAGCCATTCATTTTTAACCCATGTGATAAGGTCTGAAAAAATAAGCTATACTCTTAACATATACAAGATCCATTCTATGTGTCAGCTACTTAGATAGGCCGTGCTGCAAGATTCTGATGAGCCTCCTGTTGACATCCACAACCTTGGCAAGCCTTAGCCTGCTACACGCAGGTCTTCCAAAAATGGTCTATGACCAGATTAGAAGTGAAACGGGCAAACTATAAGCGGTAGCTTTCCCTTAGGAAACGTACAGAGGGAATATTAATTATTAAACGTACAGAGGGAATATTTATTTTTTATTATTTTTGTTAGCGATACAAAGTTAAATCGCCGGTCGAACAAAACAAACAATCTGCACGCTGCTACACTTTGCACTAAATGCATTCGATTAGTATATATATGTATGTATATATATTTATATAGCGGTTTTAAAGAAAAATGGCGAAATTAACCCTAAGCATGGTTGGGTGTTCAGATCTATACAGCCGGTCATTTAGCAAAACGCCAGCAAGCGATAACGACGATGATGACGTTGGCGTAGGCACCTCGTTTCGACCTCACGAGATCTATCTCAGACTCCTAATTGCTGTTCCACCTGCAATTATGGCATAATTGCCGTTTAAACAAGACGCGCGTTAAGGCGATACGACGGCGACATCGGGACTGCCGTAACACGGCTGGCGACACCGGCGTCTATGGCGGCGCAGAGTCGTGTCTAGACTGGTGGCCACTTGTTATTAGATCTTCTCCGTTTTCTCGTGGTCTTTTCTGCCTTCAGTAACGCTTCCTCACTTTATATATATATATATATATATATATATATATATATATATATATATATATATATATATATATATGTGTGTTACTTGTCTTCGGATACAGGAATGCAATCGCAGTAGAAATAACCACGATGAACCGTTTTATTAGAGTAGACTATCTGCTGAATTGGTGTACCTGTCCACATCTAGCACTCTGTTTTCTCTCACCTATTTAGACAACAAAACGTTTCATAGTGGTTATTTGTCGCTGTTACTTCTGCAATACTTCAGTGAGAGACAGGAAACCGGCTGAGAAACAACGAGAAAGAACGAAAGCGCGAAAAGAAAAGGTATGCGAGAAGAAGAAGAAGGCTATCCGAGAAGAATCAAACAAGCAGTGAATGACTGGGTGCCTAAATAAATTACTGGCTTAGCTTTAAGCAAACGAACACACATACACACACCCTAACACCCCCCGACGTCAGAAGGGGCTCATAATTTCAGAGACGGTAAGGTAGGTGACCCCCTATTCAACCAACCTCCTTGCGAGTGTGTGCGTATGTGAATATCGAGTGAGGTCGTAGTGGCGAAATGGCGCCACCAAGCGATCAATCGGTCCATCGAGCAGAGATCTACTGCTGGCTGAAGAGCTTGACGAACTGACCACACCACCTGACCCGAAACAGGAGCTTCAAGCAGGTCTTCGTGAAGACCTGATTAACATCGTCACTGTCACCGTTAACCATCACCCTCAACTCAATCAACCTCATCATCATCGTGGACGATCGTCGTCGTCGTCGTTGTTGTTGTTGTTATTGTTGTCCTCATCACCACCATCATCAACTGGATCGCCATGATGTCGTCATCGTGATCATTATCATAATGGTGCACAAAGTTCGCGCACATCAATCCGTAGTCTACCATCGATCTATCCATCCAGTGGTTCGTCTCCTGTGTGTTCTCACAGTATATCTTCTTTGTTCCCGAGCTTCTTTAATCGGAACGACTTCAAATTGTGTTCAAAAACACGGCGGTGCTCACGAAGCCAAGCCATGAGCGCACTGGACCAAGACGTGTTGGCGTCTGGCCGATCGACTCATATTGACGACCGTGTTCGACGACGAGGACCTCTGAGGTCGCGTCGTGTGCTCAACATACTCATAATAATAATAGGAAGAAGAATAATGGCAGCCGTCAATCAATCAGAATACTGTTTATTGTAGAAAACAGTAAAATGCGACCAGTAGCTCGGCTCCCGGCGTTCGTTCTCTGTCTGGCCTTGCTCCCGCTGTCATACACCGAGGTATCAGCTAACCAGGTCTAATTTTAATCGGTGGACCGGTGCGGTAACGATATCTTGCGACGTGCTCTGATGTTGTGATTCGTGGGGTCGATCACAAGCTTTTTTGTCAGTTTTGAGTGGCTGTTTCTTGCCCCAAATGCCAAATGATTCAGGACCAAACGCCATTACGTGGCCTTCAAGAATAATAATAATAATAACAATTGTCCACTCCACAGTGCTAACATAATTAAGAATAAATAAGTAAAGTTAGTTAAGGCATAAAATAATAATAATAATAATAATAATAATAATAATAATAATAATAATAATAATAATAATAATAATAACAATAATACTTGTAAAATAAGTTGGTCTAAGTGGAGCACTAGTTCCCGCTTGCGTACAATTTTGTAAAAGTGTATTAATAATATGAATATGTCATTTACATTGTAATAACAATTGTACAACATTTTTTTAAAGCCTGTCCTACATTCTGTCGAGATTAAGAGTCGGTAAGAGGTTTACATGAAATTGACTGTTTGCTGCCTAAATAAAACGATTGCGGAGATTGCTGTGAGAACAAAAAATGCTGACTTTAGAGAGGCAGCTACGCATAAAGCGTCACCCGCAGACTGTCATACCACAAATATCTCGGTTATGCAGGTTATTCTGCATTCTGACCTTTATATACATTTAAAACTTTGATCTACAGTATATCGTGACTAACGAGGTATATCCACGATCAATCGCGTATATGTCGCTCGCGAAGGAACTTTAGAACTCTTTTGAAAGTGTCTCTAGGTTAAGATTTCTGTTCTGGTTAGGTTCTTTATTAAATGTTTTGCTGTGAATATTGACAAACACGGGCATAATGGTCCTTCTTGGAACGACATTATGCATTTTAATTTTAATAAAATGAACTTGGGTACGCCAACTCCTCCCGGAAGCAATACTTGTAAGTTTTAAACAACTAATACACAGAATAGTCTTCTTTCGGAAGTCATATAAATGCTAACATCCACTTTGCTATTTTTCTGAAAAAAACCCGCGGGTATCAACCGCAAAATTAACTACACTTTTAGCATATAAACTTGCCTCTGATCTCCTTGAAGAAACCCAGAACATGGCATACCAAAACATATCGGACCTTCTTCGTTATGGCGCTTGCAGAAGCATTTTTCAGTGCAAGCGCTTCTACATTCTGCAAAACACTTCATAGTTATTTCTCCAGCATAAGAGGTTCATCCGTTTTCTTATTTTTGGTGGAAACGTGATTCCTCTTTTACTTCTCGCGGTACGCTATGCTTCTTGCTCTAGGATAAGAAGCAGTGTCCCCCGTTGTGCAACATATCACGCACTTGTGCCTCCATCATCCTTGTAGTAATTATAGTAGTAGTGATAGTAGTAACAGAAGATAATTCGAGCCCGGTGGCGTGGTGGTTTAAGTCTGCGCCTCGCAACCGGAGGACCCACATAGGTGCGCGGGTTCGAGCCCCACCGTTGCACATTTGTATTTATGGGGGTCCGTCTATGAAGCAATGTGAAAAACAGTTCCGTGGACGTTAAATCTTGGCTGAGGGTCAGCCCGAAAACTTTACTTTAGTAGTAGTAGTAGTACCAGAAGTTAATTGGCAGAAGTAGTTGTAGTATTTCCTCTACCGATTGTGATCGAATTCCGAGCTCGTAGAGGACACCTTTGTCCTAACAAAAATGTTATAAATGGAAAAAACAATTAATGCAAATGGAAAAAAGCAAGTGGTCATAGTAGTAGTAGTAGTTGTGTTGAGCCCGGTGGTGGCATCGGAGACAGACAATTAGAGAATGGAACGAGGAATGGACCAGGACAATATCAGACGCGCCAAAAGCTCCGTTCTCGAAAAATGGTTCTGGCTGAAAACCATCATTATAAATAAATTATTATAAACGGAGCGCATAGAAGAACCTCTATTTTCAGCGAAGTAAAATAATTCGAATAGTTCCAATGAAAATGGCTGTAACATATATTCAAAAAAAGTAGTAGTAGTAACAGTAGTCTGTGAGCCCGGTGGCGTGGTGGGTGCATGCGTCTGCGCCTCGCGACCGGAGGAGACACATAGGTGCGCGGTGGGCCCGAACCCCACCGTTGCACATTTGTATTTATGAGGGTCCATCTGTAAAGCAATACGCAAAGCATTCCCATAGACGTTAAATCTTGGCTGAGAGTCAGCCCCAAAAAGATTATTTTTCAGTAGCAGTAGTCTAAAGTAGTAGTGGTCCCCGGGCATGACGGTAACCGACCTGGTCGACGCCATGCTCGACAACGAGGAGAAATGCAAACAGGGAATGGGTCTGATGGAAGGCGTAACGAGGCTGAAAAACGAACTGAAGCGAGTACGAAAGGCCACGAGCCGACGGCAAGGGGCGTCGTCCACAGCGATCAGCTAGCGCCGACCGAGGAAGCGTATGAAGGAGTACTGGAAGAGGAATCCCCATTTTTCATTAATATAAAACAAAGGAGACCACTGGAAATGGTTATATCAATAAAACCCTTAAAAAAAGTAGTAGTGGTAGTAGAAGAGTCGAGCCCAGTAGCGTGGTGGCATGCTTCTGCGCCTCGCGACCGGAGGAGACACATAGGTGCGCGGGTTCGAGCCCCACCGTTGCCCCAAATTTGTATTTATGAGGGTCCGTCTATGAAGCAATGCGAAAAGCAGTCCCATGGACGTTAAATCTTGGCTGAGAGTCAGCCTTGAAAAGATTAGTAGTAGTAGTAGTAGTGTCGAGCCCGGTAGCATGGTGGCATGCTTCTGCGCCTCGCGACCGGAGGAGACACATAGGTGCGCGGGTTCGAGCCCCACCGTTGCATATTTGTATTTACGGGGGTCCGTCTGTGAAGCAATGCAAAAAGCAGTCCCATGGACGTTAAATCTTGGTTGAGAGTCAGCCTCTAAAGGATTGTTTTTAGTAGTAGTAGTAGTAGTAGTAGTGGTAGAGGAGGTAAACGCTGCTGCCGCCGCCGTCACCGCCGGTTGCTCGTGGCTATAAGGCTATTAGTCGTGTGTGCGCTGTGATACGTCGGATTCATCGCGTTCACAATTGTCTATCTAATCGGATTCATCGCGTTCACAATTGTCTGTCTGTCAGTCCGTTCGTTGGTCCGCCCGTCTGTCCGTCTGTATGGCGTCCGTATGTAAGTCTGCTTCTCTGTCCGCCTGTGTGTCCGCTGTGTTCATCGATTCATTCGGTTCGATAGATGCTCTTCATTCCGGCACCCTGATGTAATTAAAATGGTGCCGGCAGAGACAGCGGGAGCAGCTGAGCAGCAGCAGCAGCGGCCGTCACCGTCGCCGCTCCACCAACCCAAATGACGACGAAAGCGACCACAACAACAACAGCGGCGCGGTAGTGATCTCCGTAACGGACACGCGTCGCCGTTGTGGTTGTTGTTGTTGTTGTGATTACCGTTGGTGTTGTTGTTATCGTTGGTGTGGGTATTGTTACTGTTGTTATTGTTGCTGTCGTCGTCGTTGTTGTCGTTGTTGCTGTTGTTGTTGTTGTTGTTGTTGTGGTCGACACTGCCACCGTTCACTCAGGCAGCCAGTAGCTGCCAAGGAACGAAGGAAAAAGAAGAAAGAGAGGAAGAAACAAAGTTAGAGAGAATGCTAAAGCGAGAGAAACACTGACTGTCTATTTAAAGCTCGTTGTCGTCAGAGGCAGATCCATCTCGGCAAAAGTACCTATAGCTATACTAGCAGATCAGATACGAAGAGAGACCCGGAGAGAGAAAAAGAGAAATAGCTAAAATTGAGAGAGAGAGAGAGAGAGCGCGCGCGAGAGAGAGGGAAACAAGAGGGAGAGAGGAAGGAAACGAGAATACTGTGTCCCTGTGTCTCGGCCTGTGGAATGTCTTTGATGAATGTTCGACGTAATAGGGTAGAACAGCAGATGAGTACACGCCGACACCGGGCGTAGTAGTAGTAGTAGTAACTACAGTAGCCGAATCACCTCCAACAGCAGCCGCAGCCGCCGCAATTGCAGCTACCGCAGTAGGGCCGCGCTAAAATCAACTGCGGTCCATACTGTGTTGTCCTAAGTGCGTCCTGCATGTAACAGCAACAACAACAACAACAACCTGAGTGTGCGTCAAATGAACGATTGAACGAAAGGCAGATTGTATGTGTGTGTCGAGACGTCTATGTGTATGTACGTGCGGGGTTAATGTATGAGGTGTGCACGGATCCATATATATATATATATATATATCAATGTGTCCATTATGAACATGTGTGTATATACTACCGCTGCTGTTAATATGGTTGCTGCTGTTGTTGTTTCTGTTGCTGCTGCTACTGCCGGTTCTGCTATAACAGACAGCTACCGGTGATGGAGGCAGGCAGGCGTGCTCGCTAGACTCGAGATAGCGGCTTACGCGAAAAGCGTTTGCGCTGGCCAACCAATCACAGTCGATGGGCTCTTCAGATGTAATTGATATCAACACTCTCCGAGCGGAGAGATTTATACTCATTGGCGCGGCTATGAGCCGCATCGTCCGCGGGGAGACGCAATCCCCCCCCCCTTACTCCCGACGACGGAACGTGGTCGAACGCGCGCGCGCGGCGCTACATGGGGGCTGTCTATGCCCCACCGCCCCCCGCATCTAGTAGCCAATCGACGACGAACCGCAAACGAATGATCCGCCGATGGACCGCGACCGGCAAAACATAATGACCTGCCGCCGTATCCTGTAGTGGAAAGCAAAAATTGCATTGACTGCGGTTTCGCTCGGCAGCCTGACGGTATCGGCAAGGCCATCTTGCTTGCTACGACAACCCCAATAAGCTGCAGTGTAACGACAATATTAACAACAACGACGACGACGACGACGACGACGACAACAACAACAACAACAACAAAGGCTAAGAACAACCACAACAATAACAACAACAACGCCCATTTGACGCTAATCAGCAACAGCGCCAACATCAATACAATGAGTACTAAGAACAACTAAAGTTCAACCAAAAGAAAAAGCACACATATATATGAGTGTGTAACTTCTTCCTATTTGTAACAATGAATTCGTATGCATGCGTGTGCGATCACGTTGTACTGGGCCTCTTACACGCTAGACTCAACAGGTGTAACAATCAATGTCAACTAGATAACTATAAAGTGTACTAAGTATTATGAAGCAAGTGTTTATATATATATATATATATATATATATATATAGATATGTGTGTGTATGTGTGTGTGTATTTCTATATTTCAAAAATGTAGAATAGGTGGGAACAAAATGTGCAGAGCGTAAACCAAAAAAAGGAGGAAAAACAGCGAAGCCGAAGATTGACGTAGAAAAAGGCAGAAGAACGACCGAGAAGGAACAGCTAGCTGACAATGATGCAGTGGTGTTGGCGACAATCAGTTTAATCACGCTGGTCAGCACCAACAACACCGACGATATGTTCGGTGCACCGACATCCACGGTGGGTGCCATTGCATCCCCGCTTTTGTCGTCTGTCCAGCCCAAACGACTACCGTACCGGCTCCGCCCCGGACAGCCTGGCGCCTGCATGATGAGCCACTGTCCCCGCCGAGGATTCTGATATTGCTACTGCAGCTATTGATGTTGTTATTGTTGTTCCTGCTGATGTCGCTGTCGAGGTGTCGTCGTCGTTGTTGTTGCTGCTGCTGTTGTAATTGTTGTTGTCACCGTTGTTGCTGTAGAGGCTTTGTTGATATTGTTGCTGTTGCTGTCAATATTCCTGTTGTTGTTGTTGTTGCTGCTGCTGCTGTTGCTGCCCATGATATTGTTGTTGCTGTTGCCATCAACATCTTGTTGTTGTTGCAGTCTTATTGTTGTTGTTACAATTGCCGATGTTTTGTTGGTATTGCTGCTGTTGTTGTTCTTGCTGATAATATTGTTGTTGGTTCTTTTATTGTTTTTGCTGATGTTGCTGTTGACGTATTGTTGTTGTTGTTGTTGTTGTGGTTGCTGCTGTTGTTGTTGTCGTTGTCGTCGTAGGGGTTGTTGTTGCCGTTGTCAACTGCTACCGTTGCGGCTATGACGCACTGCCGACGTGATACAGCAGCTGCTGCAACAGGTCAACCGAACATCGCGCGTTATCGTTAATGAAGTGTGTTGGTAGCCACCATCGGTCGGTGGACGTCAGCCGCCGACGACCCGCCACCGACGGCGGCGTGCGTGCATCGATCGGAGTTCATTGCCGCACTCACAGACACGCACACAAACACACGCATCATGAACACAATTTTTTTTGTGGAGCACAGAGTGGCCAAGTTAGGAGTCAGAGTGAATCTAAGCTAGCCAATAAGGCAGTCCGTCCGTCCGTCACTGCGGAGTACGACCGAACAACGGATTGACCGAATGGACGATCGACGAGATGCCAGCCAACCAGATGAAGCCGCGAGGTGCTGCTCCCGTTCCGCTGAAGACCAATGAAGGCCGCCAATTCGGCCACACCTCCAAGCCGCCACCAAACGTTCCTCTCGTTGTTGTCACTGTTGTTGTTGTTGTTGTTGTTGTTGTCGTTGTTGTTGCTGCTGCTGTTTTCCCCGTTGTTGTTGTCGTTGTTGTTGTTGTTGTTGTTGTTGTTGCTGCTACTGTTGCCCTTGTTGTTGCTGCTGCTGTCGTTGTCGCCTTCTTATTTTTTACTGCCTTTCTTCTTCTCCTTCCGCGTCGCCGTTAAGGGCGAATGATGTAGGAAGATCAAGGGAAAGCGTGATCGTGCTGCTGCTGCTGCTCGTTGGTGGGTCGAGCGATTCGGCCAAGCTAGTTGAAGCTCGACCAGCTTTTAACCGCTGACGACGACGACAACTTCGTCGATGAGGAACCAATCACCAACGTAAGGCCCCCGGTCTTGTCCG
>QVRM01005245.1:97500-108051 GCA_003439945.1 Dermanyssus gallinae
TTTGAATAAAAGAAACACATAGCTTTATTCATGAGAAGTTGCAAGTACACCCAAAAGCATACAGCCTCTGGACTGAGGAAGTTGTCCAGGGACTAGATTAGAGATCATGTGCTCGTTTCATCGAAAGGAATAGAAGTAATTTATAATTTCTGGAAGGGGGGCTATGAAATGATCAGCTGTAGGTGGGCTTGCTTGTATAAACTGGAGAAACTTGTTTTTAAATTGCGATATCGTTGACTCGATGTATGATAGCTTTGTATACGAGATACATTCACTAATTGAAGAGTTTGTACCTAAACGAAATGGCAAGTCAAAAAATAATGCTAATTTACGTAAATATGTCACCAATCTAGAACGGTAGATTGACCAGGAGCTAAATGTGCAGTATGAAAAAAAGTTGAGAAAGGCGACTAGAAGACTTCGTATAATGGAAGAAGCCAGTCTTGATTTTAAAAATACAAAGTTTTTTAGATATGCAAATCAAGGAAAAGAAAACATTGCGGCTTTAAATATAGATCAGACGGTCCTCGTAGATGACGCTTCTAAAGCAAATGCATTTAAGGACTTCTTCTCGTCGGTTTATGTTGCCCAAGGCAGTTCAGTTCCCGAAGGTGTTTCCAACGACGTGGTCTCGAGAGATAGCTGTCCATACTTGGAAATATCAGAACATAATATTCTTTCTAAAATCAAACAACTATCCACTAAATGCAGCCCTACTCCAGATTTAATCCCACCCATGTTTTATAAAAATGTAGCGTCTGCGATAACTGAACCCCTTTTTTTGATATTCAGTAGGTCCTATGAGGATGGCATTGTGCCAAAACATTTTCTGCAATCAGTCGTAACCCCTGTACATAAGAAGGGTCTAAAGTTAAATGTAGATAATTACAGACCTGTATCTCAATCATCTATCGCATGTATCATCTTTGAAAAACTGCTAGTGGACCATATTTTTAATTTGTTTCAATCTAAATGATTGCTGGATGAGAACCAACATGGTTTTACTAAAGGCAAATCCACGGCAACTTAACTCGTCGAAATGACTCAAGATTGGGCTGTTATGATAAGCAATAGGCTGGCCTTTGATTGTATATATTTTGATTGCTCGAAGGCATTTGACAGAGTAAACCATGTGAAACTTGCACAAAAGGTTAGGTACTTGGATGTAGACACTCGCTCTATATCATGGATTGCTAGTTATCCTACCCGTAGAGAGTTCTGCGTTTGCGTAAACAATAGCTTTAGTAATTCGGGCACGTGTCCCTCAGGCGTTCCTCAGGGATCAAGGTTCGGGCCACTTTTATTTTGCACATTTGTTTTAGATCTTAAAAATGTTATTCCTGAGGCGATAACTTATAAGCTTTGTGCTGATGATTTTAAACTATACGGACCTTCCAACACCGCTAGCGAAAGACAAGTACTACAGAGTACGATTGAGGCGGTTTCTAAGTGGTGTGTGGATAATGAAATGCTGAAATCAGTGCCAAAATGTGCTGTATTGTGTTTAAAAGAAGCCCGTAACTACATGCTACACGGGGAGGCTATCCCTATTTTAAATTGTATTAGGGACCTAGGGGTTGCGGTGACACCGCAACTGGATTTTAGCACTCATATTACACAAGTCATCCGATCAACTAATCTTATATCTAATACCATATTTCGTTGTTTCATAATTAATGAGTACAATTTTTACATGAGGCTTTAGAATAGTTTGGTTGTACCTAAGTTTATCTATTGCTGTGAGGTTTGGCGGCCTTATTTAGATAAACATATTGAAGTAATGGAAAGTGTACAGAGGAGATTCCTTCGTCGTGTCTCGTTAAGGTGTAACATTGCCCGAAGTTCTATTGTGATAAGCCCTATTCGGGAACTTCAGTCCAGAGCGGATTATCGCATGTTCAATCGTATCATAAACTCATCAAATAAGTCAAACTATTTTAGCATTCGGTTGAACAATCTTAGAAGCGGGAACACCATCTCGTCGCAACAAATTGCCAAGACAGATCGTGTAAATAACACGTTTTC
This sequence comes from Dermanyssus gallinae, assembly GCA_003439945.1. Taxonomy (NCBI): domain Eukaryota; kingdom Metazoa; phylum Arthropoda; class Arachnida; order Mesostigmata; family Dermanyssidae; genus Dermanyssus; species Dermanyssus gallinae. The sequence continues at coordinate 99,526 of QVRM01005245.1, forward strand.
GGCGCGGATGGCGAGGGCACTGAGAACTTGAAACGCTAACAGTGCAAATGTCGGCACACAAGTAAACTGACTATCGTTTGTATTTAGGTAACGGTTTGTAAAATGTAAATATTGTCCCCCCTTTGACAAAATAAAGGTGCATTTAAAAAAAAGTAGATATTAATCACAGTAATAGCATATAAACAAGGGGATAAAGATTGGTATCAATAATAATAATAATAATTTAAAACACATGCGCAATAATTAATTTAATCAAAACACACAGAGTTTTTAAGAGAATGATAATTCAATATCAATAATAAAAACAATGTACGGAAATTAGATGGTAGTGCAGTAATTTTGACTAGAGTTAAGCCAATTAAATTTAAAACTAAGATTGTTAACAAGAGATAACGCCGACAAAGACAAAGAGAAATTACGAGGTGGATGCAACCTTTCTAAGGCTTCTCTTAAAGGCCGGGAATGGCGGGAGAATTTCTATTCCAAACAATAAATGAGTGATAACGCGATCCATTCTCAAGAAGCGCGGAAGGGCAATAGCGATGTAAGGTCGCCTGTTTCGGAGGGGGTATGATGCAGCAATCAATCAAAGGTATGGCCTGGAGAAGGTCGCCAGCCTCTACAAGATTGTTGATGATTTTGTAAACGAAAACTGTCAGCTCTAAAAACATATCAGCTGCCTGACTGTGCTCTTGGAATAGGAGGCCGAGTGATTCTCTAGGTAGGTAGGTAGCAGACCAAAGCTAATCGAATTGATTAGCTAGATCTTAGCTAGCTCCACGCGCTCACACAACGACCGGGTATGCGAGCATTTGGGATCAATGAGTAATGGCGCTGTGGGATAGTATTCCACTACACTCCTCAGGCGACACAAATTGCAACTCGATGAGAGCGTTTTAGCTGCTCGAGCGTTTAGCGCCCGAGTTCAAAGCCACTCAAATGGCTGGTGGTGCCAATGCCAGCTGTTGGCACGTCGTTGTGGTATCTGTGGCATGAACAAGAACAACGCGGGCAACAGCGAGACAACACTTAGCAGGCGGGTGGGCAGACATTTATGGAATCAGAGGTGAGCTCGTTTAATTGGATTTATTCATTATGATCGCTTTTCGTCGGCGTAACTACGAATAAGAACGCAGACGCCGATACCGCCAATGGCTAGACCGCCGGCCAACAATGCTGCTGCCAATGATGGCTATGGCTTCGAACGATGCTGCTGCTGCCAATGATGGTTATGGCATCGAACGATGCTGCTGCTGTGGCTGTTGCTGTTGGTGACTAGATGGCTAACCATCATCTGCATGGGCTTTTAGGGTGACGGTTCTGAGACTAGTTATATCGGTAAAGATGGGCAAACCAGATCGAGTGTGCCAGATGCGACGATCAGTTGATCGCTTGATATCGACCGAAGCGGCTGCTGATTAACAACGATACTGTTTCTGATCGGGATCCGATAAGCCCGACTGACACGAGAAAGAAGGGCAGGCGAGTTCGAGCCAATGAACGGCCGACCAAACGAACGAACGGGGAAGTAGAACAGGAGGACATTAGCAACGCAGCGTAAGAGTGTCGGTAAGACCGAGAGTGAAGCAAATCAGAGAGAGAGAGGAGATTGAAAGTAACTATCGTTGTCAAATCAGGTTTACAGCGGTCGACCAGGGCAGGCCTCTAGCACGAGGAGAGAGCGAAAAAATTGAATTTAGAATAGCCGGACGTATCCGGATGCGTTTCGTTCTACGCAACGCAAAAATATGATTTAATTAAAACCTGTGTGAGTGTGTGCTCTTATTTTTTCTATGTTTGTGCTTTCTCGCCTTTTCGGATTTTTCGCTGCGTGTACTAAAGCAGCGGAGATAGAAATGGCAAGAAAAATTAGCAAATAAAATGAACATCGTCGTCGACACAGGTAAGGCCCTCCAGCCGCCGAATCATCTGGCCAAAGGAGAGTGAGCTTCTAGTTGTTTCGATAGTTCGATTCCTCTAGCCTGGCAATTTTTAATATAATAGATTATGCCTAGAGATGAGCCGAAGTATAAATAGTAAGAGTCGTTGTGTGGTGTACCTCTATTTTGAACCAGTGTGATACACACACACACGGAACAGAAAGCTGTTGCTTCGCGTTTAATCACTTGTCTTTTTAATTCATGTTAATAACTTGAAATCATTAAAAAACTCAAATCTGACGAAAAACCCGTCAAGACAATATATCTAATAAAGCTTTAGTGGGTTCAAAACGTTTGGCGCGTATAGAGAATCCTTCTTTTAAACTATTATCTATAACGATTAGTAACGGTTCTGTTCGTTCACATCGCAAATATTCGTTTAACTGCACGGAGCCCAGTTTCCCAATTTAGGTCGGTTACGCGTGGTATCAAAATATTATCGAACGTTGAAACACAAGTATGATACACTTACTGCAAACTTCCGTCCAGTAGGGCCGTATTACAGATTAACTCGATAAACATACTGCTGATACTATATTGCTAAACAGTAAGGCAACTTTGGCATCATAAGAGCGTTATCAAGTCTGTCAAGTTACATGTTATAGGCAAAGCTCGCGTTACTTTCACAACATGCTCTCAAAACTCACTTAATCATTGCATACGAGTACACCAAGGTCACGAATTGCGCAAACCTCGGCAAACCCTTGTTTGTCAAAGCTATATTAAAAATTGATACGGCATATCTTAGGGAACAACATATTGGGAGCGGACAATTTCATGCCATTGTCTATGACACATCAAGTCATGCCATTAATATCCACCCTTCTTCTTGATCGTAGTACATCTTATTAAATCGTCCGTATGATGTGCAATGCCATATAGTCAAAAAGACAAATTCCACGTTGACCACAAGCAGACAATCATGTCGAAAGTACATGTACCACATGTACCGACATATACCGGTACGGATCAATTATGTTCTCTTATTTTTAAGGCAAGCATTTGATCAAGAAGCTGAACATGGTTTGCTATATTGAGTGCCCGCGAAAGAACAGTGAAGTACACAAAGTGAATACCTTGCACGTACTAGGAGCACGATCATGCCCCTAGCTTGTAACAATTGCGTACACGTAGAACGCCGCTTTGTGAAGGCGTGTTGATTTCGATGAAGTCGACATGTACGAGCACGAATTTTGATAAGATAGTCAACCGCAATGTTCTTCATAATTAAGCCTAGAATGTCACTCTGCGAGGCAGGTCCAAAGGTTGGCCATTTATCACGATCGCCCTTCTTGAATGCAGAAGTGACGACCGAGAGCCGAAATGCTTATGGAACGCCCAACTCCACCAAATTGCGTTTGTACAACCAATATAAAAATGACCTATTTTAAACAATCTTTGTGGCCTATTTAGACTTTCCACCAATATTTAATGATGACTTTTAGGCGAAAGAGACAACCATCAAAGACAATTAGATTCGCGGCGGGAAACTAATGATTGCGGGGTCGTCTAACTAAATCTAACTAACTTAATTCTCACTTCCCACATATGTGACAAATAAATTTAAACTAAAAAGAGCTTCCATCGTTAATTGCCTATCGTTCAGCGCTGTTGGCCGGACTAGCCGACGGCGTCTGCCTTGTGGCCAAGCAAGAGTTACGCTGCTTCGAAATCGCTGTGGGTAATTTTATTTAGGAAATGCTGTTGCTTCTCTATAAAGGGGGCAGGTGCAGAACTCGATAAAATGCATAGGGATGCGGATGCACTTTTGCGACTATCTCGACGTCCTTTTTCAATTTTACCAGCCTAACGTATGCATTGCACATCTAGTATACTACCAGTACGATAGAGTGGGCCGCAGACTGAGAGATCTCACTGAAACAACAACTAAAGAACACCCATTCGGCCTATTTTGCGTAGCAGGGGAACCATCCTATATTAGGCGTTATATAACGATGACCCTTACATTTGTTTTTCCTCGCTGGTTTATAAGACGGACCAGATAGCCGTTGTTTTATTAAGATTCAACCTTATGATTCAGTAGCATTCGCATCATCATGTCATGCACAGCACGCGCACAGAACACAATAACGTGTTTGAGCTTCTCTAAGTTACTGCAGCTATATTTCACCGATTGGTGAGCTGTTTAGGAACAACGCTCACCACCTAATAATGACTTTGGAGCTTGAGCTAAGGTTTTCACCACGCTGCCATGATGCACCAAGTGTCCGTTGCTTTCGTTACGCGGGCGAGTACAGAATCCTGTTGACTAGAGGCTATACAAGTACATTTACGGTTTACAGGTAAGTTCACGTACTCAATGGCGTCGACTGTAAAAGCATTGCCAGGACGCTCACGATGTCTAAGGATTTATTTTCGTTTATACAAACAAACCACTGAAAATGTTTTTTTTTGTTTTCTACTACTTTATTAATAATAACCTACTAGTCAATATACGGCATTTATGTACAAGTCCAATAATGAGTAACAGAAGGAAAGAAAACAAAAAGAGCTTTTATTGTTAAGGACAATTCAGAGAGTGCGGGCGTGCAATCAATCCTCTATCAGACGCCTGTGAATCAATTGCAAAAACTTATTTTAGTGATAAACAATTTACTCCTAAACTTATCTAGCAGACAGATGTGCGACACTGAAGGCAAATATAGCCATAACTCTGACGGGTTGCCTTCGGTTATCCCGGCGAAATTGCCCGATGTGTTAACTAAAACCCCTATAGATCGTATTCACGCGTTGCTTTAAGCCGAGTGTTGGTTTAATCTTATTTTAGAAATTCTTCTCGTTACACGCGTTTTTAAAAAGGAATTTTCTTTGAAAACGACTAGCTCAGAGTTCTGTTGCATGTCTCATAGTGGATAGCCATATAGACTATACGCAAACTACAATATTCAACACTACGTCCGTATTTGAAATCACTTATAACTGAGTTCTTGCTCGAAATTATGTTTTAGACTGTACGTTGAGTTTATAGTTGTCTGCTAGCAGTCGTGATGTTCGGTTGTTCGAAGTGTTCGCTCCCGCTAAAAACGGGTGGACAACTAGTGGTGTGCAGTCAAGGCTGCTCAAAAGTGTTCCACGGGGGCTGTCTAGACCCCGTGCTCCCCGAGGATGCGCACTCGGCTCCGTGTGGAGCCTGTGACACCCAGGAACCAACTCACGGTACGTTGTGCGGCCGATTGAGCGAGCTACAGTGGAACTTTGTGAAACTGTGGTTAGCACACACGGCACTACAGGAGCGGGTTGCCAAAATCGAGGCAATCCCGCAGGAACAGTTTGCCGCACCCCTTACGCTTACAGGGGATTTGAACTCCACGCTAAGTGACAAAATTAGCGTGGAGAAAAGGGGCGGAACGCGGACAACGCGGAAAAACAAGAAAGCCAGGCTAGCAGACAGCACAGAAGGAGGTAACGTCACCGAGCCAAAGACGAGAGAGCTGGCTGGAGAGACCAGCAAAAACAACCGCGCAGGCGCCAAGAGAAGCTTGGCGTCTGCGCGGTTGAGTTGAGTAACGACAGTAGCAACTTGAACGGCGCTGTTGTGGAGATGGAACCACCGGGTGGTGGTACAGCGGCGTCACCAGCTGCGGCAACAACAACGCCGACAGCAGATCCAGCTGACCCACGTCCGGAGGAGAAGACAGACGACGATGGTTTTGTTGTGGTTCGTAAGCGACGAGACAACAAAACAAAACATCGAATGCAGCGCGGTAGTGCAACAGATGGCATAGACGGATTGGAAGTCTATGCTAGACCTGCGAAGATCTGCGCCTTGAGGGTGGCACGATTGGCGCAGAAGACATCGGCGATCGGGCTGCAAGCCTGGCTTACTGGCAAGGGCATAACTGTGAAAGCAGTTTGGAAGCTACATACACATGGTAGTGATGCTGTGTTCTGTGTGGTGGTGCGTGACGAAGATTACGCAAACTGTTGCAGAAATGAATTCTGGCCAAAGGGAAGCCTGTTCCGTCGCTGGGTTGGGGACGTCCCCTACGAGAGGATGGTTAAGGAGAGTTTTAGTGCGTCTGGCGGTCCAAGCCCCCGTAAGTGACTGACCAGTTCTAGAACTGCAAGCGTAGTGGCAAACATACCTCTACGAGTGCTTCTCTGGAATTGTGAGGGACTTAAAGGGGCAATGGATCTTGCACGTGATGACATGTTTAAGTTGGTTGACATTGCACTCCTCACGGAGACATTTCAGCGGGACGAACTGCATATCAATGATATGCGGGGCTTTCACCAGCTGGCTGTCTTACCTGCGGGAGGTCGGGGAAGACCTGTGGGTGGGTTATCTATCTACCTACATAAACGCTTACCACCGATGCAATGCGTCAGGAAAGATGAATACTGCGTGGTGCTCTCCTCTGGGAGGGTAAACGTCGCTGTATTCTATTTCCCACCCACATTCGATTCTGCGGAGGTTGCTGAGACGGTGAGCTTTGGACTTTCAGAGTTAAATCTGACCATGCCAACTATCGTCGGCGGTGATTTCAATGCCAGAATCGATTGTGGGGCCAACGATGATAAAGGCGAGGTGCTGCTTCAGGTGATGGAAAATATTGGTCTAAAATGTGCCAACGCGCGTGAAGACTATACATATTTAAGTCACAATGGAAGCAGCACCATCGACCTGTTGTTTCACAACCTTGTCAGCCGTGAAATTGAAAGCTTCGATGTTCTCGATGAAGCGGCCCGAAAACACCAACCAGTGTTGGCCGTTGTCGATGTTCCCGGTATTTGGCGAGACCGACATAATCCGCCGCGCTGGTCTGCAATGAGACGGATTAATCTATCTCTTTTGGACAGAGCGGTGGGCGGTCTTGAGGTTAGCCCTGACACCGATACAACCTGTGACCAGCTGGAGAGGACGATGAGAAGTGCAGTGAAGTGGAAAAGGTTATGGCAGAAGAGATCACGCCCGTGGTACTCTCGAGCCTGCTACCTAGCCCACGTTGAAGTGCTTGAACTCCTGCGCCAAGCAAGAGCCAAAGCAACATCATCACTGCAAGCCAGGCAGGACTATTTTGAGCGTAGAAAGGCCTATATAAGACTCTGCTATGATCATAAAAGGGAACACGCGAGGCGGGAGGAACGACGGCTGCTTGAGAGAGCAGAACGAGAGCCCTCAGCTTACATCGTGCGACCTCGTAGGGCGGGGAATCCGCTTAGTGACGGACAGGTAAAGAGCCACCTAACTAATCTTTTATTCAATCGTGACGTTGCGGCCGTATCTCCAATCGTACAGCATCCGCTTACATTGGAGCAGCACAACATGAATCTGCCTTTCGGGGTGGAGGAGGTGTGCCAGGTCCTACGGTCACTCCCGAAGAGAAAGAGCTCAGGGCCCGATCAGGTCTGCTATGAGCATTGGATCCAGTCACTCCCTCTCTTGGCAGAAACTCTTTGTGATTTCTTTAATGAAATTATAGAGAGGGGGCGGATGCCTAAAGTCTGGCATGTCGCCAGGCTTTCTCTTCTGTTCAAGGGTAGGCATGGTGATGACCATCAGGATCCAAATCTCTACCGTGGAGTGGCGTCAGAACGCACATTGAAGAAGATTTTCTGTAAGTTGGTGATTCGGCGGATTGAGCACGTGGCTGAAGAGGCACTTCCACCGGAGCAATTCGGTTTTAGGAGAGGCCGAGGCACCCGTGATGCAATCCACGTTCTCCAGTCAGAAATCGAGCGAGCTGTGGCACAACCCAGAGGTCATCTGTATGCAGTCTTTATTGACTGCGTCAAGGCCTTTGACAAAGCCCCTCGCTATCTGCTGGTTGAAGCATTCCAACGAGCAGGAGTGGGTGGCTCTCTCCTGAGTGTAATAGCAAGTTTCTTTGAGGAGGACACCTTGTTGGTAGACGGTGAGCAGGGTGTATTGGAGATTAAGCAAAATGTGGGAACTCCGCAAGGAGACCCGCTGAGCTGCGTCTCGTTTACACTTCTCCTTGCTGACCTCGTCGGTTACGTCCGACAGGAGTACCAAAAAGCCGTGGTGGTGATGTATGCAGATGATATCGTGGTCGCTCATCGCGACCTAGGTGCCATCAAGCGCATTACCTCTATGATAGAGGCGTTCCTTGTCTCGAAGGGACTTGAGATAAACACCAGGAAAACCAAAGCCATGAAATTCAGGCGTGGAGGTCGATTGGCTGCCAGAGACGTTATACGTTGCTGCGGCCAACCATTGGAGTTTGTTAACTCTTTCCAGTATCTTGGCCTTCGGGTTTATTATACGGGAACGACGTTCACAGCGCATATAAACGAAACAGTACGGAAGGCACTTGTCTCTCTTTACGGGGAAGTAGGCAATGTCCGAAGACTGTCCGTTTTCTCAGCAGTGAGGCTCTTCATGCTTAAGATTGTTCCGGGGCTGATGTATGGCCTTGACAGGGTGTGGAACCACCTCACACTGGCGAATTTTAACCAGCTTGAGAGGTGTTTCTCATTATATATGAAGCGAGTGCTTTGCTTGTCTATTCGAGCAAGGAGCCGCTTTGTGTATCTCATGTCAGGTTGTCCACCGGCTACTGAAACAATCCGACTAAGGCTGAAGATGCCGCGTACAGTACAT
>QVRM01005246.1:0-104384 GCA_003439945.1 Dermanyssus gallinae
AAGTACATAACGATATGAATGACCCGCATATATATATATATATATATATATATTATGTACATATATGGGTATTACCAAATATTTATTGTTTTAGTAGTACAAGAGATCAAAGACTTTATTAAATCTAAGTGTTTTATTTTAGTGAACGAACTTCACGTTTTTTTCAGTGTTGCGGAATTGGGGTACCCATTTTGTTTAGAGAACGTGTACCGCTATTCCGTAAGCTAATGTTTCTGGAAATAAATTTGCTTGGATTCGCATAGCGTGCCACATTTGAATGCAGCGCCTCCTGTGCTATGCCCCGTCTTTCCCAGTTTGGGAGAGTGGCAGGTCTCAGCCCTGCCGAAGTTGCAATGGCAAGGCCTCCTCCTGGGGTCTCCGCCATCTTGATCACGGAGGTCCCGGCACCAGGTAAATAATGCTATGCTTTGTTTTGTTATTACGTCGTTAGTGTTCTTATTCACATGCAATTGTATTTTTACTTTGTAATTTACTTTGTAAATAAAAAAATATGTCGCTATCCCCACTAGAAATTAAGAAAGTCGAGTTAAAGAATAATAAAACAGAGCCAAGTATACTGGTTGCGAGCCCCGTTTTTCGCGATGGCTAAGGCGACCAATCTGGTGAGTATCTATATCTAATAGCAATCCATAAGATCAGCTGATATGTACATAATGCTCAGCGTATTGATATATTTTTCGGCTCCAACTTATCAACACATAGGTTAGTCACTCACGTTAACGGAATTGCGACCACACACAGTACGAATAAGCAGCAAAATGTGCCACTCGATGACTGCCCTTCCAACGCTTAATAGTGAAAACAAACTTACCCGCGGCAAAATAGGGTAAATCAATCGCACAATTTATTTTCTTACAACACCGGATTCATGTTGCTGTGGTGCACATTATAAACAGAACCGGACGTTTAAGTTTGGATTGACAACAAATAGCCTGGTTCGGCACGTATCACCTAAAAAATCTACCTTTTTTAGTATCTCAGTATACTAAGATACTTATATATTAAAGACGAATATTTTCGACAAAATGGTTCGTGAGTTTTACGGAGGCATGACTAGCAACGGCCTGATGCTCATTAAGAGCGCTGATGATGGTCCCCTCTCCGAATACGTAAATCGACTACAATTGGTGATGATATTTATACCAACAAGGTACGGTTAAAGGCGGCCGCGACACCTAGGGGCGAGGGTACTGCTGCAACGAAGCTCTAGCCCGTCATAAGTCAGGCGTCTTGGCTTACTTGGCTTACGGCAGAACGCGCAAATAAACTTACAAAAATTGAATTAATGAATGGGTGAAAAATTAAACATTTGGTGAATGCAATCAGTATGCTCGACACCGATAATGAAATAATTCTGACACACGATGAAGATGCCTCAGCCGGGTTCGGAGAGTTCCCAATCTTTGCTTTGTTTCGCAGATGACATTGTGCTATTGGGAATGAAGCTTAAATTGGTCAAAACGCCTGATACTAGAGATCCACTTGACAAAAGCCATAAGCTGATGTCAGTAGTCGAGTCGATTGCTATCTTTGGGTCCCCGACTTGCTTAAGCCTCTGCGAAACAAAGAGGACAAGCGGAATCCTTAGCACTAAGAAGATAGCGGTCATCAGGATTCTCCAAGCGTATCCCACTGTTAGCACTAACGCATCACTGGTGCTGGCAAAAGTTCTTCCCCTCGACCTAAATGTAGAAAAGGGGCAAGGACTGTGAAAATGGTCCGAGCTGCAATAAGAATCTAGACAGGAAAATTGCAATAAAGACATGGCAGGCCAAATAGTACTTTATGCCTTCTGAAGTACCGGGGTACACACTCCGATCTTTCATCCTAGACATGCAAAAATTAGAATACGTACTTATACCGGCACCTACGTGATCAAGAAGGCAGAGACCCCAAGAGGAAGTTCCCAAACTGGGACAGATAAGGCATTTTTACCTTGGCAAGCTGTGTTAATTGTCAGGAGCGAGCGGATAATATAAATCGACTTACACTCTTGAGTGCCAGGTACTGGAGTAGTCTAAAGCCACAGCAAATCAATGCAAACTCAGGGACAAATAGACTTACAAGGGAGACGGAACGGAAGCAAATATTCCAGACCCCTATTAGTACCTATATTTTGCTATGAAGGTATGGGCTATCAGAGAATTAAGCTTAAGAGGGGAAGGTGCGTTGGCGTTTAGGGGTTTTAACGGGCTAAGATTTAAAGAAAACAGGTCTCTGTACCGACGCAAACATTCAGAATACCAGCAGTGAAGCCCTGGCGAGCCTGCAATCAAATCGCATTCTGCATCAAAAAACGAGGATTAAGCTAAGCTTCTTGCATCGCATTTTTCGTCTGTGTTCAACCATGCTCTAGTAAACATCGCATCTCTCACAACATCTGTGCATCTTTTGATCGTTCTCCGTGACTCACCGATCGAACTCAAATAGCGTAACATTCACTCGCAATTGCTGCGTTTAAAGCCCTAACCTATCCCGCCGTATTTTATTAAACACTGGCCAGAGTTTAGCGGGGCCTCGAAGAAGCCAATCTACGTGTACGCAACTACTAGAGATGAGGTATAACTGTGCGTTATATGTACATAAACGCCAACAAAGTTGTCCTATGAACTTACCTTAATCAAAAAAGTGCTTTTGGCATTGTCGACACAAAACAAGTCAATAAATCAGCAGCGTTTGAGATCTTCCCGCAGACATGCGAATGGTTTGCAGAATTTTTGCACAACCGAACTGTCCGAATCAAGTCAGGGGGACGCCTTAAGCAGCCCGCCTCCGGCACCGTCTCGCGTACCGCAGGAGAGCTGCGTCTCTCCGTTTTTGTACATCATTTTTGTTCAAGATATGAAACTCTCTATACATGGTGTTAATTATCTCTTGTACGCAGACGATCATCAGAGCATGCAGAACTGCGGTCCGTTGTAGGCGGTGTCAGCCGGTAGTGGATTGACAACGAAACGCAGTTCTCTCATCATACGTGTCATTATCATGGCGGTTTCATTACCGATGGCATGTTTTTAAAATTCACTTTTTTAACTTTTTCACTTTTTGTAAATATATTGTTTATAATTGATTTATATAACTTTTTATGTTAGCACTTTGGAGAGAACAATTGTCTCCGCGTGAACGAGTAGTCACGGGTTCTCTAACCCAGGATTAGCCCAGTTCGACAATGTGCCTCGAACAGATGCTGCGTTTCCTCGTTGAATGTCGAGCGACAGCCTCTGACGCAAAAATTCCGATGCTCTTGAGTCTCCCGTGGAAAGGTTAAGGCATCTACCCACGCGCTGAATCAAATTCAGTGTAAGCGGGCCTGGTCCTCCCATTGTTTCAAACGCCAACGGACAAAAATGGTTGCGGATAACCAACGTCAGAGTATTTTCAACATTTGTTAGCCTCTGCTAACCTGGACGCATGGCCTGCCTGGTCCGCTCCTGCACCGATCATCGAAGGGGCTAATGAGGCGGTTACAGTTGCGTCCCAGACAAGCGTGCGGCCACGCTCAAAGGGGGTTAGAGTAAGGCCGTCAGGCCTTTTTCCATCGTATCTGGATAGACCCGGAGGTTCTAGTAGACACGGAAAGCCGGCAGACCTCAGTGCTCAACTAAAAGTGTCATTTAAAGCCGAGTGGTGTGCTCTTCGGCCTGCGCTTAAGGCGCATGACAAGCCATGATGGACCAACGCGTCCACTAGGTAACCACAACGACATCGGTGAGGAACGACTAAGTCAACACCAAGCCGCAGTCCTGTGCTAAGGCGCGTCGTCTCGTCATTCAAAAGAGTCAATTCAATTTTTTCAGACTTGTTGACGGACATTCGTTCTGCTCGAGTTGCTTTTTCGACTCTGCTTTCTATATGCCTTCGGAAACTGCTACCATTTGACGTTATAGTGACTCCCAGATAAGTAAATTTATTTACGAAATGTACCTCATTGCCCCTGGCTCGAAGAATGTCGTATTTTCCTAATCGACTCCCTCGTCGGAACTTAACTGCTACTGTCTTTTGCCAGTTTATGCTGAGCCCCATCTCGTCCATATAATCAATTATTTGTTCCAGTCCATGTTTTACCCTAAATAGACTCCTACCATAGATTGCAATGTCATCTGCGTACATTAAAGTACTTGCCCACTCTCGGGTCCATCCCTGTCTCACCCGGTCATAATTTTTTATGTCACTCTTATACAAAAAGTGTTCGCTCCCCCTTTCCATTAGCAAACATTATTTTTTCATTGAGTTTAGCTCTAACCCTGAGTTTGGGGCAAGCTTTTTCGGATATTTATATATATATATATATATAGTCACCTTCACATATTTGTCCACAACTGCCATAAGACGTGTCCGTGCGCTTGACCACTAAAATCTTCTGTCGCTGACCGCTCAAGGCGTGTTTCTGGCCCAGGATACGGTGGTCATAGGCATGCCCTTTCTCGCAGCGGCGCGTATAAAAAGCGGATAGCTTGGTCTTTCGCTGCAGATCGCTTATTTGTCTAAGTGCGTTAACCAAACGAATTCACCATGAAGTTTGCTTTTGCAGCTATTGTGGCTAGTGTGGCCTTAGCTGGTCTGGTATCTGCAGGCGGCTATGGCGGTGGATTCGGTGGCGGATACGGAGGCGGCTACGGAGGCGATCACGGCCACACAATTGTGTCGCACGCGAAGGTGGCGAAGGTTTCGTACGTGAAGACGCCCGTCGTATCGACCCATTACGTGAAGAAGCCCGTCGTCTCGTACGTCTCCAAGCCGGTCAAGACTGTGTCGTACGTGTCGAAGCCTGTCGTGTCGGTGCATAGCACACCCGTCATCACCCACGTTAGCGGCGGCGGCGGCGGAGGATTCGGTGGCGGCTACGGAGGAGGTTACGGAGGTGGACACGGAGGAGGTTATGGAGGTGGACACGGATGGTGGTAGGAACAGGATCCTACGGCCAATCCCTACTAGCTGTAGATTACATATTTCCGCATTGTATACTTGTGTAAAAAATAAACGCCTGTGATGTTTGTAGATAAGACAATTTTGGACTTATTTTATGCATTCAATAGATAGCCATTGGTTAGAGCTGATTTTGATAGCATCTTGTTAAATTAGCTATGTTTGGTTAGTTAAGCAAACACTCGCGTATCTAGGTGATACAAATCGCTATTTAACCAGTTAGCTAAAAATACAGTACATATAACCGCATTGCTGATACATTTTCTTTCTACAATCTCAGCCTTGTCTGGACTGCAAACGCAACTGAGAATTTGCCAGTGTTAGATCGGATTCAACGACACATCCAAAACAGCGTCGTAAACGTTGCGTGACCCAATATTGTTAAGTGTACTTACCCAGTATCTATATTCCACGTTAGTTTAATTGTAATTACTCACATTTTTCGGTATCGCAGTCCTGTGCTAAATAAGTTTGTCTGCTACACCACAGTTCAAAGCAAAATTATACAAAGCACTAATTGAAACCCATTATAGATATGCAACAGTCGCGTTTGGTAGAATCTTTCATACTGTGCAACCGTTGGTGGTCTGGCAGAAAAGTCGGTACAACAAAGTAACAATGTTAGTGCCAAACCAACTGCAGCTCCACCTATGCGCACATTCCAAGTGGTTTTTTGTCGACTTTAATCTCCTTTGTACTTGTACTCTTTCTTCTGAAAAAAGCAGGAACTTGGTGTCAGATAAAAAAAAAGAAGCAGGTCAATTATACATTTAACAACATAAAGACAATATACCATAATGAATTGAGAACATACACAAACGGAAGCAGTACACCGAGTAGTGACGAACTACTTTATAAAACTATTAAACAAAATTATAATTGTGGCTTTCTGAAGCATATTTAAGTAGACACCCGCCACGGACTTGTGTTTACATACAAAGTATTTCATATTTTAATGACGTTTGGACGTATCAAAGCTAAACCGTTGATAGAAATTAGCCAAACTTCATGTTTGAGTCACGCTTATTAAATAAAAACTCACCTCCGGGAGTGCATCGGGTGTAGGGGTCTCCGTCTGAGATTGGTGATTTGGGTGACTTGTGTCTTGCCTTGTGTTTTGTTGAGCATGGGGCGAATCTTCTGTCGTGCCTGTACCTGTCAAACAGTAGCTCTGCACTCTCCGACGGATCTAGTCATCACTAGTCATCATTAGTCAGCTACTTGCATACAATTGTTTGTGTCACTGGCCGCATCTAGTGGCCAACAAAATAAGTTGTCAGGAGGATATCATATTCTTCGACATGAACAATGCTTAACGGGAAGATGGTGGTCAAGAAGAGGGGAAGAGCCGGCTTGAGTTGACTCCATCGAAAGAAGAGTCAGCTGGTGGAAATGAAACAAAGTAATCTGCATTGAAGCCGATAGAAGTTTTTGTGGATGTGCCGCCCCCAGAAAATGATGTTGTAACAAACTACAATGCTGAAACCGACTGTGCTCATGAGACCAAATATGCATATTCGGTAAACGATGATTGGAAGGGGTGGTGGTCTCCAAAAACACTTCTCCGAAAGCTGAAAGACCAAATCGGCGCTATCCGGTCTAAGTCATTCAGTCAGCCTAAACGCCTCTTTCGTGCAGTTATTGCGTGAAGATGTGTCAAATCTGTGAACGGGGTGATTGTTTCAACAAGCGGAATAAACAGAGTGATAGATGCTTTTTTGACGGAGACATTCCGTCTGCCCTCAGGGATGTTGATGTCGTCTCAGCGAAAAGGAAGAACATTCTTAGGAGATCAGGATCCACCGCCACGTCGATCCCTGATTGGGTCATGTTCTAGTTTAATAGGGTTCAACCGACTGACGTGTTCCTTGCTTTTAGGTCTCATAAAATCACTATGCATGCTGAAACGCAAGTCTCATGTTACAAGTGCTTGAGGCTAGGCCACATTGCAAATTATTGCGAACGAAGTAACATGCAAAAAGGTGTGGACAAGCTGGTCACCTGGCTCAAAACTGCAAAAACCAGGCAAAATGTGTAAACCGTAGAGGCCCCCACGTGTCGTCTTCGCTGTCCTACCCCATCCGACTATGCGAAATAGTCGGAAAGAAACACGCAAAGACTTGATGGAGTGTCGCTTATTGCAACCGGTCGGATCAGAACATCCTGAGGCAACACAAATTAACGTAATTGACTCGCCGCAGCCGGCTACCGCACCCAACTCCTCATCCGCTGCGAATTTTGCGCCTGGATCATCCACGTCTGCGCCACCCATCTATGCTGCCGTAGTCGTTTGCAATACATTAAATGGCAAGTTAACTTGTTATTGACCAAAAATAATTATAAGACATTATTATATAATTAAGACTTGACCAGTGACCGTGCAGCAATTGAAAAGTGCTGATCATGTTCCTTAACTCTTTATGAGGTAATAGACATGTAAAAAATTAGTGTTTAAAATTATCGACAAAGCACACTTTAAGGCGGTCGCAGAAGCATGGCTAAACGCATTTATCTGTACCACACTGGGTACCCTGATAAATCTATTAGTCTCAACATCTATGCGACTTCCCTAAAAAACAACTGTGGCCGCTACTTCTAAATTCATCGGGATTTAAAGAATCTTACACTCAACTTAAATGGGCGTTCTTCAACAGAGAATTTTAGCAGCATAATACTAGCCGGATCTAACAGATCAACGAAAAACAGCGACTTTTCACACGGACAAAGTCAATCACACGCTGGTTATTGTTACCATTTGTTACCTTTAGAACGGTATGTTAGACGGTCAAACTCCGCATGACTGTTATCTAATATTAGGATTCTATAGACAACTGAACGAAGATGTGTGGCGTGACCCCGCTGATCTTCAGCCGCCTATCATCATAGCGAGGCAGATTATTCAAGACTAATCACATACGACCTTCCGTACTGTACACGATATAAACGCACAAATGGTCCACTGTAGACAGATCGCGTTTTGCCTTTGGTGGATCACTAGAACAAGCAACAAGATGAACTGCTTCAGCGTTATCGTCGCCGCCTGTGTTCTAATTGGCACGGCATATGCTGGTGATCTTGGCTATGGAGGCTTCGGAGGCGGTTATGGAGGTTTCGGTGGTGGCTACGAAGGTGGCTACGGACATGGCGGAGACCACGCCATCGTCTCGCATGCGAAGGTCGCGAAGGTGTCGTACGTGAAGGCGCCAGTTGTGTCGACGCATCTCGTGAAGCAGCCTGTCGTTTCCTACGTGGTCAAGCCTGTAAAGTCTGTGTCGTTCGTGGCGAAGCCCGTTGTCTCGCTGCACAGCGTTCCCGTTATTTCTCATGGCCTCGGAGGCGGCTATGGAGGTGGCTATGGAGGCGGCTACGGAGGTGGCTACGGACACGGAGGCTGGTGATAGACAGGCCAAATTTCCTCATCCTCCGGCCAGCGGAGATCTGTATATTTTGCACAATACACGTACGCATTATTTGAGTCTAACGGCGCACGTTTACGAGATAATTAACGCGGCCTGAGCGTGCTGGACAACTCCATTCTACAAGAATGTGGTGCCATGGCACCTCCTACTCATCAATCAGAAATAAACCTAGTCTTTATATACTAATTTTCGAGTTTGTGTTAATGGTGGATTAAATTAAACCGTCGATATATTTATCGACTAATTCAAGACTTAGTTTTGTGGTTCTTATCAGTGGTACCGGATAAGGTGAACATATAGGTTAAGCGTACAATATGTTATTAAGTAATGAGTGTATTTTTGTAGATAGCAAACCACCGGTTTTAAGCACGCCATTAAAGGTATTACAACAATGAAAATCTAAAATAATTGATAAAACATTCGGAGAGAGCGGAATAACATTAAAATTCTAGATGTATACAACCAGGACGGTCAGCCTCGTACCGGGTCTTCAAACACAGGATTTTTTTAAAATGCACATTGTGTCTCTCGGTGAGACCACCTCACCATTGGCCCACAAGGTTGCAGCTAACAAAATCATAGGCTTTCCCAATTCTGTTGCTCTTGCTTGCAATGCTAAAACTAGCGCAGCTCACCGTTTGTCACCAGCGGTAGCCAAGTCCTTGATGTAAAAGACTGCAATGTTTTTGACAACTGCAGCAAAGCACTGCATAGAATCTGTGCTTTCTAATACTTGACAACAGTACCGATACCGCAAATCGTGTCTCGCAAAGCAAACACCCGCAAATATATAACAGACTTGCGCCCAGCACCGCTCGTTGACCAGATAGACGGAATCCTGAAAATTTATAGTAAGAATAGCTTACCACAAAGTAACAAGAAGAATATGCTCTACCAGTTAAAGGGCATGTTTAGCGCAAAGTTTTATATGCCATTGTGCAACTTGATCATGCTGTAGGTTGGGTGTAGAATTAAACTGTTAAGGGGTTCACATAAAGCATACATGGGAGCTTTAATTGTAGCAAACTATAAGAGTCGGTCTTAGCAACAAATTCGTGCATACAGAATGTGTGATTGATTAAAACAACGCTTTGCACACAATAGAAGTGGATTTTTGTGAACCGCCGCCTTGCGAATTGGTGTGAGTTCTGCATCAGACCACGCTAGGAGTATCACGTTTTAGCTTCGCCACTCGCTCACCCATTGACTGCACTGGCAAGATGAAAATGTGGCTTTAATAAATTATAAAGTGCTCATATGGAACGAGCTCAAATTTAAAAATTGCTTTCCTAATTCGGCTACTCTGAGGTAGAGGTGTAGAAGTGAATCTTATCTCACCTTCGTTGCTTGTGTTTAAACAGAATTTTCACATCTAGGATCGTAACCTGTGTGAGAGTTGCACAACCCATTACGCGCTCAAAATACTTGACACAATCAGCACCCAATTCAAGCCGTACTTTTTCGAAACAATCTCTAAAATTGTCAGCAAACCTAGCATTTCGCTATCTAAAGGTACTTTTACATATTACATATTTTTTATTTATTCATCATAATATTGGTAGCAGTATACATCTAATGTTATGCAAAGTCTACACTGATCCTATATAGTGTGTACGAGATTGTAGTGACGTTGTGTCTATTTCGGTGCACACAAGTATATGGTATTTATCAATATCACAAATTCCACAAAATCTACACACACAACCATCGACCTCAAAACACTGTCCACTCAAACACATGTGGTGATGGTATCCGTGCCATGTCACTCGACAGATTAGTGCTCGGTTCTTCTGGGCTCCTCTCTTCCATTTGTCCGAGCAAAACGCTGGTCCGTCTGTATAGTTATTAGTCGCAAACTTCACGTTGCGTATCTCCCGAAACTCCCTATATACTGTGAGTACGGCTTCACTAAGAGGTAGTCCGTCTAGGGCAAAGTCCTCTGTAAAGGTTCGTTCGCGACATAGTTCAAGAGCGAATGTAGCAGAGGCGTTTTTGGGTAGACCTAGCACGCGCTTGATATAGAGTGCCTTTAAACGGTCTAGCCTTTTCAGATCGCTTACAGTCAGAAAAGGTGCTAATGCAGGTAGGCCGTATCGTATAATAGGGACAATTTTTAGCCTGAATATGTTTAGCGCTGTCTTCAAGTCAATATCTCGAAGTTCACCGAGAAGCATGACAGTAGCTGTCGCCTTGGCTAGTATTTTTTCGACATGTCTGCTAAAAGAGAGTCTCGGTGTCAGTGTAACGCCGAGATAAGAAAGGTGGTTGACAATCTCCAATGCAATGCCATTAATTTTGATGCGGCGGTCGGCTGCGGCGTCTGCCCCTCCTCGGCTAAAGCGAAGGACTTTTGTTTTATCTATGTTGATTGTTAGCCTGTTCTCTTTGCACCAATTAACTGTTATGTTTAGGAAATACTGCAGATGTTCACGCGACTTTGCAAATATGACTAGGTCATCTGCGTAGAAGGCGTGCGCAGCTTTTGCATCGCGTAGAAGATCCGCTAGGGTTGCTATGTACATTATACTCGTAAACAGGAATGGGCTAGCAGGATCTCCTTGGGCCAATCCTACCGTTTGCGTTATGGTGTCGTTGACATAATGACATAAGGTACTTTTATTATCACATAAAGATATGCGTGGTAGTACAATTAAGCAAAGTTCTAGGAGAGAAGGTGCGGAGAAGGCTCATATGCATTGCGTTATTTTTCACTGTAAAATATATACTTTAGACTTAAATCTGACGTCTATTAATCCACCAGACACAGCAGGGCCACAAACAAATACGTTCCAAATGCATTCTATTAACAAGGCAACAATGCAAAACTAACCTATCCCCAAACATGAATGAACATGGTGTACATTTTTCATGCAAAATATCTACTATGGGTTTATCTAGTATATACAGTTTCTAAGTGATATAATCTGGTTGTAGGGATGGATTCCTTTTTTTAACGCAGTCGTTCCCAATGTAGTTTCAACTTTGACCTAAGAGTGTTTGCGATGAGCCGACTGGCTGATAGTGATGTTGAAGATGGCATCCGTCATCAGCAATATTGATAATGTCTATGGCGCGATACTCATTCCTCATTACTAAGTTACGCAGGATCTGTACAATTGCGGTGAATGACGAGTCTAAGTTCGTCAACTCCTGTTTTAAAACTTATTATCTTACAACCTTGTTTTGTCAAGTCACAGTTAAAATTGCCACTTATTACTACTTTTTTATTTGCATAGACACAGAGTCCCATACAGTCACCGACTCTTTATATCAGGTGAATTATAAGCACATATTTGGTAAAAGTAGCCAGTTATAGTGCGATGCATTTAGCAGCTTAAGAAGCACCTTAGCATGCTTCGGTGTTCCAATTGCCATTCCATTAAATACTTTGTAGCAGAGGACGGGGTATTCTAGTGGGCTCTATTTCCAAAGCCACTGCTTCTTTAAGTGACCAAGGGATTTGACGTTCCATAACAGACATTGCGATTGAGCTGCCATAAGTTCTCGGGGTGTATTGTGTCATTGATTTCTGTCCATTTCTTTGTTTCTGTTGTGATCTCTCTCTCCTTGCTTGCAGTATTGGGCGCCAATTCTTGCCCCTCGCTCACTGCGCCAGACATTCTGTACAGCAAGTAGTCGCAATACGGGCGAAAGTGAATACCCTCTGACCAGGCGGACGGATCTAGTAACTTAATGAACCTGCACGAATAGCTGTTGTATAACGTGTGGTTTCTGTCTGCAAGTTTTGTAACTTTCATTTCTGTGTATATCCCTTTTGGTTAAGCTACATGCTTTTTGGTCGCGTCGCAAAGTGTAACAGTTGTACGCGTCTAACGAAAAGTACTCTAACATGATGCGGACAATAAGAACCCCTATGAGTCAATAAAGAGATGTTTAACAAAACCACTCGTTTCTTAGTGTCGCTGGCATACAGATATCCAAAATATGCGTGTATCCTAACAACAAGAAAACTGCACATAGTGCTGACCAGGTGAGCAAAAGGAATTTAGGCCATAGGCCGAAACATTTACAGGAGGTCATGCTGGACACCACCACGTTTTTAATAACGGTTTTGTTTGGTGCTGCAGGCGATAGGAGTAATATGAATACGCAGCAAGATATTTGTTTATGTTATAATGTTGCCAGTTGCTTTCTATTGTCTACCATTCCAATTAGAGAGAAATTGCAGCGACCTTCTCTGAAGGCTTAAAGAGACTACAGAGTGGTACTTAACTCAATATTGCGAGCAGGTAGCCATGCACGATGTACCTGGTGTACACGTGACGATCGTCCTAAGCTGATCGGGCCTACAACCAGCATGAGAAAGACACATCGAGTGTGTGTGTGGGGAAGAGATCTCCGCTGCTGCCTCCACTTTTTTCCTCTCATGCCACCATAAATTGATTTAATTGTGGGGTGGAAGGCTTACGCAATATTAGCCGAAGCGCCTGCACCATTGGCGCACAGCCAGGCTGGACATACACAAATGGTCTCCAGGTTCTAAAGGCCCCAAAAAATGTGTTTAATTCTAGAATAAGGAACTGTGTTTAATATGAAAAAAATGTGTTTAATTCTAGACTAAGGGACTGACTAATGATCGTTAAACAATCAAGCACACATATAATTTTGTATAATATAACTGTCTGTCCGCCTGCGACAAAAACAGCCATCTGAGTACCAGACTGTCAGAGGCGACATTAAAACGTTCACTAGACCTTTTACGCTGAAGAGTCATCTTATTGTAATACAGTTACTACTGTAATACAAGCAATCAACAAGTGCAAAACCGACATGAAAGGCGCAGCCACTAGCGTACCTTCCAAAGTTATCAAATATAGCATTTTCTTTCTCGCTTTTGTAATTGCTCATATGTATAATCTATCTATCGACACTGGTATCTTTCCACGCAGTTTCAAGAGGGCATGTGTAATTGCTCTTTACAAGGGGAAGGGATCTCGCCAGGATGCTGGCAGCTATCAGCCAATCAGCTTGACCCCTTTTCTTTGCTTTGAACGATGTGTATTGTTGCAGATCTTGGCACACGTCGACTCTCTTCATTTCCTCTCTCCAAGACAATTTGGTTTTTGTGCGAGAAGATCTACCGAGACAGCTAATGCTTATATTTACCAGACTATCCTTAAGTCTTGCGCTCAGAGTAATGGATGTCTCGCAATTGCTGTCGATATTAGCAAGGCTTTCGACTGTGTTGATTCTAAAATTTTGATCTCGATCCTTCGATCCCTAGGCTTTAATAATAACTGTTGTTTTTGGTTTCGGTCGTATCTTCAGAATCGTGTAATTACCGTCACTGGCCAATCAGCCTCATCCGGTCAGTTCTCTATGCGCCTTGGTATACCTCAGAGATCTGTAATGGGACCTTTTCTGTTTATACTCTATATCAATATAGCTCTACGGAGCCTTGATAGGTTCTCCGGGATACGTGCGGTATCTTACGCTGATGACTGCACTCTGGTTGTCCCCTTATCTAAAGATAAGCTGCGGGCTGATTTTGATATGGCGAACGAAGCATTAGCAGTCTTCTGTTACGCGTTTTGTAACCTTCACATGAAGATCAACGCCACAAAAACCCAGGTTGTACTTTTCCGGACGCCCCACTCTCCCATAACCTTCTCCAGGGGCGACTTAGTCATGAATGGCACTCTACTAGAACTGTCTCCAAATATCACCTGTCTGGGCTTAGTGTTCAATGAGCGTATGACGTGGAATAGCCACGCTAACATACTCCAACATAAATTTGCACCTGCTGTTGCTGCACTTGCCCATCTTCGGCTTCGTGGGCTTCAAGTCCCTATCCTCGTCTTAGTGTATAAGGCGCTAGTAGAGCCTCACCTCTGCCATTGTAGTGTGTTTCAATCTCTGCAAAACAAAGCTATTCGTGCTATCTTTGGTCTGCGACCCAGAGAATCAGTCGCCTTCCTGCTCAAGGCACACGGTTGTTTTAGTGTGAAGCAACTGATATGTTTTCGAGCTGCCATTTTTGTTTAAAAAATTATTAACAATCTTATAGAGGCTGGCGACCTTTTCCAGATTACACCCTCTATTGCTGCACCCTACCCCCTCCGAAACACACGACCTTACATCACCATTAATCTTCCGCCATCACGCCTACTTAAAAATTGACCACGTCATCACTCATTTGTTGTTTGAAATAGAATTCCTGCCCCCATTGCCACCATTCCCGGTCTTTCGGCCTTTAAGAGTAGCCTTAGAAAGTTTGTTTTTTTCTTGTGGTTTTTTATTTTTATTTATTTATTGATTTTTATCGGTGCTCCATCTTGTTAACGATTTCATTTAATTTTTATGGATCTTCCTTTAGTCATTTAATTATTTATCATTCATTACCCGCACATGATCTCTGTTTTTGATATTGAATTGTCGTTCTTTTAAAAAGGTTTGTTGTTTATTATTAGAGGCGGACCTAATGGCTTTACCGTCGAAAAGGAGGTGGAACGGGTATTGGTATGGCAAATCCCCGCTTGCTTTTTGTAATCCGTCTTTGTATTACAGACCTGTATTTTTCCTTTAAGACGAATAAGTGAACCTCTAAGATCAAGAGCTTAGGTTGAGCTAGAAAAAAGCCCCAACGAGCCACCAAGACGATATCAACTTTGTAGTTAAACAATGACATAATACAGTACATTATGTATAATGTATAATGCAATACAGTGCCCGTGCGTCTCTCGCGAAACCGCCACACACGCCTCGCCGCCGCTCTTCAATCCGTGCTCGGGCCACTCGTCACAAACCGCGTCTCGTCGACAGAACTTCATCCGGTCAAAAGGAATGGTCCCCAGCTACACTTTCGTCTCTGAAAGCAGTGCTGAAGCAAGTACTGGCGAACGTGCAGCCACAACGGACGTTGTAGCACAACGACCCGCACTCCACCAGGAACCGCCGTCGTCCACAGAGCAAAGGTTGGACCCAGGGCTGTCGGTTCGACTAAAAATTGGAGTAGACCGCGGAGAGTTGCTTGACAATAACCATCGTGCAATGGAATGTAGAAGACTCTATCTTTACTGCCACAATCTGCACTTTCAGGCATCGATGTCATCGTTCGTACAAAGACCTGGCAATCAAAGCCATTTGAATTATTGGGTTTCTACGCATCCCACTGCTTGGCTCGGCCTCCCTCAGGGCGAGGTCGACCGAGCGGGTATCGGTGCTGTACAACCAAAGGCTTGGGGATGTCAGCGTAGCACTTGCAGAGGACGATTTGTTGGTACTGAACGGCAGCAGATTTAGTATCATAGCCGCTTATGTTCGTCCCTCGACCAGTGAGAATACGTCGGTTCTGATCGACAAGATCACTCGCGCAATGCATGCTCTTCCTTCTCTGTCCACTATACTCATCCTAGCCGGTGATTTAAACACACGCATCGACAAGCCGGATGAACTACGTACACACACTCTGCTCGCGCTGCTCGGGGACTTCGGATGTCGTTTACTCTCCGATAGCAGCATCTTTACTTTCGAAGGTTTCATGGGGCGGTCGGTAATCGACATATTTGCTACAAACGTCCAACTGGAATGATCTCTTTACATTGGCAAAACTAATTCGCTCTGCGAAGGGAGTTCTCTAAGATAGCACGTTCCAGTGGGAAGGCAGCGCGAGAGGCAGGTCCGCCCGGAAGGAACGTTGGTCTTCCCAAGACGCTGGACGCAACCAAATTAGGCCCTAAGCTGGCAACCTTGTTCCCTGTTCCACGCGACACAGACATCGACTCTTACGCCTGCACTTTAACCGACGTCCTGAAATTGTCAGAGGCGAGGCCGCGACGCCAGCGCCCGTGGTTTAATGCGACATATAAAATGGCGTCCACCGCATTACAACTGACTCGCGAAGTGGCGCGACGGCATCCAGCATTGAGAAGTCTTTTCATTCTTGTAAGAACCTGGTACCGTCGGATACTCGAATCAGCCCATCAGCAGCACCTTGAAAAGAAAGAGGACAAGCTATTGATAAGGGCATCGAAGGTAATATGTGTATGGGACGAGGAAACAACTGTCATGCGTGTGCTGGAACATCTTCAGTCGAACAAGGCGGCTGGGCCGGTCCTGATCCGCAACGAACACCTGAAGTAAGCGGCTGACATGGTTCCTTGTTGGACGAGTCTGTTCAACGCCTGCCTACGACATGGACGTCTGCCAGCATGCTGAAGCAATGCTCTCCTTAGCATCATCCCGAAGAACAACGGCAGCCCTCATGACGCATCCTCATGGCGGGCGATCGCGAAGAAGAGCTGCTGCTACAAGATGCTGGCTCTCCTCATCACTCGGCGGTTGAAAAGGTACCTGGAGTGCTCCTGTATCCCGCCTGAGCAGCATAGGTTTTGTGCAGGTCACTCCACTATGACCGCTTGTGAGATTGTGCTGCAAGAGGTGCATCAGGCGATCCGGAGGCCAAAACAAGCATTATTTGCGGTGTTTGTGGATTTTAAATCCGCGTTCGTTATGGCGCCACGTGACAAGATTCTAATGAACTCAGTGCGGGGTTCCTGAAAACATGCTACTGCTGATTTAGGCCATACTGCAGGAAAATTCGGTGAGCATAGACGAAGGAGTAGCCCTCCTAGACCCGTTTGTTCAGTCCACGGGTGTACCACAGGGTGATAATCTGAGCTCGCTTCTTTTCTCCCTATTGCTGAGCGATTTGCCACGACGCGTTCAAGACCAGTCCGGACACGTGAAAACTCTGCTATATGCCGATGATCTTATGATTTTCGGAAGAAGTCGGTTTCACGTTCAGCAGGCCCTGCCAAAGCTGTTAGGGTATGTGGAAGAGACTAGCCTGTTGATTAGTATGGACAAGGCAGAGGCCAGTCGCCTCCTACGGAATACAGGTCATCTGGGATTATCTCTCGTCGGCGCAACTCGAAAAGCTCGAGCAAATTAAGCCTGCAGTCCTGATGCGAGCTCTGGATCTGCACCGTACATCATTGAACAGATACGTTTATCTGCTATGTGACACGCCGTTGCTTATAGAGGACCTAAAGTGTAGGCGCAAACACTCTTCCATTCCGGCCTACGTGCAATTTATCAGCTCTTGGGAGGGGCGGAGATCGATCCCTTTCTATAGCACGGGTGCGAGTACCTCTGAAACATGAAAACAGGCCGGACGAAGCGACACGTTTTCACGCGCTTCGCTGTTCATGGCATTCATCATGTTTTATGCGGGACGGGGGGTTTCAGATAGGTGTATCTGTATAAGATGTGGTGAAAGATGCCCCAGGTACCACGCAACATCGTGTGCTGCGGTACCGTCGTTAAATAGCCTATTAGATGCGACTCGGCGCAGGCAAGGTGCGGACGCACAGGAGGTTAGCTTTAACCACTTTTAATATTTGTATAATAATTTAAACGTTCATACAAGAGAATTGTATTTTTGAAGACACAAAATAAAACCCGGAATAAAACAGTACATACGCATGGAGTTTCTAGGGCGTTTCGGATAGTGTTCTCAATGGTTGGCTAGACGTCATATTCCTAGAAAGGCCCCTGCGAGTGCGCAGAGTACGGTATGTTGTACGGAACGCTGACTCTATTGGTTAAGCAGGCCCGTCGGAAACCATAAGCGTTTGAGTAATCTCTTGCGACTAGTCGAGCTCTTTCCAGGAACGTTGGTAGCGTTTTTTTTTCTAAATTCCGTTAGAAATAGAAATGTTCATGGATTCAGGACGAGTGATCTTCGGCATGTTTGTGTCCTTTTTTCCAAAGGCAATTGATTGCACGTGTTGTAGAGAGCTTTTGCCCTTACATTATGGACGACAGGCTTTGAGTGTATTGTCACGAGCAATAAGATCTCCACGTAGTTAAATCATAGAGAAAAAACGATTTGCTTCAAGAGCAATCAGGAACGGCGTTTCACGAAAACAGGCGGCGGCCTAAAATTACCATATTTTATGACAGCCTGTCATTCGAACTTACTGAGACTAGTCCGGCAAACATATATAGTGCCTATGCTCTAATCCTAGCTACGTTGGACTTTGTCTATTGTGAATGTAGGGACTTCGTTGATGCGGAGTTTAAAAAATAATACGCGGCTTACTGCCTAACTGATATAACAGCTTTACCATTCTTACAGGTTTTATAGATTAAGTTCTCACGAATATCGTATCTGTACCACCAAACGCTATAGGTTCCAGAACTTCTATAAAAACAATTTAATAACGTCAAAAGGGTTCTTTCCTCAAACAGAAAATTTATTTGTTTGATCATCTTTAATAGATTGTCTACGTGTGACCACCTTACCATATGATGTATCGAGGCGATTATCGAAACTAAGCCTATCATTTTTCTTCTGGTGATTAGCATCTAGAATGTATATTGTTTATTCTATAGTTGTGTGAGTGCATAACTGAACAATATGAGCAAATTGAAATAAAGTAGTAAAGGTCTTCATATAGGTTTTCAATATTGAATACGTCCCGGATGCAAGACAATCTGCAAATTACTTTTATCAAAGTTCAGAAGGGATCTGAATTTCATAGCTTTTGTCTTCTACAAGTTAATCGTTAGATTTTTGTGCTCGTTATGTGGTTCCAGCATTCTCAGAGACATTTTAGGTACATGAACACTCTATTATATACCACGACGTCATCAGCATTGAGAGTTGTGCAGACACATGGGTCGTTGTCATTGACAAGGCCCGGTAGATCACTGATAGTAGGAGCGGGCTAAGATTGTCGGGGAGATAGCCGGTGATTTGCAGGAAAGGACGGTATTCCTGAATACCGTCACCTAAGATTACCGCGTTTGCTTTTAGGATAGCTACAAGAAGTCGCAAACCTCATGGGCCCATGCCAGTAAAGGCTAGCTTCTCCATGACGATCTTCAACTTTTCGATCGCACATTGAACTTCCATTAGAAAAAATGGAGCATCTCCTTGTTAGAATAACAGACGCTCGTATTCGTCCCATGATTCAAATGATACGGGTATAACCCCGGTGTGCTATTTGTAGTTGTAAATGCGTCGATAAAGCGTTGGCGCAGACGGTCGGAGGCAACTGGACAATTAGAAAACGTAAAGTTCTTTCCAAGGGGTAGTCAAGCTGAAGTCTGGCCCCTATAGTCATGCGATGTTTACTTTCCTTGAAGAACAAGATTCTCTTGAAGTCTATCACCTTTCGGTACAAGCGACGGTGTCTACAGTAATAGTATTTGATCTCCAGGTGTGCTCTGAAGAAGATAGGGGCTTAAAGTGCATAAGCTCTCATGCGATAGCAATATGAGTTAAACAACTTGAGTGACCGACTTCCCTTCAGTGTACGCCTATATGTAAAAGAACACACTGCTCGCGTCAACATGTCGGAGAGCAGACTTGGCGACATTTCCAGCAGGTGATTGGGGTGTCACGCTAACTTATTTACGTCGACGCATTTACTGAGCACCTGGTACCTTGGCGTACTAGTGCTCCTAGCTTCGTCTTTTACTGTACTTTGAAATAAACTGGTCCATACTCTTTAAGTCCAGCAATTACAAGCCCAATTACTTGCCCGCCATATTCGATGTCTCCTTCAGGACCTGAGTAGGTAAATCTAACGATTGGGGGAAACCCACCCTTCTGCGAATTATCTTCAAGTCCATCGCCATCCTCATAAAACGTTGGCGGCGGCGGAGTAGCACATATCTACAACCCATACTTTATAAGTTCTTGGCAAACGCTATTTGTCTTTTGGGAAGACGCAGCGGTATCACGCCTACATTCTCCGGTCAGAATAGCTGGGACATCAGTTGGAATAATCTCAACGGCAAGACTAATCTTTTCTACGAGCTGCTCAACAACTGCAAATCCCAATAAAAAATAATTAGAAGGTGCTGAATACGACGGTGTTTTCTTCGGTCAGCGGGACCTTTGCCTGTTTGAGTCGCTGGGGCGGACCAGCAGCGAGACCCCTCTTACTGGCCAGTTGTGCGAGGGCCTTAAAGGTAGACAGTAGTGCAAAAAGTATCTTATAACATCGAAACGCTCAGTAGCGAACGTCTCTGGTAACAGAACAATATCGTAATAACCTGCAAGCTCGCTGCTTGGACCGGCCGAAAACACTGTCCAAATGCTCTCAAAAATCCACTGGCACTTAATTGAGTGGTCGGCCTCTGGAACGATTTGACCGGTACTTGCGGCTATTGGACTGGTTGAAACATCGTGTCGAGTTGTTCTAGGTGTTTTACTTGACCTCTGTTCCCGCCTTCAACTTCTTAATAGCTTTCTTGAACGACTTGCATATGCGGATTAAGTCGGGTAGGAACGGAGCCAGTGTAAGTATTGAGGTGACAATCTGCTCGACTCTGATGATGCCTTTCTTTCTAACCGTGATCACTGTTTCTTCGCGGCTTCTTCACTGTTTTTTGATAACGGTAGTCCCACAAAAGCAGCTACGTTTTAAGCAGCAATATGGGCCATGCAATAATGCCACAGCATCTGCTGCTTTGTCATCGAACGTGATAGCCTTAAATAGCACTGGTTTCTGGGCTTTCATGAGAGGCTGGCATATGATCGAGCCGCTATCGTGCACTTTAATAACACTGTTGGTTGTCGTTATGTAGCACTGGGTATTGAATAAACCATCAGATTGGCTCTCCCGGTATACAGATTTAGCCATGAAGCAAAGTCCGCAATCTCAGAATGGAGTTTATCCTTTCTGAAATCAACCGGTCCAGGATTTTAGAAAACCTCAGATATAATATCAGATGTTTTTGTTTTGCCTGCTTTGTGATTCAGAATTATGATACTGTGAGCTATTAACTATAGGGCAGTTGCATGCGCAACGGATCTCTGAGCTATTTTACTGAAGAATCGCCAAAGAGTAAAGCTCTCTTCATTGTCCTCTGTGAAGGATCAGCCGCGCTCACAGCCTTGACGGTGGTCGTCGTCTGCATCTCGACCTGAGACTGCGGCTGGTTGTAAACTCTTCTAAGCCAGTCAACGAGCTCCTTTTCGATATAGATGCTTCTTTGGAACACGAGTGCAAATATGTCGGCGAGCTTTTGAACGCTGAATGGACCCGAGGCCAAATGCTGCCACCCAGTCATTCATCGACAAGGCAGATGATACAGATGGCCGAAATAATGCCAGAGTTTGAACACGTCTCCAGGATAGATACGGCGTCTCCGGCAAAACAGCCAGTCTTACACATAGACTGAGGAGATTCCGACTGTGGCTGGTTATAAAGGATTTATATATAAATGATGCCTGGTTCGGCTGATCATTAGTCGTCTTAATAAGCGGAAACCACTGGCAACCCGGCTCCGCGTTCCTTACTTGTACAGTTAGGTCGCCGAAATTACCCGCCACTCTTGAGTTATCGCTTTCCGGCGACTCCTTGACTAGAAAGTCTAGAGCATCTAAATTCTTGCATCAGAGACTGTCGCTAGCCATTCATTAAGGATATCCAACATCTGTTCGGGGAACATTGTTGAAATGTGGTAGCCCTGGGTAAGAGAACCTGTGAAAACATGCGCGGATAAAATTGTTTACTCTAAAGTGTTTTATTAAAATTAAACACTAAGCGCATTTAGTGGCATATACCTATATAAATAGTGGCAATATTTGTAATATATTTGATCGAGATTCCTCCAAGGTCCGTTACTAACCCAGGTAACTGTGCTGATACGTTAGAAGCGATTGAATCATACAGGAATACGTTAGCTAACCTTCTGATTATCCCAAAATCTTTAACACCCACAAGGTCTGGCGAGCTTAGCTATTGCGAAATATAGTGCAAATGCAGCCAATATACTTGCTTCTAAACAATGCTATTATTAATCTCGGACTGCTTAATTATAATGAGTAATAGCAAGGTAGTTTATGAAGTTACAAGATATAATTGGGTCCGCTATAAAGCACCAATTAAATGCAAAAGGAAATGCAATGAGTCCCTTTTAAGGGTCGGACATTTGGATCTTGTTATAAACTTTGTTCATATTTACTGAGATTAGAAGTTCAGTATTATCCCGCTCGCTACGAGTACTTCACACTCTTCATCAGAGTTACTTCTTTTTTGCTTTATAAATATAACTCTACATCTAATCCATTATCTAACTAACGAATTTCATTACATTCTGTGCAACGTCGAGCTTTCATGAATCACAGGATGAATGCCAATGCAGATCCGTAGCAGAAATAGCAAAACGCTAGCTTGTTGGTTGTCTCGAAACATACTGATGTAATATCAACACATTTAACCAGCCCACGTGTTAATAAAATAAGTACATTCAGGATTTAGCATGTAAACGTTTATTACTGGTAAATGGGTAAAAGGAAGGTTTGCCATGACAATTTTGTAGAATAGTGTAAGCTCGTCTAGTTGACCAGAATAAGAAGAATTGCTCGGGCCGCGTTGTATAACCCAAAAACATGCATCGTTGAACACAAAACTTGCGTGCGTGTAATGTACAAAATATACAGATGTGTGCTGGACGAAGGATGACGGAGCTTGTCGTCTATCACCAGTCTCCCTGTCCGTAGCCTCCCACGAGGCCACCGAAGCCACCATCTAGATCAACTCCGAGGTCATGAGAAATGACGGGAACGCTGTGCAGCAACACGGCGGGCTTTGCCACGAACGACACCGACTTGACAGGCTTGGCTACAAACGATACAACAGGCTGCTTCACGAGATGCGTCGACACAACTGGCGTCTTCACGTACGACACCTTCGCAATCTTTTCGTGCGACACGACAGCGTGGTCACCGCCATAGCCAAGACCTCCGTAGCCACCACCGAGACCTCTGTAGCCACCACCGGGACCTCTGTAGCCACCACCGGGACCTCCGTAGCCACCACCGGGACCTCCGTAGCCACCACCGGGACCTCCGTAGCCACCACCGGGACCTCCGTAGCCGCCTCCGAAGCCCCCATACCCAAGATCACCGGCATATGCCATGCCAATCACAAGACAGACAGCGGCGACAATAACGCTGAAGCTGTTCATCTTCTCGTTAGAAATGTATCGAAAGCAAAACGCGATCTGCCTATGCAGATTATCTGCGCGCTTAGATCTAGTAGGGGCACGTGCACATTATTGATTTGAGGTAGTCGTATCTGCTAAGAAAATAAGCTGCCGTAGATCAGCGGGGTCAGGTCACATATTTCTGTTTAATTGCCTTCAGAATTGTAGTACATAGTAACAGTCAACAACTGAAACGTTATGTGTTGGTTAAAAGACTTTACGAGAGAACAAAATTGTTAATATACTGTTCAACTGTATGCTTTTATTTGCTTAAATATTAGAGGTAACAATTGTCTCTTTATGAACGTGTACACCGGTTATTTAAAAGTGAAAATGTCACATATCCTCCAGGTGTCATCTATCCTCGGGCGTGTCCAGTCTAGCAGAGTTCCGCGCACAGAGGCGGCGTTACCCCGCTAAATGTCCAGCGATAGTCTCTGGTGCAGGTACTCGATAGCTCTAGTGTCCCCTGTCGAACGGTTGAGCGCCTTGCCGACACGTTGAATGAGTTTGTGCGTCTTCGGGCCGGGTCCCCCCAGTGTCTCGAATGCCAGCGGGCGAAAATCGTGGGGTAGGTAATACTGGCATACTTTCTGCACTTATTCGCCTCCGCCAACATAGATACGTGACCAGCATGTTCCGCTCCCGCACTGACCATTGAAGGGGCTAATGAGTCAGTAACGGTTGCATCCCATACCAGCATGCGACCCATCTCAAAGGACGTTAGTGTTAGTCCGTCCGGTCGTTTTCCATCATCCCTGCAGAGGCCAGGAGGCTCGAGAATGCAAGGAAAACCAGCAGACCTCAAGGCTCGGCTAAATGTCCCATTAAGAGCTGCGTGCCGGGCTCGACGACCTGAGCTTAAAGCACAAGAGAGACCATGGTGTGCCTGTGGCCCCACTGGATTGCCGCATCTACATTGGTGCGGGAAAACGAGAGCTGTCCCCAGGCGTAGCCCCGCACTAATCCGAACAGTGTCGTCATCTAGTAGAGTGCCTAAGTGAACACTGGGGAGAGCCTGTAACCAGGCCCCGGCACTTTTTGCAGAGACCGCCCGTAGCCTGGCCTTGTCAGTCGTAGTGGGGGCTTGCTCAAGTAGATGCACAAATGTCTTCTCCTGCAGTGGGGTCGACCAGCTTTTCTGGGAAAGGGTGTCCGTGGGTATGACACCGCACAGAGACGCCAATCTCTCGACTAAGGCTGCCAAAGTGTGATCGTAGACCCTTTTGCCTGTGTCGTTCAGTAACCGTTTGGCGTTTCCCGATGCCTGGGACATAGATGAGACGATGGCAGGCCCAGCCAGCGCTACAGCATCAGGCATTCCCAGTCCACCTAAGGATATGGGAAGCAGAGCCTGCATGCCTGCATTGGGTGAAAGGCGTATGTTCAGGAGCACCTCCAGTGTTTTCAAGGTCCACTCGTTGAATTCTCGAAGGTTCTCGGTCAAGTCGAAACAATTGGCCCCTCTAAGCAGGTGCGTTATCCGGGCCGCCGAAAAGCATGATCTTAGTAGGAATATTCCGCGATGAGATCCCAGCGATGGAAGACGGCTGGCGGCAACTTCAAGCTTCTCTCTCCACGCGTCTAAAGCCCCAGGTAATCCCTCTTGGCAGAGGGGAACCCCGAGGAGCTCAATGTCGCTCTTTTGGACGACCTTGCAACCGGGAAGGAGATGGCATAGCTCCGATATATCCGGCAAGATCATATCCTCGGGCCCCGTGACGTAGACCTTGCATTTCGCGGGATTTAGGGATAGACCACTCACCCTCTCGAAGTCCCGGACTCTGCGAATATCACCGATTACTGTAGCTAGGTCACCTCCAAGCACACCGTCGTCCAGGTACCAGGCATTTAGAGGACACTGTAGGGAGTCTATCAAGTCTTTTACGCACAAACAGAACAAAGGCGGACCTAAAGGGTCTCCTTGTTGAAGGCCGGACTGCGAAGATATAGTGGCGTGCGGCAAGACCAAATGCGACGGTTGGGCGTACGCCGCATGTACCTGGTGAAACATTTGCGGAGCGTAGCATTTCACCACGTTTAGCAAGTGGTCTCTTCTGACGCTGTTAAAGGCATTTCTAAAATCTCCTTTAACGAGAATGGTTGGGCTACTGCGGGAGTTTATAAAGGCGCGGGAGGTGTGAATTCCGATCTCCGTACCGCCAGTAGTTGCAAAGCCCAACTGATGAGAACCAATTGTTGATAATATTTCAGCTTTGTTGACAGCGCACCCAATTTTTGAAGCCAACCTTCGGAGTGTAGACGAGCATGCTATCGGGCGGAGAGAGCCGTCTTTCTTCTTGAGAGCAAATAGTCGTGCCCCAAATATAATAGGTTGAAGGGCTACAGGGGGAGACCCCCACCGGAGAATGTCTACAACCTTTGCCAGTGCATCTGCTAGTCTGTCAGCGACGGACCCTAAGACCGCGGACAACAGATCCTGAAGAAGTCGAGGCCTAAGGAAGTCAAGACCAGCTGCAGAGCTCCTGGGGAAGGATCTCACAGCCAAACGCACTTCGTCGCTGGAGGTAGTAGATGGCAGTATAATCGGAGGACGAGATGGCAAGCAAAGGTCCGAGGGGGCCTGTGGATGTTTGTCTCGAAGAGACTCAAGGCTTTCGGACTGAGATATAAATGTGTCCGTGGAGCCAATAAGCCTGGCGGCGCCAGAGACATCTCCTTCGGAGAGCTTGACTATGGCGCGTCTACAGATCTCGTCCTCAGGGTCCCTTCTGGTATTTGTCCTAGTTTCATGATGTTCGACGTTCTCAATCCTTAAACCCTGCACAAAGTCACGAAGGTTCTTTTTGATAACAACTGTAAGAGAACGTGAGTCGTTCCGAATTCGTGGAAGGCGCAGCACTACCGGTGCGAAAGAAAACAATGAGTGCCAGGCCTCCATGTCGTTGTTCGACGCGACCTTTAATAAAACTTTTGTCAGTTCGTCTGCAACGGATGCTCTGACAGCCTTAGGCAACACGCGGACTAGCCTTGCATGTCGCATGGCATTCTGAATGTGTCCGATAAGTTCCTCCGAGGTGGCTGATACGCCAGTGGTTGGCGTTACTTCTATGCCTCTGACGCCGGGGTGTCTGGCGGACATGTGTCTAGAAAGTCCTCTTCTTGTGTATCTGTTGTTGGACACAGGGCAAGCGACCCTGTTAGGGTCCTCTCCAGAATCATCCGAAACGTTTTGAGGCATCGCTAAGTTGATGGTAGAGCTGTAGTCTTCCATTATAGAGAAAAGTTCCTCGTGAAAAGAACGCGTGGAGCGCTCCCGTCCTGGGTCGATGAGATTCCCCGCAAGACTGCAGCGTACGAAGGTCTGTCATCCGTGACGCCCCGTGTAGAGTCTCCCACAGGAACCGGAACCGGGCACTGGGCTTTTTCTGTGATGATTGCTGAGGGATTAACCGTCTGCACCTGCTGAAGAGTCCTAGCTTCCATGATAATCCGGTTCTTCTCACGAAGGTAGGCTAAACGTGGACAAGAGGGGGAACCAGCCGCGTGAGACCCGTTGCAGTTGACACACTTCGAGGGATTGGCACATTCCGCTGACAGGTGGTCTGACTTGCCACACTTTTTGCAAGCCCTTCGCAGAGTGCATCTATCAGCAAAATGGCCGGCTCTTTGACAGTTAAAGCACAGCTTTGGCTGGTCTGGTTCAAGTATCACCGAATGGACCTTGAAACCTAGAAACACTGACGCTGGTGGTTGACGGTCAAATGTTAGGATTACTCTACTGAGCGGTATTTTACCCGCCTGCGTTGAGTGGTAGAGGCGTCGTGCGGCGGTAACCCCAGCACTACTTAATTCATCTCGTATCTCGTCTTCGGTAAAAGCCACGTTTACGCCTTGGATCCTTGCTCTGAAACTCGTCAAGGCAAGGCAAACAGCCGATACGGAATCTTCACCAAGAACTGTCAGTTGCAACAGACTTTTGGCGGCTTCCACACTGCTAACCCACACAAGAATTCCGCCGTTTCCCTTTGAGATCTTGCTTCCCGGTGAGATGGCGTATATCTCTTTGAAGAGACGCAGCATCGAGCCTTCCGCAAAGTCACTGGATTTTGAACCGTCTGGGCAGCTCTTGCGGATAATAACCTTGAAGGTATTAATAGACCCCGATGAGATATCGCTTTTAAGTTTCTCTAATTGACGCTGCTCGCGGGAAATTGCATTCTTCACCCTGCGTGAGATCACCACAGAAAAGCCATCTTCAGGGTGAGTCTCCGGCTGTTCGTCGTTGCTGGCTTCGGTGAGCGAACACTTTCTCCGTTTGGTGCCAGAGGCAGTATTGCTTCTAGGAGGAGCGTCTGGCGCGACTGGTAACCCCGCGACACCCGAAGGCAATTCACCACCATTTTCCGAAGCCTCCATCGTCGCGCTGGAGCTAGAGTCCTCCACACGCTCAGCGACAGTTGGCTCGCTACATGACACGGTGTTACCGACCACACCTGAATTACACCGCAGCCTAGATATATCTAGGCTATCCGGGGGTTTCCTTCGATTAGCCTCACCCGACATCGCAGCGCGACTGCGGGTGATAAAAACCAAAAAAAATGTATATATAAAATAAAAAAAATCACGTCCCGACTTGGGTATCGAACTCTGTCCCGTTGAGTGATAGTCGGTGGCACTGCCAATAGGCCAATAGACCCGCTGGCTTTATGGACTCCTAACTACCACGTCTTCGGCCGCAACAATGTGTAAACCTATGATCTGTGATGACGAGCAAATCGAACTCGGT
The DNA here is from genome assembly GCA_003439945.1 of Dermanyssus gallinae. Lineage (NCBI taxonomy): Eukaryota > Metazoa > Arthropoda > Arachnida > Mesostigmata > Dermanyssidae > Dermanyssus > Dermanyssus gallinae. Next base: position 28,087 of record QVRM01005246.1, read on the forward strand.
CAGCTGGAGGGCCCGAGAGGAATCCGATTCCTCAGAGAGGCAACCAAACTGTCTCCGAGTGTGTACTGTGCACCGGTCGCTCACTCACTACACTCACAATCGTTGATGCAATTATCACTGCAAAAATCGAAGTCAAACCTCAGAAAACAGCCTATTTTGTGGGAACCGACAAAAACACGACCGCACTCTGGCGAATCGAACGCCAAAAAAAAAAATTGTTAATTGCAAATAGCCTCTGTTTTTATTCAACATGTTTTTGATATAATAATTTAAATGTCATTAACCACCTCTCTGAGTGTTTAAAATTGCGATAACAGTTGGAATAAAAAGATGAAAGGTACATTGGCAAGCGCTAACGCGCGAGTTGCAATACCATGTCTGCACTAATGTTGAAGTTCATAATATCTGTTCTAGCTTTGTAGATCCGTGTGGAAAATACCGCGCTACTAGTCATGTAGTTCCCATGTATACTGGAACTTCCATGTCCAGTTACGCTGGAAAAAGACATTATGATTTAACTTCGTGTCCTTTTGAGTATAAACGCATGCTTCATTGGTATGCAACTAAACCGATTCATTAGCGCTAAAAATGGTCGATGCAGATGCGGACCGTGCATATTATGGTACCACGCCAGCTAAGGGTACCGAGTGCCAAAAATACTTAGGAATTTGGCATCCACAAAAATTCTGTTGATTGGCGTTTGAAACGATGGGAGACTCCGGTCCTGGTACACATACGTTGATGTGTAGGCTAGAGACTTCATCTTTCGACGGGACCCTCGGGATAATTTTTGTATCAGATGTGTCACTCGAAATACAACAAGGAATTGCAGTATGTGTTAGGAGTACATGAATAAATTGAACTTAGTAAGTATACTTTATGGGGTTAACAAATGTATCCTATGTACGTGCTGGATAGCTGTTGGATGCCAAGTTAACGTCAATGTAACTTGACGTTAGCTCCGCGCATTGTTTTGAAACTGCTGCTGTACCAGGGAGGTCTCAGCTTGGCGGTCAATTGTGCTGACCAAGCGGCGGCGAACTGTGGCGGAACTAATCAAATCTACTGTCATCTTTGTAAATATGACACTTTGTTGTATTTTTATCTGTTTGTTTGCAGTCGAACGGGATAGACGAAGTTACAAGTTGGAGAGCCTTACGGTATAACCGCATTACATGGATTTCAGCCGGCGCTAGAGGCGGCTTGGGCTCAACAGCTTTTTGCCTTTTTTTAGAAGACTAACTGTAGAATGGGTTGTACAGACGGACACCGCAACAAAAGAACTTCTGGTAAGGACACCGCAACAAGACAAACTGGTAGTGCGGGATTCCAAACCACTAAAAGCCAGTCATGATCTTGTCCCCTCGTCTAACTGGGAACTGCTTGCGCAGGGGGGGGGGGGGGGGGAGGGGCGAGTCTATTACTTTTGGCGGGTGCGTTTCCTGGGAGCCTCAAAGAGGCGCGAGCGAAATCGAAGGGCGGCCCTTGTCTTCCTCTGCGTCAGTGGTTCAGTGGTTCACTATTGGTTCACAAACGCGTGACGAGAAATATATAATGCGACTCCTCGCCTTTCGAAGAATGCAGAGAACTCGCCTTATATAAATGGCAAAACATTCTTACTGCTGAGCAAAATTTGCTGTCAAAAATGTGTCCACATACTACTGAGGCTGTAACTCAGTATAAATTAAATTTTTAGCTCAAAATGTCCAATAGCAACACGATGTGTCAGTCTATGGATGTCTTTAACCACCCAACATATGAAAGAAATTATCATGTAGCATTTGTCACTGGCATGTTATATGAAGGGCGTGCATGCGTAAGAGTTTACAAACGATATTTTAGCTTCAGCAGACAATTTTGTCTGTGGTTGGCAGTCGACCTCCAAGGCGAAACTGTATTGCTTTCGTTCTCTGTAATTTGGTTTGGAGACCCTTGTTATAAAGATCGGTGAAGATATACCTCTAACTTGGCAACGATGAAGGCACATGACAAACTAAGTTACCGATTAATAGTGTAAATGACAGACAGATAAGTGTGTCTTCTTAAGATCTCCAGATTTTGTATTAGCTTTAAGACGTCACCACTCCACATGTCTACTTTCAAACATAGGAAACATATCCTCAACAATTAAGCTGAAAAGCACTAACATACGAGTACCACCCAGTTTAGCGTGCCGAAATGAATGGACTAAGCTGAAGACCTCACAGAATTTTTACGATTTCCTTTTCTTTAAAAGGGGAGTATATGAGGTGCTGATCCAGGGCGAGTGGATACAAAACCGCTGGTTCATACGTGGAGGCAATTGGGTGGAACAACTGGCCTCCTACCGTCCGACTATTACGGCCTTTATGGAAGCTTCAAAGGTGCTATTTACGTCCATTGGCTGCCTAATCTGTATAGACTTGTAGACAAAAGTTCAGTTTTGCAGTAAACGCAGGTCCAGCTTTATAGAAACATTCTTCTTTAAAATATCATGCGTAGCGTGCATGGTTCTTTCTGTTGTTGTGGCAGGCGTGCGCGAATTGATTGTACGTCATTTGGGCAGTAGAGGTCTCTGTAGTTTTTTGGAAGATTTCATAAAAGCATCGCTACCAGCCTGCACGACTAAGTGGCCCATATATTGCAGAGGCTCTATTAGTCCCTCTCCCTTTTGTCAAAACCGTGTGGCTGTTACCTAGTATTATAATCTGTAGGCAGCTGGTCTATGGAGACTTCAGAGATGGTTATGGGGAACTTGGTGGTGGCTAAGGACATGGCGGAGATCACACCCTCGTGTGTCGTACGTGAAGACGCCAGTTGTGTCCACGCATCTGGTAAAACTTGATGCGTAAAACCCGTTGTCTCGCTGGAAATGGTTCCCGTCGTCTCTCATGACCTCGGAGGTGACTAAAGACGCGTAGGCTGGTGTAGACAAGTCAAACTTCCTTATCCTCTGCATATCTGTCAAGTCAAGTCAAGTCAAAAGCACCTTTATTCAAGGGTCATATATGCCTAAGAATACATTGTTTCTAACAAAATATTTAACCTCTGAATATAATTAGAACATACATCAGGTCTGTCGACTTCGCAGACTTCGTGGAACTCTCCACGAAGTGTTGTTTATCTTCACTGAGCGCGCAACTTCCAGTGATCTAACATTCACACCACTTCGCAGTCCATTATTTATATGTTTAAACATGGTCTGGTCAGTCCCGAGACAACACATTTTTTTATACAGCGATAGATCACCTCGTGCGTGTAATGTACGTATTGGCACAAGATATACGCTTTCACGAGGAATATCACATCTTTTCGATATCCGTCTGATAAATTTGGCCTGTACCCTCTCAATGGCATTTATATCATTTGCCAAATAAGGAGCCCAAACCTGGCTGCAGTAGAGGAATTTGGGTAATACTAGACTTCTGTACAAAGTCACATAGAAATCAGGATTTTTTAAAATGAAGCATCTAAATATGGTATTAGATAGTTGTGAAGCAGAAGCAACGGTGGCAGTAATATGCTGAGAGAAGTCTAATTTGGGGGTTACAATCACACCAAGATCACGAAAAGATTTAACTACTGGTATTGCATCGTTAGCGAGTGTATACAGTGGCGAACTGCCATCTGACGACACCACGGCACATTTAGGCACAGATATTTGCATCCTATTCTCACAACACCAGTTTTCAATATTATTAATTGCTAGTTGAATAATACTTGTGGAATTGTCGACTGCTGAGTATATTTTTAAATCGTCCGCAAATAAGAGATAAGTGACTCCTTCAGGAATCACTGTTGGGAGATCGAGGGCGTATATTCTGAAGAGCAGGGGCCCAATGCACGATCCTTGCGGCACCCCTGATGTGCAGGGGAGGGGGTCACTTTCTACATTACCAACTCTGACGGTAAAATTTCGCCCAGTAAGGTATGCTGACACCCATCGACAAGTTGTGGAGTCAAGGTCAACACTTTCTAATTTTTGTAACATAAGTTTGTGATTCACTTTATCAATATCAAAGTAGATTTCGCACAACTATGTAGGAGAAGAAAAGGCAGAATAACTAATTTTATAAAGTTCACTCTCTCTCCTAAACAAGACGTTTCCGCGTCCTCCTTCCATTGGGAACAATTATTTTCTTGCCGAGTTCTACCAAACCTCGAAATAAGTACATAACGATATGAATGACCCGGTATATATATATATATATGTACATATATGTGTATATACCAAAATATTTATTGTTTTAGTAGTACAAGAGATCAAAGACTTTATTAAATCTAAGTGTTTTATTTTAGTGAACGAACTTCACGTTTTTTTCAGTGTTGCGGAATTGGGGTACCCATTTTGTTTAAAGAAACGTGTACCGCTATTCCGTAAGCTAATAGTTTCTGGAAATAAATTTGCTTGGATTCGCATTAGCGTGCCACATTTGAATGCAGCGCCTCATGTGTTATGCCCCATCTTTCCCAGTTTGGGAGAGTGGCAGGGGTCAGCCCTGCCGAAGTGCAATGGCAAGGCCTCGTCCTGGGGTCTCCGCCTTCTTGATCACGGAGGTCCCGGCACCAGGTAGGTATAATGCTATGCTTTGTTACTTACGTCTTAGTATTCTCATTCACATGCAATTGTATTTTTACTTTGTAATTTACTTTGTAAATAAAAAAATTATGTCGCTATCACCCACTAGAATTAAGAAAGTCGAGTTAAAGAATAATAAAACAGAGCCAAGTATAGTGGTTGCGCTAGCCCCGTTTTTCGCGACGGCTAAGGCGACCAAATCTCGTGAGTATCATATATCTAATAGCAATCTAGAAGATCAGCTGATATGTACACATAATGCTCAGCGTATTGATATATATTTTCGGCTCCAACTTATCAACACATAGGTTAGTCACTCACGTTAACGGAATTGCAATCAAACACAGTACGAATAAGCAGCAAAATGTGCCACTCGATGACTGCCCTTCCAACGCTTAATATTGAAAAACAACTTACCCGCGTGCAAAATAGGGTAAATCAATCGCACAATTTATTAAATTCATTACAACACCGGATTCATGTTGCTTGTGTGCACATTATAAACAGAACCGGACGTTTAAGTTTGGATTGAACAACAAATATGCCTGGTTCGGCACGTATCACCTAAAAAATTCTTCCTTTTTTAGTATCTCAGTATACTAAGATACTATATATTAAAGACGAATATTTTCGACAAATTGGTTCGTGGGTTTTACGGAGACATGACTAGCAACGGCCTGATGCTCATTAAGAGCGCTGATGATGGTCCCCTCTCCGAAATACGTAAATCTCAGACTACAATTGGTGATGATATTTATACCAACAAGGTACGGTTAAAGGCGGCCGCGACACCTAGGGGCGAGGGTACTGCTGCAACGAAGCTCTAGCCCGTCATAAGTCAGGCGTCTTGGCTTACGGGCAGAACGCGCAAATAAACTTACAAAAATTGAATTAATGAATGGGTGAAAATAAATTAAACATTTGGTGAAATGCAATCAGTATGCTCGACACCGATAATGAAATAATTCTGACACACGATGAAGATGCCTCAGCCGGGTTCGGAGAGTTCCCAATCTTTGCTTTGTTGTTCGCAGATGACATTGTGCTATTGGCATGAAGCTTAAATTGGTCAAAACGCCTGATACTAGAGATCCACTTAGACAAAAGCCATAATGCTGATGTCAGTAGTCGAGTCGATTGCTATCTTTGGGTCCCCGACTTTGCTTAAAGCCTCTGCGAAAACAAAGAGGACAAGCGGAATCCTTAGCACTAAGAAGATAGCGGTCATCAGGATTCTCCAAGCGTATCCCACTGTTAGCACTAACGCATCACTGGTGCTGGCAAAAGTTCTTCCCTCGACCTAAATGTAGAAAAGGGGCAAGGACTGTGAAAAAATGGTCCGAGCTGCAATAAGAATCTAGACAGGAAAATTGCAATAAAGACATGGCAGGCCAAATAGTACTTTATGCCTTCTGAAGTACCGGGGTACACACTCCGATCTTTCATCCTAGACATGCAAAAATTAGAATACGTACTTTATACCGGCACCTACGTGATCAAGAAGGCAGAGACCCCAAGAGGAAGTTCCCAAACTGGGACAGATAAGGCATTTTTACCTTGGCAAGCTGTGTTAATTGTCAGGAGCGAGCGGATAATATAAATCGACTTACACTCTTGAGTGCCAGGTACTGGAGTAGTCTAAAGCCACAGCAAATGCAAAACTCAGGGACAAATAGACTTACAAGGGAGACGGAACGGAAGCAAATATTCCAGACCCCTATTAGTACCTAGTATTTTGCTATGAAGGTATGGGCTATCAGAGAATTAAGCTTAAGAGGGGAAGGTGCGTTTGGCGTTTAGGGGTTTTAACGGGCTAAGATTTAAAGAAAACAGGTCTCTGTACCGATACGCAAACATTCAGAATACCAGCAGTGAAGCCCTGGCGAGCCTGAAATCAAATCGCATTCTGCATCAAAAGACGAGGATTAAGCTAAGCTTCTTGCATCGCATCTTTCGTCTGTGTTCAATCATGCTCTAGTAAACAGCGCATCTCTCACAACATCTGTGCATCATTCGATAGTTCCCCGTGACTCACCGATCGAACTCAAATAGCGTAACACTCGCAATTGCTGCATTTAAAGCCCTAACCCATCCCGCCGTATTTTATTAAACACTGGCCAGAGTTTTAGCTGGGCCTCGAAAAAGCCAATCTACGTGTACGCAACTACTAAAGATGAGGTATAACTGGGCGTTATATGTACAAAAACGCCAACAAAGGTTTCCAATGAACTTACCTTAATCAGAAAAGTGCTTTTGGCATTGTCGACACACAACAAGTCAATAAATCAGCAGCGTTTGAGATCCTCCCGCAGACATGCGAATGGTTTGCAGAATTTTTGCACAACCGAACTGTCCAAGTCAAGTCAGGGAACGCCTTAAGCAGCCCGCATCCGGCACCGTGTAGCGTACCGCAGGAGAGCTGCGTCTCTCCGTTTTTGTACATCATTTTTGTTCAAGATATGAAACTCTCTATACATGGTGTTGATTATCTCTTGTACGCAGACGATCATCAGAGCATGCAGAACTGCGGTCCGTTGTAGGCGGTGTCAGCCGGTAGTGGATTGACAACGAAACGCAGTTCTCTCATCATACGTGTCATTATCATGGCGGTTTCATTACCGATGGCATGTTTTTAAAATTAACTTTTTTTAGGTAAATATATTGTTTATAATTTATTTATATAACTTTTTATGTTAGCACTTTGGAGTGAACAATTGTCTCCGCGTGAACGTGTAGTCACGGGTTGTCTAACCCAGGATTAGCCCAGTTCGACAATGTGCCTCGAACAGATGCTGCGTTTCCTCGTTGAATGTCGAGCGACAGCCTCTGACGCAAAAATTCCGATGCTCTTGAGTCTCCCGTGGAAAGGCTAAGGCATCTGCCCGCGCGCTGAATCAAATTCAGTGTAAGCGGGCCTGGTCCTCCCATTGTTTCAAACGCCAACGGACAAAAATTGTTGCGGATAACCAACGTCAGAGTATTTTCAACATTTGTTAGCCTCTGCTAACCTGGACGCATGGCCTGCCTGGTCCGCTCCTGCACCGAACATCGAAGGGGCTAATGAGTCGGTTACAGTTGCGTCCCAGACAAGCATGCGGCACGCTTAAAGGGGTTAGAGTAAGGCCGTCAGGCCTTTTTCCATCGTCTCTGGATAGACCCGGAGGTTCTAGTAGACACGGAAAGCCGGCAGACCTCAGTGCTCGACTGAAAGTGTCATTTAAAGCCGAGTGGTGTGCTCTTCGGCCTGCGCTTAAGGCGCATGACAAGCCATAATGGACCAACGCGTCCACTAGGTAACCACAACGACATCGGTGAATAATGACTAAGTCAACACCAAGCCGCAGTACTGTGCTAATGCGTGTCGTCTCGTCATTCAAAAGTGTCAATTCAATTTTTTTAGACTTGTTGACGGACATTCGTTCTGCTCGAATTGCTTTTTCGACTCTGCTTTCTATATGCCTTCGGAAACTGCTACCATTCGACGTTATAGTGACTCCCAGATAAGTAAATTTATTTACGAAATGCACCTCATTGCCCCTGGCTCGAAGAATGTCGTATTTTCCTAATCGACTCCCTCGTCGGAACTTAACTGCTACTGTCTTTTGCCAGTTTATGCTGAGCCCCATCTCGTCCATATAATCAATTATTTGTTCCAGTCCATGTTTTACCCTAAATAGACTCCTACCATAGATTGCAATGTCATCTGCGTACATTAAAGTACTTGCCCACTCTCGCGTCCATCCCTGTCTCACCCGGTCATAATTTGTTATGTCACTCTTATACAAAAAGTGTTCGCTCCCCCTTTCCATTAGCAAACATTATTTTTCATTGAGTTTAGCTCTAACCCTGAGTTTGGGGCAAGCTTTTTCGGTTATTTATATATATATATATAGTCACCTTCACATATTTGTCCACAACTGCCATAAGACGTGTCCGTGCGCTTGACCACTAAAATCTTCTGTCGCTGACCGCTCAAGGCGTGTTTCTGGCCCAGGATACGGTGGTCATAGGCATGCCCTTTCTCGCAGCGGCGCGTATAAAAAGCGGATAGCTTGGTCTTTCGATGCAGATCGCTTATTTGTCTAAGTGCGTTAACCAAACGAATTTACCATGAAGTTCGCTTTTGCAGCTATTGTGGCTAGTGTGGCCTTAGCTGGTCTGGTATCTGCAGGAGGCTATGGCGGTGGATTCGGTGGCGGATACGGAGGCGGCTACGGAGGAGGCTACGGGGGCGATCACGGCCACACAATTGTGTCGCACGCGAAGGTGGCGAAGGTTTCGTACGTGAAGACGCCCGTCGTATCGACCCATTACGTGAAGAAGCCCGTCGTCTCGTACGTCTCCAAGCCGGTCAAGACTGTGTCGTACGTGTCGAAGCCTGTCGTGTCGGTGCATAGCACACCCGTCATCACCCACGTTAGCAGCGGCGGCGGCGGAGGATTCGGTGGCGGCTACGGAGGAGGTTATGGAGGTGGACACGGATGGTGGTAGGAACAGGATCCTACGGCCAATCCCTACTAGCTGTAGATTACATATTTGCGCATTGTATACTTGTGTAAAAAATAAACGCCTGTGATGTTTGTAGATAAGACAATTTTGGATTTATTGTATGCATTCAATAGATAGCCATTGGTTAGAGCTGATTTTGATAGCATCTTGTTAAATTAGCTATGTTTGGTTAGCTAAGCATCTAGGTGATACAAATCGCTATTTAACCAGTTAGCTAAAAATACAGTACATATAGAAGCATTGCTGATATATTTTCTCGCGTATCTAGGTGATACAAATCGCCAGTTAGCTAAAAATACAGTACATATAGACGCATTGCTGATATATTTTCTTTCTACAATCTAAGCTTTGTCTGAACTGCAAACGCAACTGACAATTTGCAAGTGTTAGATCGGATTCAACAACACATCCAAAACATCGTCGTAAACGTTGCGTGACCCAATTTTGTTAAGTGTACTTACTCAGTATCTATATACCACGTTAGTTTAATCGTAATTACTGACATTTTTCGGTATCGCACTCCTGTGCTAAATAAGTTTGTCTGCTACAGCACAGTTCAAAGCAAAATTATACAAAGCACTAATTGAAACCCATTTTAGATATGCAACAGTCGCGTTTGGTAGAATCTTTCATACTGTGCAACCGTTGGTGGTCTGGCAGAAATGTCGGTACAACAAATTAACAATGTTAGTGCCAACCCAAGTGCAGCTCCACCTATGCGCACATTCCACGTGGTTATTTTTTGTCGACTTAAATCCCCTTCTGTACTTGTATTCTTTCTTCTGAAAAAAGCAGGAACTTGGTGTCAGATTAAAAAAAAGAAGCAGGTCAATTATACATTTAACAACATAAAGACAATATACCATAATTAATTGAGAACACACACAAACGGAAGCAGTACACCGAGTAGTGACGAACTACTTTATAAAACTATTAAACAAAATTATAATTGTGGCTTTCTGAAGCATATCTAAGTAGACACCCGCCACGGACTTGTGTTTACATACAAAGTATTTCATATTTTAATGACGTTTGGACGTATCAAAGCTAAACCGTTGATAGAAATTAGCCAAACTTCATGTTTGAGTCACGCTTATTAAATAAAAACTCACCTCCGGGGGTGCATCGGGTGTAGGGGTCTCCGTCTGAGATTGGTGATTTGGGTGACTTGTGTCTTGCCTTGTGTCTTGTTGAGCATGGGGCGAATCTTCTGTCGTGCCTGTACCTGTCAAACAGTAGCTCTGCACTCTCCGACGGATCTAGTCATCACTAGTCATCATTAGTCAGCTACTTGCATACAATCGTTTGTGTCACTGGCCGCATCTAGTGGCCAACAAAATAAGTTGTCAGGAGGATATCATATTCTTCGACATGAACAATGCTTAACAGGAAGATGGTGGTCAAGAAGAGGGGAAGAGCCGGCTTGAGTTGACTCCATCGAAAGAAGAGTCAGCTGGTGGAAATGAAACAAAGTAATCTGCATTGAAACCGATAGTCGTGGATGAAGTTTTTGTGGATGTGCCGCCCCCAGAAAATGATGTTGTAACAAACTACAATGCTGAAACCGACTGTTCTCTTGAGACTGAATATGCATATTCGGTAAACGATGATTGGAAGGGGTGGTGGTCTCCAAAAACACTTCTCCGAAAGCTGAAAGACCAAATCGGCGCTATCCGGTCTAAGTCGTTCAGTCAGCCTAAACGCCTCTTTCGTGCAGTTAGTGCGTGAAGATGTGTCAAATCTGTGAACGGGGTGATTGTTTCAACAAGCGGAATAAACAGAGTAATAGATGCTTTTCTGACGGAGACATTCCGTCTGCCCTCAGGGATGTTGATGTCGTCTCAGCGAAAAGGAAGAACATTCTTAGGAGATCAGGATCCACCGCCACGTCGATCCCTGATTGGGTCATGTTCTAGTTTAATAGGGTTCAACCGACTGACGTGTTCCTTGCTTTTAGGTCTCATAAAATCACTATGCATGCTGAAACGCCAGTCTCATGTTACAAGTGCTTGAGGCTAGGCCACATTGCAAATTATTGCAAACGAAGTAACATGCAAAAAGGTGTGGACAAGCTGGTCACCTGGCTCAAAACTGCAAAAACCAGGCAAAATGTGTAAACCGTAGAGGCCCCCACGTGTCGTCTTCGCTGTCCTATCCCATCCGACTATGCGAAATAGTCGGAAAGAGAAACGCAAAGACTTGATGGAGTGTCGCTTATTGCAACCGGTCGGATCAGAACATCCTGAGGCAACACAAATTAACGTAGTTGACTCGCCGCAGCCGGCTACCGCACCCAACTCCTGATCCGCTGCGAATTTTGCGCCTGGATCATCCACGTCTGCGCCACCCATCTATGCTGCCGTAGTCGTTTGCAATACATTAAATGGCAAGTTACCTTGTTATTGACCAAAAATAATTATAAGACATTATTATATAATTAAGACTTGACTAGTGACCGTGCAGTAATTGAAAAGTGCTGATCATGTTCCTTAACTCTTTATGAGGTAATAGACATGTAAAAAATGAGTGTTTAAAATCATCGACAAAGCACACTTTAAGGCGGTCGCAGAAGCATGGCTAAACGCATTTATCTGTACCACACTGGGTACCCTGATAAATCTATTAGTCTCAACATCTATGCGACTTCCCTAAAAAACAACTGTGGCCGCTACTTCTAAATTCTACACTTTTAAATTCTACACACACGAATCTTACACTCAACTTAAATGGGCGTTCTTCAACAGAGGATTTTAGCAGCATAATACTAGCCGGATCTAACAGATCAACGAAAAACAGCGACTTTACACACGGACAAAGTCGATCACACGCTGATTATTGTTACCATTTGTTACCTTTAGAACGGTATGTTAGACGGCCAAACTCCGCATGACTGTTATCTAATATTAGGATTCTATAGACAACTGAACGAAGATGTGTGGCGTGACCCCGCTGATCTTCAGCCGCCTATCATCATAGCGAGGCAGATTATTTAAGACTAATCACATACGACCTTCCGTACTGTACACGATATAAACGCACAAATGGTCCACTATAGACAGATCGCGTTTTGCCTTTGGTCGATCACTAGAACAAGCAACAAGATGAACTGCTTCAGCGTTATCGTCGCCGCTGCCTGTGTTCTAATTGGCACGGCATATGCTGGTGATCTTGGCTATGGAGGCTTCGGAGGCGGTTATGGAGGTTTCGGTGGTGGCTACGGAGGTGGCTACGGACATGGCGGAGACCACGCCATCATCTCGCATGCGAAGGTCGCGAAGGTGTCGTACGTGAAGGCGCCAGTTGTGTCGACGCATCTTGTGAAGCAGCCCGTCGTTTCCTACGTAGCCAAGCCTGTAAAGTCGGTGTCGTTCGTGGCGAAGCCCGTTGTCTCGCTGCACAGCGTTCCCGTTATTTCTCATGGCTTCGGAGGCGGCTATGGAGGTGGCTATGGAGGCGGCTACGGAGGTGGCTACGGACACGGAGGCTGGTGATAGACAGGCCAAATTTCCTCATCCTCCGGCCAGCGGAGATCTGTATATTTTGCACAATACACGTACGCAATATTTGAGTCTAACGGCGCACGTTTACGAGATACATAACGCGGCCTGAGCGTGCTGGACAACTCCATTCTATAAGAATGTGGGGCCATGGCACCTCCTACTCATCAATCAGAAATAAACCTAGTCTTTATATACTAATTTTCGAGTTTGTGTTAATGGTGGATTAAATTAAACCGTCGATATATTTATCGACTAATTCAAGACTTAGTTTTGTGTTTCTTATCAGTGGTACCGGATAAGGTGAACATATAGGTTAAGCGTACAATATGTTATTAGGTAATGAGTGTATTTTTGTAGATAGCAAACCACCGGTTTTAAGCACGCCATTAAAGGTGTTACAACAATGAAAATCTAAAATAATTGATAAAACATTCGGAGAGAGCGGAATAACATTAAAATTCTAGATGTATACAACCAGGACGGTCAGCCTCGTACCGGCTCTTCAAACACAGAATTTTTTTAAAATGCACATTGTGTCTCTCGGTGAGACCACCTCACCATTGGCCCACAAGGTTGCAGCTAACAAAATCATAGGCTTTCCCAATTCTGTTGATCTTGCTTGCAATGCTAAAACTAGCGCAGCTCACCGTTTGTCACCAGCGGTAGCCAAGTCCTTGATGTAAAAGGCTGCAATGTTTTTGACAACTGCAGCAAAGCACTGCATAGAATCTGTGCTTTCTAATACTTGACAACAGTACCGATACCGCAAATCGTGTCTCGCAAAGCAAACACCCGCAAATATATAACAGACTTGCGCCCAGCACCGCTCGTTGACCAGATAGACGGAATCCTGAAAATTTATAGTAAGAATAGCTTACCACAAAGTAACAAGAAGAATATGCTCTACTAGTTAAAGGGCATGTTTAGCGCAAAGTTTTATATGCCATTGTGCAACTTAATCATGCTGTAGGTTGGTTGGCTCAAAAACAGCACAGAGTTGGGTGTAGAATTAAACTGTTATAGGGTTTACATAAAACATACATGGGAGCTTTAGTTGTAGCAAACTATAGGAGTCGCATTATTATAACTATTCTGCATCAGACCACGCTAGGAGTATCACGTTTAGCTTCGCCACTCGCTCACCCATTGACTGCACTGGCAAGATGAAATGTGGCTTTAATAAATTATAAAGTGCTCATATGGAACGAGCTCAAATTTAAAAATTGCTTTCCTAATTCGGCTACTCAGGTAGAGGTGTAGAAGTGAATCTTATCTCACCTTCGTTGCTTGTGTTTAAACAGAATTTTCACATCTAGGATCGTAACCTGTGTGAGAGTTGCACAACCCATTACGCGCTCAAAATACTTGACACAATCAGCACCCAATTCAAGCCGTACTTTTTCGAAACAATCTCTAAAATTGTCAGCAAACCTAGCATTTCGCTATCTAAAGGTACTTTTACATATTACATATTTTTTTATTTATTCACCATAATATTGGTAGCAGTATACATCTAATGTTATGCAAAGTCTACACTGATCCTATATAGTCTGTACGAGATTGTAGTGACGTTGTGTCTATTTCGGTGCACACAAGTATATGGTATTTATCAATATCACAAATTCCACAAAATCTACACACACAACCATCGACCTCAAAACACTGTCCACTCAAACACATGTGGTGATGGTATCCGTGCCATGTCACTCGACAGATTAGTGCTCGGTTCTTCTGGGCTCCCCTCTTCCATTTGTCCGAGCAAAACGCTGGTCCGTCTGTATAGTTATTAGTCGCAAACTTCACGTTGCGTATCTCCCGAAACTCCCTATATACTGTGAGTACGGCTTCACTAAGAGGTAGTCCGTCTAGGGCAAAGTCCTCTGTAAAGGTTCGTTCGCGACATAGTTCAAGAGCGAATGTAGCAGAGGCGTTTTTGGGTAGACCTAGCACGCGCTTGATATAGAGTGCCTTTAAACGGTCTAGCCTTTTCAGATCGCTTACAGTCGGAAAAGGTGCTATTGCAGGTGGGCCGTATCGTATAATAGGGACAATTTTTAGCCTGAATATGTTTAGCGCTGTCTTCAAGTCAATATCTCGAAGTTCACCGAGAAGCATGACAGTAGCTGTCGTCTTGGCTAGTATTTTTTCGACATGTCTGCTAAAGGAGAGTCTCGGTGTCAGTGTAACGCCGAGATAAGAAAAGTGGTTGACAATCTCCAATGCAATGCCATTAATTTTGATGCGGCGGTCGGCTGCGGCGTCTGCCCCTCCTCGGCTAAAGCGAAGGACTTTTGTTTTATCTATGTTGATTGTTAGCCTGTTCCCTTTGCACCAATTAACTGTTATGTTTAGGAAATACTGCAGATGTTCACGCGACTTTGCAAATATGACTAGGTCATCTGTGTAGAAGGCGTGCGCAGCTTTTGCATCGCGTAGAAGATCCGATAGGGTTGCTATGTACATTATAAACAGGAATGGGCTAGCAGGATCTCCTTGGGCCAATCCTACCGTTTGCGTTATGGTGTCGTTGACATAATGACATAAGGTACTTTTATTATCACATAAAGAGATGCGTGGTAGTACAATTAAGCAACGTTCTAGGAGAGAAGGTGCGGAGAAGGCTCATATGCATTGCGTTATTTTTCACTGTAAAATATATACTTTAGACTTAAATCTGACGGCTATTAATCCACCAGACACAGCAGGGCCACAAACAAATACGTTGCAAATGCATTCTACTAACAAGGCAACAATGAAAAACTAACCTATCCCCAAACATGAATGAACATGGTGTACATTTTTCATGCAAAATATCTACTATGGGTTTATCTAGTATATACAGTCTCTAAGTGATATAATCTGGTTGTAGGGATGGATTCCTTTTTTAACGCAGTCGTTCCCAATGTAGTTTCAACTTTGACTTAAGAGTGTTTGCGATGAGCCGACTGGCTGATAGTGATGTTGAAGATGGTATCCGTCATCTGCAATATTGATAATGTCTATGGCGCGACACTCACTCCTCAATACTAAGTTACGCAGGATCTGTACAATTGCGGTGAATGACGAGTCTAAGTTCGTCAACTCCTGTTTTAAAACTTATTTTCTTACAACCTTGTTTTGTCAAGTCACAGTTAAAATTGCCACTTATTACTACTTTTTTATTTGCATAGACACAGAGTTCCATACAGTCACCGACTCTCTATCTAGCACATATTTGGTAAAAATAGCCAGTTATAGTGCGATGCATTTAGCAGCTTAAGAAGCACCTTAGCATGCTTCGGTGTTCCAATTGCCATTCCATTAAATACTTTGTAGCAGAGGACGGGGTATTCTAGTGGGCTCTATTTCCAAAGCCACTGCTTCTTTAAGTGACCAAGGGATTTGACGTTCCATAACAGACATTTCGATTGAGCTGCCATAAGTTCTCGGGGTGTATTGTGTCATTGATTTCTGTCCATTTCTTTGTTTCTGTTGTGATCTCTCTCTCCTTGCTTGCAGTATTGGGCGCCAATTCTTGCCCCTCGCTCACTGCGCCAGACATTCTGTACAGCAAGTAATCGCAATACGGGCGAAAGTGAATACCCTCTGACCAGGCGGACGGATCTAGTAACTTAATGAACCTGCACGAATAGCTGTTGTATAATGTGTGATTTCTGTCTGCAAGTTTTGTGACTTTCACTTCTGTGTATATCCCTTTTGGTCAAGCTACATGCTTTTTGGTCGCGTCGCAAAGTGTAACAGTTGTACGCGACTAACGAAAAGTACTCTAACATGCGGACAATAAGAACCCCTTTGAGTCAATAAAGAGATGTTTAACAAAACCACTCGTTTCTTAGTGTAGCTGGCATACAGATATCAAAAATATGCGTGTATCCTAACAACAAGAAAACTGCACATAGTCCTGACCAGGTGAGCAAAGGGAATTTTTGGTAGCCATAGGCCGATACATTTACAAGAGGTCATGCTGGACACCACCACGTTTTTATTAACGGTTTTGTTTGGTGCTGCAGGCGATAGGAGTAATATGAATACGCAGCAAGATATTTGTTTATGTTATAATGTTGCCAGTTGCTTTCTATTGTCTACCATTCCAATTAGAGAGAAATTGCAGCGACCTTCTCTGAAGGCTTGAAGAGACTACAGAGTGGTACTTAACTCAATATTGCGAGCAGGTAGCCATGCACGATGTACCTGGTGTACACGTCACGATCGTCCCAGGCTGATCGGGCCTACAACCAGCATGAGAAAGACACGTTGTTTACCATTCCAATTAGAGAGAAATTGCAGCGACCTTCTCTGGAGGCTTGAAGAGACTACAGGGTGGTACTTAACTTAATATTGCGAGCAGGTAGCCATGCACGATGTACCTGGTGTACACGTGACGATCGTCCCAAGTTGATCGGGCCTACAACCAGGATAAGAAAGACACATTGTCTACCATTCCAATTAGAGAAAAATTGCGGCGATCTTCTCTGAAGGCTTAAAGGGACTACAGAGTGGTACTTAACTCAATATTGTGAGCAGGTAGCCATGCACGATGTACCTGGTGTAGACGTGACGATCGTCCTAAGCTGATCGGGCCTACAACCAGGATAAGAAAGACACATCGAGTGTGTGTTTGGAAGAGATCTCCGCCGCTCCTCCACTTTTTCTCTCATGCCAGCATAAATTGATTTCATCGTGGGGTGGAAGGCTTACGCAATATTAGCCGAAGCGCCTGCACCATTGGCGCTTCCGGTGGGCTCCAGGCTCTAGGGGCCCTGTGTTTAATTCTAGACTAAGGGACTGTGTTCAATATGAAAAACATGTGTTTAATTCTAGACTAAGGGACTGACCAATAATCGTTTAAAAATCAAGCACAGATTTAACGCTTTATTTTATAACTGTCTGTTCGCCTGCAAGAAAACAACTATCTAAGTACCACACTGTCAGAGGCGACATAAAAACGTTTACTACAGGGTGCGTCAGCTAAATCCAGAGAAATTTTGGCGGGCTACCCAGCATAGACGGAAGGCGTTAATTCAGATCGGTTTGCGTTAGCAGACAGCCCACTCACAATAGAACAAAAGCGCATTGTCATCATGGACGGCCGCCGCAACCTGGGTCCAGAATATGACCGAAGAACAACCATTATTCAATTGCTTTGTGCCGGACATCGGCCAGCCGAAATCGTCAACATCACTGGATTTAAAAGAGCAACGGTCTACGACATTGCCCGACGCTACAGAGATGCAGAAGAGACAGGGCTAGGTAGTGCAACACCTGGAAGGAAGATTCACAACCGCCGACGAGAAGTGAGGACGCCAAAAGTGATCAAAATGGTGCAAAACTGCGCTTTTAAGGATCCAAGTCTATCGATGCGCCGTTTAGCGATCAAATTCAATATGAGTGATTGTTCTATGCGTCGGACTATCAACGAAGAACTGCGCTACAAGTCTTACACGTTTAAAGACAGACAGATGTTGTCTCAGGCCGCGAAAAATAAGAGGATGACTTGCTGCCATCCCATCCTCACGTTTTTGAGACACGAAATGGCGGGACATCTTCGATTCTTCTCCGACGAAAAAATCTTCACCATTGACCAAAAACATAACCCGAAAAATGACCGGTGGCTCGCAAAGACCCCTGAAGATGTACCAATCGTGCATAGAACCAAACATACTGCTAGTGTGCACGTCCTAAGTGTTGTGTCGGAAGGAGACGTGATGCCCCCACACTTTTTTGACAGACACGAAACCGTAACAAAGGAAGTGTATTTACGTGTTCTGTGAAGCGTGGTAAAACCATGGATTGATAGAGTGTCCAATGGAAGACAATATGTCTTTCAACAAGACGGCGCTCCCGCCCACACCAGTTATCTCGTCCAGGATTGGCTGACTACATTGGCTACGGGGCAACATGACAACGTTCTGGGACAAGACGACGTGGCCCCCTAGCAGTCCAGACTTGAATCCCCTGGACTTCTATGTATGGGGCGTTGTTGAGAAAGAGTCTAGCAAGTCTCAACATGCAAACACAGAAGCGCTCCGCAGAGCCATTGTCAAATCGTTCAAGAATCTCAACCGCTAACTTTGAAGAAGGCCTGCGGGCGCTTTCGCGCCAGAATTGAAAGTGTAATTGCTGCTGGTGGTGGCTACATTTAATAAAAATATTCCTCAGGGGTGTACCTAACGGCACGTAAAAAAATACCGAAATATCTCTTTTTTTTAGACATAAATTGCGAAACGGGCGATGACGTTTAGTCCGGATTTAACTGACGCACCGTGTAGACCTTTTACGCTGAAGAGTCATCTTATTGTAGAAGAGGCGGACCTAATGGCTTTACCGTCGAAGAGGAGGTGGGAAGGGTTTCGATATGGCAAGTCTTTGCCTTTTTTTGTAGTCCGTCGTTATATTACAGACCTGTCTTTTTCCTTTAAGACGAATAAGTGGACCTCGAAGATCCAAAACTTAGGTTGAGCTAGAAAAAAGCTCTAACGATTCACCAAGGCGATATCAACTTTGTAGTACAAAACATGCTACAGCTTTATTTGCTTATATGTAAGAGGCAACAATTGTCTCCTTATGAACGTGTACACCGGATAAAATAAGTGACAACGTCACATATCCTTCAAGTTGGGCGTGTTCAGTCTAGCAGAGTTCCACGCACAGAGGGGGCGTTACCCCGCTAAATGCCCAGCGAGAGTCTCTGGTGCAGATACTCGATAGCTCCAGTGTCCGCTGTCGAACGACTCAGCGCCTTGCCGACACGTTGAATAAGTTTGTGCGTCTTGGGCAAGGTCTCTCTAATGTCTCAAAAGCCAGTGGGCGAAAGTCGTGGGGGTAGGTAATACTGGCATACTTTCTGCACTTATTCGCCTCCGCCAATATAAACGCGTGGCCAGCATGTTCCGCTCCGGCACTGACCATTGAGGGGGCTTATGAGTCAGTAACGGTTGCATCCCATACCAGCATACGACCCGTCTCGAAGGACGTTAGTGTCAGTCCGTGTGGTCGCTTTCCATCATTCCTGCAGAGGCCAGGAGGCTCGAGAATGCAAGGAAACCCAGCAGACCTCAAAGCTCGGCTAAATGTCTCGTTAAGTGCTGCGTGTCGGGCTCGACGATCTGACCTTAAGACACAAGAGAGACCATGGTGTGCCTGTGGCCCCACTTGATCGCCGCATCTACATTGGTGGGGGATTACGAGAACTGTCCCCAGGCGTAGCCCCGCGCTAATTCGAACAGTGTCGCCATATCGTAGAATGCCTAAGTGAGCACTGGGGAGAGCTCTGGCGCTTTTTGCAGAGACCGCCCGCAGCCTCGCCTTGTTAGTCGCAGTAAGGGCTTGCTCAAGGAGATGCGCAAATGTCTTCTTCTGCAGCGGGGTCGACCAGTCTTTCCGGGAAAGGGTGTCAGTAAGTATGGCACCGCACAGAGAGATTAATCTTTCGAATAAGCCTGCCAGAGTGTGATCGTAAACATTTTTACCTGTGTCATCCAGTAACCGTTTAGACTTTTCCAATGCCTGGGACATAGAGGAGACGATGGCAGGCCCAGCCAACGCTCTAGCGTCGGGCATCCCAGTCCATCTAAGGATATGGGGAGCCTGCATTGGGTGAAAGGCGTACGTTCAGGAGCAACGCTAGCGTCTTCAAGATCCACTCGTAGAAAGTTCAAAGGTTCTCGGTCAAGTCCAAACAATTTGCCGCTTTAAGCAAGTGAGTTATTCGGGCCGCCGAGAAGCACGATCTTAGTAGGTATATTCCGCGATGAGATCCCAGCAATGGAAGGCGGCTGGCATAGAACGGCTGGAGAAGATGGCATAGCTCCGCTATACCCTGCAAGATCATAACCTGGGGGCCCGTGACGTAGACCTCGCATTTTCCGGGGTGTAGGGATAGACCGCTCATCCTCTCGGAGTCCCGGACTTTGTGGATATCACCGATTACAGTTGCTAGGTCACCCCCAAGCACACCGTCGTCCAGGTACCAGGCATTTAGAGGACGCCGTAAGGAGTCGATCAAGTCCCTTACGCACAAGCAGCACAACGGCGGACCTAAAGGGTCTCCTTGTTCAAGGCTTGACTGCGAAGATATAGTCGCGTGTGACAAAACCAAGTGGTTGGGCGTAAGCCGCATTTACCTGGTGAAACATTTGCGGGGCGTAGCATTTCACAGCGTTTAGCAAATGGTCTCTTCTGACACTGTTAAAGGCATTCCTAAAATCTAGCTTAACCAGAACGGTCGGGCCACTGCGGGAGTTTATAGATGCGCGGGATGTGTGAATTCCGATCTCCGTACCGCCAGTAGTTGCAAAACCCAACTGATGAGGACCAATTGCCGATAATATTTCTACCTCGTTGGCACCGCACCCTATTTTTGACGCTAATCTTCGGAGTGTAGACGAGCATGCTATAGGGCGGAGAGAGCCGTCTTTCTTCTTGAGAGCACATAGTCGTGCTCCAAATATATTAGGTCGAAGGGTTACAGGAGGAGACCCCCACCGAAGAATGTCTTCAACCTTTGCCAGTGCATCTGCTACTTTGTCGGCGACGGATCCTAAACCCGCAGACAGGAGGTCCTGAAGAAGTCGACCCTAAGAAAGTCAAGACCAGCTGCAGAGCTCCTGCGGAAAAATCTCACGGCCAGGCGCACTTCGTCGCTAGAGCTAGTGGATGGCACCATAGTCGGGGGACGAGATGATAAGGAAAATTCCGAGGGGCTTGTGGATGTCAAGGCTTTCGGACTGATGATCAAAATTAAATACATTTAATTGTTTGAGGAGAGAACCCTTTTGAGGTTATTAAATTGTTTATATAGAACAGCCCCGGAATCTAGAGCGTCCTGTGAGATAAAAATGTGTCCGTAGAGCCAATAAGTCTGGCGACGCCAGAGACGTCCCCTTCGGAGAGCTTGACTATGGCGCGTCTACAGATCTCATCCTCAGGGTCCCTCCTGGTAGTGGCCCAAGTTTCATGATATGCGATGTTCTCAATACGTAAACCCTGCGAAAAGACGTGAAGCCTTTTTTAATAATGACAGTGAGAGAACGGGTGTTGTTCCGGATTTGTGGAAGGCGTAGCACGACTGGCGCAAAAGGAAACAGTGAGTGTCAGGCCTCGAAATCCTTGTTTGAGGCGACCTTTAATAAAACTTTCGTGAGCTCGTCTGCTTGTACTTTGTAGTACTAAATTTTGTAGTTGAACATAAGGGTTGGAGTAATCTCTTGTCGAGCTTTTTTTCAGGAACGTTGGTAGCGGATCTCGAAGCAGACCTGTGCCGTCGTTAAAATTTCTAAATTCCGTTAGAAAAGGAATTATTTACGGACTTAGCACGAGTGACCTTCGGCATAATTGTGTCTTTTTCCTAAAGGCAATTGGTTGCACGTGTTGCAGAAAGGCTTTGAATATATTGCCACGAGCACTAAAATCTTGACGTAGTTAAATCATAGAGGAGAAACGATTTGCTTCAAAAGCAATCGGAAACGGCGTTCCACGAAAACAGACGGCGCCCTAAACTTACTTTATTTTATGACCGGTTCCCATTCGAACTTGCTGAGACTAGACCGACAAACATATAAAATGCATATGCCCTGGTTTCCTAGCCACGTTGGACTTTTGTCTATTGTACATGCAGGGCCAACTTCGTTGATGCGGGGTTTAAAAACGGAAGTGCTGCGCATGAAAGTACGCGGCTTACTACCTAACTGATATAACAGCTTTAATATTCTTACAGGTTTTATAGATCGAGTTCTCACGAATATCGTATTTGTACCACAGGACGCTCTAGATCCCTGGGCGTTTCTATAAAACAAATTTAATAACCTCAAAAGGGTTCTTGCCTCAAATAATTAAATTTTTTTTTTGGTGGATTGTCTACATATGACCACTTTACCATATGATGTACTGAGGCGATTATCGAAGTTAAGCCTATCACTTTTCTTCTGGACCCTCGGGATCTGAACTTCATAGCCTTTGTCTTCGACACGTTAATCGTTAATTCTTTGTGTTTGTTATATGGTTCCAGCATACTCAGACCTTTTTAGATATATGAACACTCTATTATATACCACGACGTCATCAACATTGAGAGTTGTGCGAACACATGGGTAGTTGTCATTGACAAGGCCCGGTATAAGAGCGGGCTAGAATTATCGCAGGGGATAGCCGGTGGTTTGCAGGGAAGGATGGTATTCCTGAATACTGTCACCTAAGATTACCGCATTTGCTTTTAGGATAGCTACAAGGATTTGCAAACCTCATGGGCCCATCCCAGCAAAGGTTAGCTTTTCCATGACGATCTTCCTGGGGGCATTGTCAAGCAACGCCTTGTGCTACAAATACAGCGCAGAATGCTTGGTGCTTGACGGTGACTTAGTACTTCACGTGATCTACGTCGTACGTCGGCGAGCCCCGAGATCGCTTGACAAGATCCTTAATCTGGTAATGGTAAGATACGCAATCATCGTCGTTTGGATTCGAAGCGCGCCCGGGTCACTGGAACGAACTGCTAATAGCTGACCTGAGATAATAAGTAATAGCTGACCCTATAGCAGACCATCTACGCGCTTCTATCGTGCTTATGTAGAGACGTGGTTTACAAGTATAATTCTAAGAATGAAGTCGATGCAAGTAATGCTAGAGTAAATGTGATAGATACCACGTCGCTGTGTGTCCGGCGGTTCGGTCCATAGCAGAACGGGCAAAAATTCGCAGGCATCCCGAACGCTAAACGCTAGATTGATTGTTGTGTCTAAACACTATGATGTAATATAAACACACTTACCGAGCCAGAATGTTAATAAAATAAATGATCAATAATTCTGCAGTCAATAGTTCAATAACGGCTCAGATAGCAAACCGCCAAATATCGGGAAGGCCAAATCGCGCATCTGCGTATTTGTATTAACTATCTCATAAGGAAGACACTAAGCGACAGGTATCACTGAACATTAAATCTGAATGTCTAAGTGTATTTAGCGGACTCGGGAGAAAAACATGCACGTGCTTCATGTAACACCCGCATTGGAAATATCTCATCTCTGTATGTATTATTGATCACACTCATCTAATTCTGATAAGACTTGTCTGCCAAAAAATGCATGTACGTCTACCTCTTCCAGTTGATTCAAGGGAACTTGTTATAGCCAAGCAGCTTGGACTTTCACATCTTTATGTTCAGGTTATAAGATTACGTTTGGTGAACGTATGGTACTGCATGTTAAAAATTTTCAGTTTACACAACTCAAAATACTAATAAAGTTAAATAATTGTATTTTGTAAATGATAAGTCGATATTAAACAAATAAACAATATTGTCTAATTAAGTTATCTTGAAACGGTTTGCTGGACACCCAATACCTTTCCACATACACTTTAGTAAAACAAATTCATGAATGTTACCCGAAGATTAAGAGGGGTTAAAACCACTAAATATATACTTGACATTGAGGACACTCGATCGCTTTTTCCGTTACATCAGTAAAGTTACACGTTTAAAGGTACAGAGTTTTCTCTCAAAATATTTGAAGAAGTAACTGCAAGCCACGTAAATGTTCTCACATTCGAAATAAAAGCTGTACCATTTTTAGCGTAGATTTACGTTTTGCTAATCTGTTTTTTGTAGGAAGTTTCTGAAATGCACTAGCGTTAAGCTCACGAACCCAGTAAGAACGGATTCCTTCTTAACTAATGTAACTCATTGCTTTGATCTACGTGCACATAGCTGTCTAAGATGATGCAGTGCATGGCCATGTTTATAAATACCCAGCAAACGTGTTATTGTGTTTACTTTGACTTAAAGAGCGTCTTATTAAGTTGACTTTGTAACTAAGTAAGAAAAAATATGCTTTACTGCTTTCAAAAAGAGAACTCGAGTCTCTTGTATTTCCTTGGACATTACCTTGAGTCAAAGCGTATTTAAGCGAAGGACACTTCTCAGTAAGGGTGGACGATGTCTCTAGTGGACCATATAGTGAGAGGGGCACGGCTACAAATCGTACAGCTGCCAGCAAACATGCTATCGCACTAAGCCACCGAGCAAGGTAGCTCAGTAGCTAAGCCGTTGCCTTGAACTCAGGAGGTCGTGGGTTCAAGTCTAGGACCGACCACGCATACAATGATTTTTATGATTTTCAACCTTGACAAAATGAATGTCAATGTGGACTATAATCGCCTATGATCGGACAAATCAATAAGGAGCGCAGATGACTCATTGAAAAGAGATGGTGCAGAACCAATCATCCTGTTATTTTATGTACTATTGCTATATGTTGGAGGTTTATTTTCAGCACCTCCAAAGCAATACGGTACGCAGTAGAATGTTTACCGTTTCAGTTCTCTCTATAGAAGTCCAGCATGCTTTGATGTTTATTTTTTCCGTAAGGCTAATGCCCGTGTAAGGTTTTCATGTCATGACTGATTTTTAATCTACTCCGGCATTTATCTGTCTTAATTAAGAGTGGCCGGTCTGGGTCTCGAACCCAAGCATCCCGAATGCAAGACAAAAACTTTTCCACTAAGCTATCTTGCTCGGTGTAGTTGGCTGTTAGTTCGGGGCTTGCTTCTGCTAAGCTGCATGACTGTACCATCTGATGCTTTGCTTGCTCCTACATTGCTTAGAAAACTAAGAAGGACTCCTACAGGTCAACTTCAACACATATATATACATATATTTATATATATATATATATATATACATATATTATATATATATATATATATATATATATATACATATATATATATCATAGATATACTATCTATATGCGGATACACTATATATAGAGATATAGATATTACTATATATATATATATATATATCTATATATTAACACACAATATGAAAAGTCCTCTTCTGGCAAGCTGAAAGTTACTGCCAGCCAAGAGTCATTCAACAAGCGTTTGCTTTAGTTGCCGCAGCCTGACCCTAACAGGCCTTTTAATTAAACCATTTAGAACAAAACGATAACACTAATGCTAAATAAAACAAAATCGCAACGACGAGAAGAAAGTATACTGTTTTTCTATTTTTAGCCCAAACGGTGTGGATTCTAATAATAGAAATCTTGGACATATATTCAGAATTGCTAGGAGTATATATAAATATATACAAACAAGTATTTCTGTATATAATTCGCATCAGTTTATAATGTTTGTCATTGCTTATCGTAGCCATGTGTTTACAGCAGGCAGCGAGCCCGAACCGGTGCTCAGATTTCCTTTGCTCACAGCTATATGCAACGCCTGGCTGTGGCCGCGATATTTTCTGATAATTTTGCCCCACCAGGTGCAATCAAACCCACGAGCGCCTCTTTTCTAGCTATTCGGAAAGAATCGACAGCGGCAACTAGAGAAGCCACAGAATATTTGGCAACAACCATTACTGCCGGGAGAGAGAGCAACGGCAGCTGTAATCAACAACAACCACGACGACAATAGAATAAGCAGCAGCAACAACAACATCAACAACAACGCAACAACAACAACAACAACAATAGCACAACATGTTGTATAGTCCATAAAAACATCAGCTACTAGTAGATGCGATGAAAGCATCACGACCAAGAAGGAGATCAACAACCGACTGACCGACTAGCGCTGTCGCCGTAACCAACAGCAGCAGCAGCAGCAGCTACAACAACAAAAATAGCAGGAGCAATAACAGCTATTATATGGTAGTCATAACAACGACACCCCAAAAATAGCACTCTACAAAAATAACTCGCCTACTACGCCTGTTACAATTACCTTAACTACTCTCTCTCTGTCTCTGATAGCGAAACTAGTATCAAACTAAATTCAATGTTTTGTACCCGCTAGTATCTACACGTAGGGCGTTACGAGGGTATGATAAGGGCAACAACAACAACGACAACTGCAACGACGACAACAACAACAACAACAACAACAACAACAACAACAACAACAACAACAACAACAGCAACAACAACGACGACATTAACAGAGACATAGCATAAACAGGATGATGATGATAGAAATTAGTTCAAAGCGGAGCCCCCTAATATCAGTTGTTCTTCGTCTTTGCCTCCTCCTCGCCGTCGTGGTAGACGCTTCTTCGTGACTGGTAGAAAAGACGCGATTAGATCGATGTCGCTGTGATGACGCTATGCGACGCTTACCTCAGTTGTTGTTGCTGTTGCTGCTGCTGCTGCTATAGCCGTTGTTGCTGTTGTTGTGCTTATTGTGCCTTGCAGCTCTGCTCAGCGATCCAGAATAAGGCGAATTTCGGTCGTATTAATGGGCAACTTTACGACGGTTGGGCCTGACTTCGCTGCTCTGCGCGCTGTCTGAGCCGCGGTTGGCCTGTTCAACGATACTAGCACCGGCGACGACGACAACGACAACAACAACAACAACAACACTAACAGTCGCAATGAATTCATTACTGGCTGCCCGGCCGTTCGCCCACCTAGCAATATATCCTATATGCTGCCATCAGCCGCCGCGGCCGTCAGAACAGCCACATGAACAGAAGCCACACGATCATCAGCGGCATTGCTCACCATTTCCATCGTCAGTCACCATTACCGTTGTCCTTGTTTCTGTTCCTGTTGTTGTTCCTGTTATTGTTGTTGTTGTTGCTGCTGCTGTTGTTGTTGTTGTTTTTGTTGTTGCTGTTGTTGCTGCTGTTGCTGTTGTCGCATCGAAAATGTTTTCTTATTTTTGAATTACTTTGTATTCAAAAACAAGTGATTAACACTATCGCGCAATGATTTATACTATACAATATACACATTTAATATAAGCATTCTTCGCAATTATTTCATTCACGACGAAAAACCTTATTGTGGTGCTTACTTTTAAAAAAGATAATTGAAAGAAACCATTTAAACTGATTAGAAGATCTTGAAATATGTTTATATCAAATATTTATTTTTAACATAAATATTTCCAAGTCGAAACCAAATGTTGCTGTTGTTGTTGCCGTCGTAGTATTGCTGCTTTGTGCTGTTATTATTGTTGTTGTTGTTGTTGTTGTTGTGGTGCATAGACATCGCTGTCGCGTGGCCTTTGCTCTATTTATTGTAACTGACCGGCCCCACACAACGACGCCCTGAGACACTTGGTGTGTTTTACCATAACGGTAAAACTGTCTGTGCCATGGATTGCGCCCACAACAATACCGAACAGCACTAACAGCAGCAATAACAATAGCGATAAAGTCGATAAACGACGGCGGCAATGATAAGAAAACATAATTTCACACGGCCGGTTCATTCAGACCGCCTCCTATACATTGACAACAGGTACAGTTGTGAGTCGTACTAGAATCCGACTACTACTTCTACTACTTCTACTGTTATTGCTGAACTAGAATGAGTGAATGATGGATAAGTGAGAGAAGAAAGCCGCTTGTGTCATTGAGAACGGCGGAGGCGGCGAAGGTGGTAGCAAAATGAAATCGTACATCGACAGCATCGCGGCATCTTGTCGTGTGGCCAACTACGCTTACGCTACTGGAAACCGCTGGCAAATCCCACCACAACGACGACGACGACGACGATAACAAGAGCTACTAAACTACTATAGCTAGATCAATATATATATATATATATATATATATAGATCGTGAGAGCAATGGCCGACAACCTGGCGTGCGCGACCAGTCGGATAACAGACCATTAACATGCTAACTACTCGACTGATTATGGATAAACAGGCAGCCAAACCAATGGCATATCGATCATTCATGATCACTGGGGTAACGCCGATTATTGGCTTTCGATCAGTAAGTTGTTGACTGTTGTTTTTGATGTCCGCTTTAGATTGGTAAGCGGTTAATATTGTTGTTGTTTTTGTTGTTATTGTTGCTGCTGCTGTTGCTGTCGCTCTTATTAGTACTGTTGCTTGGCTGCCACGTATTTTACAATACTTATAACAACATCAACAACAACAACATCAACAACAACGGTTGCTGTGCGCATTGTTTTTATTTTTGTTATAATTTTGTTATTGGCTTGTGTGTTCTTTGCCATTGTGTCACACCAGCGGATGTTATAATTCAGTTCACCATTTAGAGCACATTTGCATAAGGCTACTTTACTATATTAATCTTTTTATCATCTTTGCCACTAACGCAAAAAGCGACTAACATACATTAGCTGTTATCTGTTTTGTTTGCAAAACTTAGAGCCGTGAAGATAATTTATCTGGAAATGTATTAATGATATCTTCTTAGTACATTTGTATCAAAATTAATGAGTTCATGCTAAAACGAAAATATGTTTTAATGATAATGCCCCAGCAGGCCACGGGTATATATAATAACGCGTTTTAACATCACAAATGTATCTGTTGCTACACATAAGAAATAATTTTATATATATATATATCGTTCATAATAATAGGATTTTTTTTGTTTAACAAGGGCTATTATCAATATGTACATGAATCGCAATTTCTAATATAGTAGTTCTATAATATCTATATACTTTTTTTTAGAGGACTAACTGGAAAATGCGGCTGCACACGCGGTGATCACGGCGGGGGGGCTCCCTGCAAGAGTGGGCCGGTAGTGTGGGGCTCCAACTCACTAAAAACAAGTCGTGTCCCCGTCCCCCGACCGGACTGGGAACTGCTTGCGCATCTCATCAGATAGTCAGGGGGGGGGCGAGTCTACTACTCCTGGCGGGTGCGTTCCCCGGGAGCCACGGGGAAGGGGGCGCCGTAGGTGGTTTGCGCTCGTTTTCTGTAAAATTATTCTAAAGACTTCAGCTATAGTGTTCCAGTTTAAAAGCACTTCCGAGCCAATGTATTTACTAGGTGCAGTAGGGGTGCGCGCTGCTCCGCCCATGCTGGACACCTCAGTGCTGTGTGATCTGGGGTGTCAACCGGTCCATCGCCGCAGTAGATGCATTTGGGACTGGGAACCTTCCCGATCCTGAACAGGTAGGACTGAAAGTCGCCATGGCCTGTCAGGATCTGGGTCGTGTAAAAGATGAGTTCACCCCCCGGGCGGTTCAGCCAGTCTTTGATGTTGAGTATTACGGCGCGGAGACTGGAGCCCGGAGCACCCTCTTGTAAGCCGTCCCATTCTTCCTGCAGAATATCTTTATACTATAAGCAATAAAAGTTTTATTGCTTGAGTTTTGGTGATCACTCAACATCATCTTGGCGGACGAACGCGGTCGATATTGGCTCCGCTGTGGTCTCAGAGAGCTTCTACCCAAGCTCTTTGTCAGTTTGAGTGCATCCTTGCCCCAAATGCCAGATGACTCGTCCTTCTGCAGTCTATCTAGGCTTCAGTGTGACGCGATAGCCGGCTTGTCTGAGAACGCGCCCGAAGATGTCATTGATGTGGCGGCTCTGCGTAAACTCGGCCACCTTAGTGCAGCTAAGCCGATGCAGGCCGTATACATCCACTGTTCCATTACATGAACATTCCTCTCTCGTAAACATGGCATTGTCAAGTCCGAGGCCATTGACAGCAGGGAATTTGTCGTCGGCCAGCTTACTGCCCACTAGCATGAATGGAAACACGTCGAACCATGTTCCGGCGGGGTCGAATGAAACCGCTTTGAATCTAATGCCGTCCACATCTAACTTGCGGGCCGACAGAAGACTTACGTAGGTAGCCTGAGTGGCGATTTTGATTCACCCTTTGTCCCTAGTGACCTGCTCTTCAGAAAGACCAGACTGACGCGCATCCCAGATCTAAACGGCGTCTTGTCGGTGGCTGATGAGTCAATAATAATAATAATAATCCGCAGTTTTTTGCAAATCGGCCTAGTTAGTGATACTGAATACACTGGAAGTTAATCAAAACCGAGGAAAAATTTAGGTGCCAAGAAGACCAGAACGTCGGTGGATTTTTAAGTCAAATATTCTAGCATATAATAATCTTAACTATTGGTTTGGCGGTACGCCATTTCCTCCTTCAGTCACCGGAGCGAACATATTTCTAAGACTACTGATGCATCCGCGCCGACCACATGCCAACGGACACTTATGGAAGGTAAATTAATAATATGGGATACAGCTCAAAGGTCAATACTTTCAAAAGCAGCTCACATGAACATATTTAGCCTCGATCGTCAAATATGTTCCGCTACTTCTTATTACCACAAGTATGCGAAGGAAACTTTATAACCGCAAATTAATGCATAATATTAATTAATGCTGAAGCTGTTTGACTTCATACATCATAATACATCTATAAAATGAGCGAATTAATCGATTTAATTTGTTTAAAAAGTGCTCTTTATTGTTAGCTCTAACCCTCCTCGATTCCTGAGGCAGTTGATTGATACCCATGGCAAACATCTCTGATATCTGCATCACAGAAAAAGCATACGTGGAATAAATGCTTCTACGTATGGTTTTCTGAGACAAAAACTTGATCGGGCTGACCACAGTAGACGCCCATGTCTATCGTTTGGCCATTAGAAAGAAATTCATGGTGAACGATGCCGCACCTATCTACCAAACACAAAGCAAAATAATGAGGGAATGAAAAAGTCCCCTTGGCTCGGAAGCTGGCCTGGGACATACTAAGATTTTCCTTATTTCACACTGTCGAAAATACTATTGTCTTCTGCAGTCACGTAGATTTCTGTTTTGTAAGTACAGAGGCCATCTTAGGGATCTTAGAGGCCTGGCGGGCATTTTAAAACACACAACCAAAATGTCCATTTACTTTCTAACCAAGATATATTTTTAACTCAGGATGTGCTTGTAATATATATATATATATATATATATATATATATATACATATATAGGCACACATGTTTGCCATATTTTACGCATTCATTATAACCAATCGTGTAAATATCACAGTGATACATGCTCACAGAGTAACAACGAAGACTTCCATCGACATTTGGGGTCTTGGATTACTTTGAACCACGAAATTTTCACATTTTGCACAGCTACAAATTGATAATGTCACTAGCAAGATGCATGTCTTAACAGATGAATTAAGCAGAATAACGACGTTTAGGCTCATTTAACGGCTCGACAGAAACTAAGGCAGACCTCCTACCAGAAGTTTTGTCTTTGTTGAAACGATAGGCTTAGGCTGGCGCCTCATGGGTGAAGAAAAGGCCCATATCAAGGCTTATAAGGACGTCGGCCTCTCTATTCGCAAAAGTTCCCGTTAATTGGGGCGTTGTGCCTAAGTAGCAAATACATTTGTTAGTTTAGGTAAAAAATACGCAGTAAGAAAAAGAGTTCCGGGCGTCCAAATTCTATTTCGGAACGAATCAAGCTGCAATTCTGAAGAAAGCGTCGAACTCTGCGCCTTCGGCGAGGGCAATTGCGGTGGCGGCCGTCGTGCTAACGAACGTGCGAAATGTGCAAAGCTTCCTCAGGAAGACACATTGGCAAAAAACACAAGAAAAAACAACGATTGACCGCTGACCGATGAAAACTCGCCTTGACTTCGCCCACTATACGATGTCATGGACCACTGAGTGACACAGTGCTCTTTTCGGATGAAATCTTTTTAACTTTGATGAACCGGATCGATTTAACTATTATTTGCACGATGTCCGCAAAAAAGAACGAATTTTGTCAAAACGTCACTCAGGTGGCGGTTCAGTAGTGATCTGGGCTGCTGTCGGGTATTATACAAAGTCGTCGATTGTGTTTTTAGACGGTCGTGTTGATTCGACGCGCTACGGGGATTTACTATAAGAACAATAGGCGCATTTTAATCTGATGGAAGGGCCAAACTTCGTTTTTACACCCGATAACGCCCCGATTCACGGCCAGGATGATTGGAAGCTGGTTCGACCAACGTCACATTGAAGTTCTTCGCTGGCCTGCACTCTCTCCTGATCATAATATGATCCAGAATGTGTGGAGCTGGCTCGAACAATAAGTTTACACCGATAAAAAGCAATTTTCGACGCTAGACGAGCTCTTGCAAAACGTCATCCAAAAATTGTTTAACACTATACCAAACCGCACTTTTGAGGTTATTCGACTTAATGAGAAGTTCACTGAGTAGTAAGTATAGTTGCTAAATGCCGTGAAATTAGCCCAAATACTGTTAATCCGCTTAATTTATTGGTAAAACAGGTATCTTGCTAGTGGACTTATAATTTTTCCGCGGTGTAGCTGTGCCAAATGTGGAAATTTCGTGGTTCAAAGTAATTCGAAATTCCAAATGTCGAGAGATGTCTCCGCTGTGACTCTGTGAGCATGTATCACTGTGATCTTAACACGATTGGTTATAATAAATGCGTGAAAGAAACAAAATTGAAAGGCCCTATATTTTTTTCAGGGACTGTATATGTATATATATAATGCTTTTTCATATATAGCTTAGAGTTCGTTTTGTCGCTACAAACTTTGGAAGAATAATCTTCTCACGACGCGTCGTTGTATGGATAATGTTTAACATCCGTAACATCAGTTCTTTTCATGATTTTTCTTACTAGTTGAGAGAATATCACGCACAATCAGTTTCTCTGAATATCTTTAATATGTTGGGAATCTGGGTGAGATTTTAAGTGATGACGTCAACTTTGCGTCGGTACCAGTAGATATATCTTGTCCATATATGTTTTTAAACTCAGAATCTGCTATATATGTATATATATATAATACAGTTTACGATTTAATGTAAAGAATAAACATAAGTGGCTCAAGAATAATTCCTCAAGGGCTGAGGTGACTTTAGCTTTCTCGGACAAAGCATCATGAACACGTACATTGAAAGTCCGCTGACGTAGGAAGTCATATTTCGTTCATGCAACACCTTTGGTGCCCACCCCGAATTTAGAATGTGTAATACAGTTTCAAAATCTGACTTAAAATCGAAGTATATGATGTCAAAACACCTTAATGCGAAAACATCTATATATATATATATATATGCAGGGTCTTTCATATCCTTATGTACTTATTTTGAGGTTTGGTAGATCTCGGCCAGAAAATAATTTTTCCAATGGAAAGAGGGGGGGGAACGTCTTGTTTAGAAGAGCGAGTGAAGTTTATAAAAGTAGTTACTTTGCATTTTTTCTCCTATATAGTTGTTCTGCACAGCTTCACTAGATTGCATAGCGAAAAGCGAACAGCCAGATTGAGGAAAGACATTATAAGTCAATATGTTACGTTAACGCTTTTTGTGAAAAATCGTATTTTTTTCGTTGCGACTAAAATAAACGTTCAAAAGTCCACTCTCACGCAATAGCAAATGTAATGCCCACCATTTTCGTTCTAAAGTGATGGTGCTGCATTACGTAGATGTCAAGTAGCTAAGCTTTTTCGACATTCATAGTTGTTATGTTTCACGTTCGGAACCGTAACATTTTGCAGAGACGTTTCCGCCCCCTCCTTTCACTAGGAGAAATTATTTTCTTGGCGAGTTCTACCAAACCTCAAAATATGTACCTAACTTTCTCATACACCCTATGCAACTATACATGCTTTCGCTTTCAGATGGCTATCGAAAACGCTTAGTTACTTAACAACTACGTAACGCAGCACCATCACTTTGATGCGAAAATGGTGGGCATTAAATTTGCTATTGCGTGAGAGTGCTCTTTTAAACATACATTTTTTATCGTAATGAAAACATTTTTACGATTTTTCACGGAAAAGCGTTAACGTAAGACATAACAATTTTCCGCCGAACACGCCGGTATAATTGCTGCCTTCATGCGTTAACTGGTTCTCCCGCAAATGTAGATTTTGCACAACTATGAAGGAGAAAAAGGCAGAATAACTACTTTTATAAACTTCACTCTCTCTCCTAAACAAGACGTTTCCGCCTCTTCCTTCCATTAAGAAAAGCTTTTTTTTGCCGAGTCCTACCAAACCTCGAAATAAGTACATAGCGATATAAATGACCCTGTATATATATATATATATATATATATATATATATATATATATATATATATATACATTACTGTGTGTGTGATGTGCCGCCGATGTGGTCGTTATTGTTGCTCCGGGCACCATCGTCGTGGTTCGGTCATCATGATGTCACCATCTTGGACGTGTGCGCTGATTCGCTGCCTGTCTCGATCTAACGATCAAAAATCGCATGTATCTCTCTCCGTCATTCTCGGTCGTCCATTAGTCTATGCCCACGTGTCTGGCGCGCGTTGTTGCTTGTTGCCGGCATTATGGTTGTCGGATTTGCTGCTGCTGCTTACCTGTATACTGCCTGGTGAACCTCAGACCATGACGGCCTCGTTGAGACAACTCGATAGCTGTATTTAACTGCTTGTAGGTGTTGTTATCCCAACCCCTCAACGGTGGAGGCAAAACCGTCGAAAACGAGATGAAATGTCCAGGAAAGACGCACACAGGTCATGATATTACCCCCCAAAAAAACGCTTCTCATGTAGTGCTAATAATTATTACTACGAAAACTAGCCCCTATAATTGTTACCATCATCATTATCGTACGTTACGTTGCGTTGCCACGCGGTGTACAGTAAACAAACATTAGTCTCTAACCTTGATCTAGATACACATAGCACAGATGTGTGGACGTATAGATTTCTAATAACGAACCGAACATTTATGGCCGCCACCCCCTACCCACCCTTGGAAGCTGCTGAAAAAAGCCGCTAGAAAGCCAGAAAAGGAACACGAAGCGCGGAGGTAAGGTTAAACACACGAGGTACACAAAGAAACGAAAATAGCGCATACAAAAATATAGACATACGCACACGCCACATACATATGTACACGTGATAAACAGAAAAAGCCGGAGTAGAGAGAAATTGTTATATATAGACATTCATTGATTTGCCGTTGGTATTGTTGTTGTTGTTGTTATTGCCCTTGATATTATAACCCAGTAGAATGTAGGGCTTCTACCTGCTGATGTTTCGATGCGACATGACGCCCGCCATTACAGCAATGACAACAGCAACAACAACAAGCGACAAAAGTAACAGCGACATCTACAACAGCGACATCGACATCTACAACAGTTTGCGTCGCTCGACCGTCGTCAACACGCATCGGTCGTAGATCAATCACTACAGAAACGCTATCGCCACCATCCGATTTACCTGAAGTCGCTGCTTGCGCACCACCCACAAAGATCAAGCACAGAAACAACCCGAGCTGAACCTCGCTGCGGTCCTCGCGCTTTTACGCTGATGCCAGCTGCTGTCGCTGCTGCAAGTGGCGAGCCAACACGACGAAAACGACTACGATAGCCAGCCATTTGACTAGCAAAGCCTTTACTTTCTCACGCCGCCAATGTTATCCAGTGATAACATGCATCCCCCCCCGCCCCCCCCCCCATCGACCGATCATCAAGAGATACACAACGACACAACAAGCCGCTGAATAGCGACGATAAACGATAGTATGACTACTGACTGATTCATACTACCAATAGTACGCTACCAAAGGGCATACGCGATCATACACACGCCACGTTACTGTAACATGTTTATATATATATATATATATATATATATATATATATATATATATATCGTGTACACGTCTGGGACTATTATTGTCATTATTGTTAACTTGTATGTCGAAAATGCATTGTTTTTTTGTCAATCTGAATGAACTTAACGTACACATGACCTTGTGGGTATATCAAGCAATTGGTGTGCTTTTTTTAATATGTACCCCCGGTTTGCCGTCCCTTCGAGAGTTGTGCGTGTAGGCTGCACGGTCAGCATATTAGGTTATTTTGAAAGTTGTCTGATTTCTATCATATTTGAGAGATACCTAGAATTTATATATATATATATATATATATATATATATATATTATAATCAGAAGTGAGTCGCGTCACCCGTTAGTGTACTAAAAAGGGCGTGCCTATTTAACAGAAGAAATGTATTGTACTGAAACGAAATGCTCTGTTTTACTGTACAATAAACGACAATTAGCTACCGACTCTTATCCACACCCGCGATCTAAAAGTTTTTGTTTCACCTGATCGAGAGTTCGGTCATAACAATGCTTGTACTGTCTGTTGCACTTATCATTCCTAACTAATTTATCCAGTTTCAACTAGATAAACTATTATCCGGAGTACCAAGCACGTTTTTCAGGTTGAGTTGCCTCCATGAGATTGCCACTAATATCCCCGCCTACTGTTAGAGCAGTAAATTCGAACCGCCATATAACAAGTGTTACTTGTATCGTACCCTTTCTGCTATACAATGACTAACCATGCCGAAACGTGATGTAATATAATAATATATTGTATACAAGCGACTGTATATTATGTTATAAAGGCTTCTCGATGAAAGCGCGTGGCTGCGAATACCCTAGAGCTGTGAAAATTATGACAATGTGAAGAATTCACAGATGTGTGGCCAGTATCGTACACCATCTGTCCTTATTATGACTTTTGCTGTCTTGCACAGACCATAAACCTATGTTTAAAGTCCCGAAATGCGCAACATACGTTTGTCTCATTTTGCGGTTAGAGTCGTCTGCCTTCTAACATAGTTTTACTCGCATTAGCTTTTTTTAATCGATTATTGTGTTTTTTTCAGAACTCTCAGATAAGGTTAGATGTTCTTGGCTACACACAGACACACACACACATAAGTCCTCATTAACCTCACAAGCGGCTGGCCGAGAACATAAAGTATGTCTAAAAACTAGCGTCTACGTAAACGGCAGAAAAAACATAGCTACATTTTGCGCAAGCCAAACATGAACGTGAAGCTAACACAAATATAGTCAGTTTAATTATCAAGTAGAAACGAAAAGAAAAACTCCAAGCATCGGTTCGTGCTGAAAAATGGCACTTTCCCCGGCAATTTGTTTTACACACAGCCCGACGCGGTAGACGGTGGCCATCGGCATGCCGAGCAGCATAGTGACGTTGTAGGCTACATTTGTAAGCGCTCCGTCACATCAATGTCGGCGTTCATTGACTGGATGCATTTTATCTGCAAATCGAGAAGATGCCTGCCTTCAGGTTGTAAATGTTGCCGCACACTCAGATTAATGAGCAGTGCAAATCAGAATACGTGACCGGGTGTCATGTTTTGCCGTAAATGTGTAGTGTATACACGCGAACCTAAGAAGATAACCACAAACCGTCGGCACAGGTGCGTAACATTTGCTCGTTATCGCTCATAGGAGGAACGGAGCAAGCAGCAATGAAGTTGGTGATGATGATGATAGCAGTTGTCGCTACATA
This sequence comes from Dermanyssus gallinae, assembly GCA_003439945.1. NCBI lineage: Eukaryota > Metazoa > Arthropoda > Arachnida > Mesostigmata > Dermanyssidae > Dermanyssus > Dermanyssus gallinae. Next base: position 65,754 of record QVRM01005246.1, read on the forward strand.
CCCTACGGCGATGCAACTTGTCACTAGAACGAAGTTTTACGCTCAAGGCGGTGATGTAGATTCTCCGACAAACGGCAAGTTCTGTGAAGAACACAACATAGACCGTTATCACACTACACTGTCACATCGATCGATCCGATCTTAAACATTTTCATGTAGGCACTCATAAGTGGTGTCCTTAACCTCAGTCGTGATCGACAGCTGTGTACATATAATTAATCGTTGGTGAAGCGGCATTGATGATTTAAGCGTCTGCCTGACAGTAGAACTCTGTCCTGATAGAGGACTTGGATTAATTATTTTTATTTAAAGGTTCCACAATGAAATAAATCATAGTTGACCATTTTTCCCAAAAAGCTGATCACTTACAGGATTTATCGCTTATTGTATTTGATGTAAATTAGTAGTTTACATATGGTAAATCTGGCTTTGCCCTTTTTATAAACATTTATTGGACGAATATCTATATTTGTGATACTTAAATTTCATTATATATTTAAGTAAACATTCAAGCATGTTTTAATATAATTCATTATATCTTATAAAGTTTTTTAAACCGCGACTAAACTCCGCAGCCTCAACCCTTGTGTGACCCCCCGTCTTAAACAAAGTAGCATTAGCCATTACTTTAATGCTGGTCAGGGGAAGTCTTAAGTATAATTAAATTTACCTGTAGGTAGTGTCGGTTGGCTAGGGGCTGCTGTAAAATGGACTCATTTGGGATATGATAACGTAATGGAGTGTACATTTGGAAGATTACCACGTTAGCCGCATCGACACGAGTACAGTACATCTTACCCAGTTACAAACAGATCATTTATTGGATTTTTAGGAACATTGCACTAATATGACCATTGTAGTCTAGACTAAAAAAAGTATTAGTAAGGAAGTGCATGCGCCAACGTGCGGAAATATACCAAACGCCTGTTCAACTTAAACCATACATAGAGACGGCAGAAATTATGGTATAGATTTCACTCAGATCTCGTCTTGTACATTGCATTAGAGACGACATCTTTTTAAGCGCAATCCTAATCGATAGTCGTTTACCTTTTGTGTGGGATTAGATGCAATATGTGGCTGACAAAAAGAGACTTATATTGCTTTCTAGTTAAAAATATCCGCTGACCCGAGTCGAGCATCCAGTTTACTATCGTTGGTGTTAGGCTAGACACTAGACGATCCTTATAACTAGCATTTAAATGTTTGTGGCCTTTCAAATAACGCCCACTTTTATAGCGTAGCTCTCGATGAGAATTTTGGCAGCTCTAAAAGCAAACTCGATTTTAAAACTGTTAAACAACCGTTAAGTTAATGGGCGCTTGATGCTGGGTGCTAGCTATTATCACTACAGGTTACTTGATGCTTCTTTCTTGTGTGAGTGTTATAACTTTGCACTGCGGTGTTCATGCAACATTAGCCTGTCACTACAGGACCTGCAAGACCTATCCATGTAGAACGAGACAAAACACAGTGAAGATTCTGCTTTAGAATATATCAACCTATTCGTTTGTCTTGCGCACAGCATACATCTAGAACGTAACTCACTACGAATTCACTCAGCCCCTCGGCTGCTCTATGTGAAAATAAAACTGCCTCAGCCAACAACTCAGCCTCTTAGGACGCGGGATTCTGTCCGTGCTGGTGCTCGCAGCCAAATGGCGATATACAGCCCTATGAGCCAGATCGTTGTCAGAATATTGAATTTTAGTTCGCAGCCACTTTAACGGTGGTGATCGATCGATCGATGAGGATTACCATAGAGAGCGGCGATAGCTTTTCCTCACGGTCACGTTCGGTACCAATACTTCAATAAACTGCATTAGAAGTCTTAGATACGTCGAAGAAACTAGCCGTAAACAATCGGTCCTGGCCCTTTGATAGGGCCTAGAAGTGATGGCAGTATATACGTGTATAGACGCCGAACATAAAAAAACATAGAATAACATTACTAATAGCTCGGGTGGTACGGTTTTATAACACTGCTTGCTGTGTGTGCATATTCATCACATGTATCTCGTATCACACGATATGTCGTGATATGCCTGTCGCTCACTGGGAACGGTCTAAATACAGTGCTTAACGGCTGACATTTGTTAGACCTAAACAAAAGATACGCGCATGTAGCGATAGCAGTGTTGCTACAAGTCACAGTCGTAGATCCAGATCTGCGATCTGGATCGACGTTAGCAATCGGCTTTCCGAACAACGTAGCATGCAGGCATGAGGAGTCGAAAGCGACTGGTCAACGAACCCATTCGTTTACTGTATCCGATCGACGTGACTTGAATGCGTGGGAATGCACAACTTAAACGACACCTTAGTTACGCCAGTCGTTTTGACCAGTCGACACGGGTTTTTTTTGTTGCAGTTGATATTCGAATTCTATGATGACACGTACGCCATTATTTGCATCGGGAAAAGACCTAGAACACAACCCCCAAATATGAGATAAGGTGCGCAACTGCGTCTTTCTTTGCTTTTGTAATCGTTGGAGCCATAGTAGAGGTCTCTCATGTCGTAGGACATGCGAGGAAATGGTGGTAGTGGACACTTGGAACATGTCATTGGGCTAAGCGAGCCCACGTAATAGTTTCAATGCGAACACTGCGACTGTGAAGCAGATAAGTTGTTTGACATTTAATCAGCCATGCTCCACTGGAGACTGCAAATAGATTTCCTTACGATTATTGTAGGTTCTGCTCTATACTATGCTGTGATAGCACAGGTGGAGCTCAACTAAGGCCTTGTACTCCATGATGAGGATGGCGTCTCTGAAAAATCGGAATTTTCTCGGGACCTCCGGCTGACCGAGTTCGATTTGCAAGCGTCATTGCAGATCATAGGTTTACACATAGTTGCGGCGGAAAACGCTGTTGTTTAGAGGTTAGTTGAGCCAATAGGTCTAGTGGCCTATTGGCAGTGCCATCGACTAGGCAGAACCGGGCTCAATACCAAAGTTGCGTGAGGCCAATCGGAGGAGACCCCCCGGATAGCCTGGATATATTTAGGCTCGCGGGTAGTCGGCCACACCGTGTCATGTAGCGGGCCAACTCTTGCTGGGAATGTAGAAGACCCGAGCTCTAGCGCAACGATGGATGCATCGAAAAGTGGTGATGAATTGCTTTTGAGTCTCGCCAGGTTCTCAGCCGCGCTAGATGCTCCTCTTAGAAGCGATACCGCCTCTGGCACCAAACAAAGGAAGTTTGAACTTACCGAAGCCGGAAACGAAACAACTCGAAGATAGCTTTTCTCAGAGCTGCTCAGACGATTTAAGTTCCAGTCACTTCACGGAAAGCTCGATAAAGGCAGAACGCCATCCAACATACATGGCTAGTCCGGGTGTTACCCAAGGCGATCAGAGCATTCGTTGTAGACGAGATCACGAATGTTTTATTAAAGGTCGCCTCCAACAACGACAATGAGGCCTGGCTCTCACTGTTTTATCTCGTGCCGGTGGTGCTACGCCTTCTACAGACACGAAATGACACGAGTTGCCTCACAGTGATTATTAAAAAGAACCTTCGCAATAATTATTCTTAATAAAAACATGACGTATGCGCCCTTTGTCGACTTTCAAACCGCGTTCGACAGTGTGCCTAGGGACCGCCTTCTCAAAACCCTTCGAAAGAGGTTCAACATTAAGAGCCAACTATTCAATTTAATTCGAGACATGCTGAGCCACAATTGTATAACCATAAAAAACGGATAGCTGGCTTAGCAGACCTTTTGCGCGCAATGAAAGCACCGCATGCCTTTTACGCGGACGACCTAGTCTCCTTAGTCAAATTCCGGGATCAAGTAACATTCTACCCTAAAGAAACATTAAAATAGTGTGCGGAGAATCGGCTGATGATTCATATTTCTAAAACAAAGATCCTTCGCTTCAGCCGCGGCGGCTCATACACCGTTGCCGACCATCGCGTCAAGATCAACAGTACTTGCCTTTAGCTGGTCAACCATTTCTCGTACCTTCGCGTAACCCTGACACCGCGTCTGACTTTTAGCAGACACATCGAGGAGCTGCAAATGCCTGATTTGGGATGCAACAGTATCCTGCACGGCCGCACTGCTTTATTAGGCAATTTATAAAAGACTTAGGTGATCGAATACAAGCAAACACAGGGAATATACGCGAATTTCTGACGCAGCTGCTTTCACTGGCAGTTTACACACGAAATGCATGGACGATGGGTGCGACACTTATAATAATAAAATAATATAAAAGATCAGAGATTAAATTAAAACAAGAATTGCGAAGACCCAGCACTAAACTGAGGATTATAGAGGATCTCTCAAGGCTCTCAAAATGTTTGACTAGAAAAGGCAGGCATGTTCAAAAATATTCTCAAATGTGTATATATTGCTTTGAGTACATCTCTTTTATGACACCATACCTTAGACTACAGAACAACGTGTCCTTATAATAAGACATGCAAGTATTTTAAACAAAATCAAGGAACTGTCTTCAAAATGCAATCTTTTTAAAGAGGGGGGGGGATATTTTATGCATTTTCTGTGCCGGCAGCTATCGGCACTCACTGTGGGAGTCTCACTGAGCTTCGTATTCCTCTGGAGGAGTACGGTGTATGCGGTGGAGCACACACACACGTCTGTATTCGCGTCACCAATCCTCATTAAGTACCATTTAAGTCCATGCCTGTCCATACCTGTGAAGTACTCGTACCTGCGGAGCGAGTACTAATGCCCGAATGTCCAGGATAAGTATCCTTGTCCATTTGCCCCTGACGTTGTGCGGATAATTATAGCCCCCTTGTTATCCAGAAATTCAGATTCCACTAAGTTTCGGGGCAGAAGGTTGGGCAGGATCAGCAACACCTCAGTTGCAGTAGTGCAGTAAGCCCGCCTAACCATCCTTTCCACCCTGCGCCAAGCGTAAAGCGCTTATGTTCCGTACGGTGCTAAGGGCTATGAGTGCTCACACGGGGGCGGCGTATAATGCCGTCGATTTCTGTCGCAAGAAGCCTCCGTCTTGCTTCTAAGGCTCCTCCCTCCCTCGGAAGTACCTTTGCCAGGTTCTACGCACCCTTCACTACCTTCATTCACACAGCCTGATATACGTTAAGGCCTGTGTCAAGAATAACTCCCAAGTATTTGGCCTTCATCTTGACGGGCAGTATGCGACCTGTGTGTGTAACGTAGATTCCAGGCGTCTCTTTTCAGCCTGCAAGGTACAAGGCTCCGCTTTACCAGATGGGAGCCGGAGCCGGTTGTTGGTCATTCATGCCCCGACCATCTCACGGGCATGGTTTGGCGATTCCCTTAGTAACGTGGTTTGGCGTTTGCCTGTGTGCCTGCTTGCCCCGGGCTTAGATAGTAAGGTCAGTTTGGCCTAGTTCTTTATAAACTATCTGACTAAATTGTTTTCCTATACGAGAACTTGACAGTTTTACTGTATGCGCCTTTGGTCCCGCAGATGTACCCCAGAACGTCGGTCGTTGACCATTGTTTTAGATTCTAAAAAAATCCTGTCTATTGGCATTATTTACAGATTGTTGTTATTTACACACGTTGGCGACTTATAGCTTATCATGGTGATTTTGGCACTGAGGAGGAGCGTTGTGATATCAACGAGTTATCGCATTAGTATAAACATAATAATATGAATATATCTACTCCAGTTAAGTTGTTTTAAAAAACTGCACGGAGACACACTCGACGGCGATTTTGTACCCATAGTCAATCTGAGACCTTGGCGTAACCATGACTCCAAAATTAGATTTTAATATACATATAACCGTGCATTATCCAATCGGGCACACTCGTATGCAACAAAATGTTTAGCTCTTTAGAAAGTTCAAACTAATTGTTTAAGCAGAGCATTAAGATATTGCATTTATAACGTCAGCAGCAACACCATAACCATGCAAAACTACAGAATTGCATGAAAATGCCGATCCTAAAATGAACAAACGAATAGGAACAATAAATAACACGCCGTGTGAAAGGTAATGCACAATCTCTTTTTATTAAGACATCTGTGCTCCCGTTTTTTGCAATTATCGCCGATTATAATACATTCCGGCATTCCCATAGTCAAAATTGGAAACCATGAAAACCAATATAGGAGTGGCCGGTCGAGGTCTTGAACCCACGAGCACCCGAATGCAAGGCACTGGCTTTGCCACTAAGCTACCTTGCTCGGTCATATTGTTCTGCCTGACTCTATCCTGGGCGTAAGTCCAAAAACTGTTGCCGTTTGTTGATAAGGTAATACGAATACGCTAATACAAATACAATAATCTGGAGTGTCTTAGGGTAAATGTCTTTACCACTTTTTTACGCACATCAATAGTTACATAGCACCAACTGTAAAATACATTGATACACTAATGGCTTAAAATTTAATTTTTATGTAAGTTACACTCTCTACTGCATCTAGAAATCTGTGTTAACTGCATTCTAATTAACGCTTATTCATTAAACAAGCCGAACGCAATTGACATTTTGCACTCATACCTTGTCTCTAACAATATCATGGTCTGCTGCGTGACTGAGACATGGCTGAACGAAAATGCTGTCTCAGATGGTGAACTAGAGTATAATGGAACATATAGGGTCTTTTCTGTAAAGAAAAGACCGGAAGTCAAAAGCGGGAGGTGTGTTAATTCTGGTAAAAAACTGCTTGGTGTCTCTTATCCTCAACATCCAAGAAAATAACGACCTAGAACTCATCTGGGTCGATCTAATTCTCGTAAAGTCACTGATACGTGTGATATGTGCATATAACTCTCCGAGCGGCAACCCTGAAACCTTAATAAGGTACATGGAAAGCCTTTGCTGCAAACTCTCGACGCTTTGTGACATTGATGCAACTGTTGTGCTAACTGGTGACTACAACCTCCCGTCGATCGATTGGGAGACTTTGTCATGTCCCGGCACTCCGTCTCCAAAGAGCAAACTTTTGTGAATTTTTGTTCACGAATTGGACTCCATCAACTTGTTCGACAACTAACGCGTTCGAAAACTGCGAACATAATTGATCTTGTTTTATGCAACGACGACTCGGTTCGGGACACCACAGTCACGCCCTGCCCGTTCCCGTCAGATTACCAAGCCGTTCGTTTCACACTATACATACGCGAAGATTCCATTGCTGCCAGTGAGAATACTTCAACATCCTACGATTACAAACACGGCGATTATGACCTGATTAAGCTTCATTTAAGCTTAATTGACTGGAACATATTTTTCAATCGATGCAAGAACGTGGACGAAATGTTTAATTTGCTCACTGATTGTTTGACGTTTCTTCGAAACCTCTTCGTTCCTGTATTCAAGAAACGGCTAGACTTAATCGATGAAAATATCTACACACTAAATCGACTACTTAAGAAGGAAAAAGACCCCACTAAATCAGACAAATTGAGGCAGAAGTTAGAACGCGTCATACGTCGGCAACGAATCATTGAGGAAAGCAAACTTATTGAGAACCGCTACGTATTAAGGCGCATGAAAAGTCAAGATCAACTCAGCGCCCCCATCGGTCCAGACGGAGAGAAAATAACCGATGACTTAGAAAAAGCTGAACTACTGAGAAATCATTTTGCCAACATGTACCCTACCGAAGATGAAATGAAAATGAGGTCAGGTAACCCATCCCCTCCCATGCACGTAAGAAGTGATCTACACTTCGTCAACAACGTGGATACATCGCCTGAACACCTCCACCGTCATTTATTGAAACTCAAGTCCAAACTCAGTATAACACCTGATGGTCTGCCCAGCTATTTCTACAAACATTGTGGCTTCGATATTTGTTATCCTTTATCAATGATTTTTGAACGATCCTTAAATGACGGCTCGATTTATGAGATGTTTAAGACGGCAATCGTTTGCCCTGTACATAAAAAAAATGCAACAAGGCGGGTTGAAAATAAGCGTAACGTATCACTAACCTGTACACCATCGAAGCTTTTTGAAAGCTTTATTGCAGACGCTATAGATCAAAATGCTAATTGTCTGAGTTTAATCTGCAAGGAACAGTTTGCCTACCGCCCGGGAAGGTCAACTGTTTTACAACTACTGATGTGCGAGAAGGATTTTGGAGAAATGTTGAATTCTGGAGATTGTTTTGATGTGTTGTACTTTGAATCAGCGTTTTGAGTCAACAACTCACTCTAAGCTTATCAAATGCATCTCAATGCACGGTGTTGGACCAAGAATCCTAAGGTGGATTGAGTGTTTCCTCACTAATAGAAGTTTCACAGTAAAGGTGCACAAAAGCTTTTCATTACCTGCTAAAGTCACGTTTAGTTGTCCGCAAGGCACAATACTAAGCTGTCTATGTTACATTTTGTACACAAACTCGTTATCGTCTGTAATTCCAAATGAGGTCTCACTTAAGGTCTATGCTGATGACGTCAATATCTATGGTCGTTCGAACTCAGTAAGAGACTGCGAATTGGTACAAAGATGTATAAACGATTTCTATGACTGGATACAACGTTTAGACCTGAAACTTTCAATCCTGAAATGCAAACCAATGCATTTTGGCCGAAAAAAGATTTGTTTATAAAATTAATAATTGCCCTCTCGAAAGTATGAACGCTATAAAAGATCTGGGAATTGTTATGACCCCTGATTTAAAAATCTCAGAACAAAGTAGAGAGGTGGCACTGAAAGCGACGAGAAGGTGTATTTGGATTCTCAGATCCTTTGTTCTAAGAGCTGCTGAATTGTATGTATATGCAACTATTTGATGTTTTTAAAGAACTGGACCAAAAATGCTTACAAAAGATCATACAAAATGAAGAATTATGTTGTCAAATGTTCAACTGTAGACATTCGCATACGCGATCTAAGGTTCGCTATGAACCAAAATGCATAGCGAAAAAATAAATTGTAATGTCCCTGTCTCCTTGGGGAGCAACCCGAACCTATGCATGAATGTTGTGATTTTCTTGCAATGTACATTTTCCCTTTATTGTAAATAATGCGCGTATTATTATTATTAGCTATCGCTTGAGCGGTTTGTTCAAAAATGACTCGCTACGTCCCCGCAAAATGTGTTGTGTTTAACAAGGGCAAACTTGAGTTTAGTGATAAAACAGTCAACCAATTTGACCGTTTCCAATCTTTATAGGTAGTCTTGAAGTTTATTTAACCACCCGCCTTGGCCTTACTCAGTACATTACTTACAACCGAATTAGTGAAGGCTTGTTTTAGATTATTAATGCAATTTCCTATTGCTTTATTCTAACAAACACAGAAATTTACATTCGTCTCTTCAAGTCACTTGAACGCTTGCATATATATATATATATATATATAAATGCAGTTAGTGCGTAGATGCTTAGTTTTTTAGTTGTTTTTTATTTTATCTTATAATGCATAGTTTAGCATAAGAGTCCGCAGAATCATAGAAGCACACGTGCCAGATCGATTTAAAATATAATTTATACTGATTTATTAACACAGATGGTAATAGTATCTAATGAATACGCTGGAAGTGTACAAGTGGAGAGCAAGAGAGAGGGAGCCGGAAGAAATCGGTATGCATTAATTCCTGTAGGGGCTATAAAATTTTATTTTATATATATATATTTGCTCACGCATAGAGTAAGGATCCTTTTCGATGTAATGCCAAAGTAATACCGAGCCTGGGGGGGTGGGGAGGAATCCGGGTTTAGTGGGTTTGCGAGTCTCACACTAGTCACGCAGGCTGCTAGTGGCGCATGTGCATCATGCATTACCGAAACCTCCCAGAAAAAAAAAAAAAAAAAAAAAAAGAGTAAGGATCCTATTTGCAATACACTGGTACACATGTTATTGATACAAAGCTGCAATGACAGATTATATAAGGGTTTTACGACTCAAGTAGATCAGTGAGTGGCGATCAAAAGGGACGAGCGACGAAGTCACTGGAGCTACAGTCAAGGCACATGGCTAAGATAGGGACAGACATGATGTTTATGGTGCAGTAAATCACATAAACTGTGTCAGTGACATCCCTGTTGACACTGATGGTGTTGGTAAGACGTTAATCACGATTGACTACTTGATCCGGTTCAAGGTTTATATTATCAACGATGTCGTTAGCAGATCATTGAGCAGTAAACACTGTGTACGTATGTTGTGGCACTATTACAACACATAATCTGCGCAGTGTTAACTTAACAGAAGAAGATTCTTGTATCTAAAATATGTCAGAACAATATCCTATGCGTACTACGAACAAATGCCCGTTTGTTTTCACAATATCTTCCTAGTATCATATAATACATTTTCCAATGACAGTAAAAATGCGCGCAATTGTCCTTTACAGGTAATAGCGCATTAAAACGATGCGTGCTCGTAGCGGTGCTACACCGACTTCCACGCATCACGTGGCACCAACTCTCACTGTACGGCTCATACACTTACAGACACAATTTACATTGTCCATGTAACAGTTGTTGTTCATGCAGATAAACTGATGGCCATGTGGCTTGTAGCATGTCATTTTATGCAATGATAAACATAACATTTTATAGCGGCCCAATAAGCTCTCAGCGGATGCTGTCTCAAAGCCCTGCCCTGAGCTCCACACCATGTTGGATCTTGATTTCTGTCGCATGGCGTGCGCGCTGAGGATAGGTGCTTCGATCGGTAAACCATTCTTATGCAAACGATGCAAAAAAGCAGTAAACTGTGACGGTCTAGACTTAGTTATCTGATTTTTTTTACAATGACTTGTCAGGCACGTTAAACTCAACGGCGTGATCCGAAGATGTCTCAGATGAGCTGGTATATAAACCACGAAGCTTGGCAGTTACTGGTGGAGCATTGGCTGATTGAATAATAATAATAATAATAATAATAATAATAATAATAATAATAATAATAATAATAATAATAATAATAATAATAATAATAATAATAATAATAATAATAATAATAACACATTCGACAGCACTCCCCTTAAAGTCTCAATACGAGAATCCATAGAAACATCTCTGCAGGAAGCACTTCGCGCGTCGTCGTATAGGCTTGGTGCAGAGTTAACCAAGAGCGATAAGCCTCGAGACGGATCGTGACTGCCTTACACAACAACTACTGACGTCATATTATCAAAGAAATTTCAATCTAGTCAAAACAAAAAGTCGACAATTAGATTCTTTCAGTGGAATTGTGAAGGTATTATATCGAGTTTACGATTACTTCCCCTAACGGACCAATTCGACGTGCTAGTTATTACCGAGACCTGGGCCGCCAAGCCCACAGTCATCCCCGATTGGTGTGTAGCGGAATGTCTAGGTACCCAGTCAGAAGGACCAGGTCGAACGAGTGGAGGAGTTGTTGTCATATATAATAGTAAACTTCCTGGAATTCATCCCTGCTACAGTGAAGACAATTGTTTAATCCTTACGGGAGACACAATAAACGTGATTGCAGCCTACTCTAGTCCATCGGAGGATACGGAAATTTTGCTGGAGAAACTGATAGCGTGTCTAGATAAGGTAGACTTGCAGAAAATAACTGTACTCTGCGGCGATCTCAACTGTCCACTTAATAAGGCAAAGCACCCAAGAACAGCGTCACTGTTGAACGTACTGGCGTCTCGGAGCATGTGGGTTGTATCTACAGCTGATGACTCGACATTTATCGCGCCTCAAGGACAATCGACAATAGATATATTTGCTACAAATGCTGATCCGCGTAACGTGGAATATAGAGGAATACAACGAGATACCCTGGCGTTTGGAGTGAAGTGGCATTTACCAGTTGCAATGAGTATCTCACTTGGCCCGCGAACTTTCTACAGCAAGCGGCCTTCTCTGAGTCGTACCCTCGACATCACACGACTGAAAACCGTTGCTTGAAGTGTTCTTCCTGTTCCAGTCCTGATCGACGTAGAATCATATACTTGCAGGCTCCGTAGCGTCATTACCGGTAGCACCCGGCCAAAACGCGCTCGTAGTAAGTTTGTCCCATGGTACAATCAGCAGTGCCGCAATCAAGCACTACATGGTTCAAGCATACATCCTAGCTCGTACACGCCCTGAGATGATGCCCCTTTACACTCAACTAAGCCGCGCGTACAAGAAAGTGGTAAAGAAAGCTATAGAGGAGCATGAAGAGCAAAGTGAGTACAAGCTACTAGTCGAGGTACACCAATCACCACACAAATGGTTGCGTGCCGATAGACGCACCACTGCATGTCCAATCCAGCCTAAGAAGTTAAAATGTTTGCCGGTGCGGTAGCCATCCCGAGCGATGCTCCTGTAGTATTTTCTGCAAGGAGCGAGCAAATCCAGGAAGCTCGCCAGGCCCTGTCTCGCCCTTTATCGACTCGGAGGTAACTGAAGCAATGGTAAAGGCGCCGCTGGGTAAGACCCCTGGACCTGACCTAGTGGTAAACGAAAATCTTCGGCAGGCCACGTTGTTAGTGCCGTGTTTCACTGCTCTTTTCAATGAAGTGCTTAGAACATCCCAATGACCTGTGGAATGGAGGACGAGTCTTCTTAGTATCATTGCTAAGGGAAAGGGAGACCCGCTGGCCCCATCATCCTACCGAGGAATAACGAAAAAGAGCGTAATATATAAGATTCTGTCGGCCATCTTAACCCGTCGCCTGGAAGTATTTTTGGAAACTACCGGGACATTTTTTGAGCAGCAACACGGATTCAGAAAAGGCAGATCAACAATGACTGCGTGCGCCGTGCTTCTAAACTTAGTGAATCGTACACTTCGTGTCAGGGAGAATTATCTATTCACCGTGTTCGTAGACTTCAAGGCGGCCTTTGATACGGCATCGCGAACGATCATCCTTGACAAGCTGGCATATATACATAGTGGAGTCCCACTGAGCATGCTAAAGCTTCTAAGAAGCATCTTGCAAGAGGGACTGGTTATAATAGACGATGGGGTTGCTGAGCACGCGCCGATTACCCAGACCACCGGTGTTGCTCAGGGTGATAACCTGAGTTCTCCCGGAACAAATTGGAGATCAATGCGAGCAAGACAAAAGCGATAAAATTTCGACGAGGTGGAAGACTGGCCAAAAGCGACGAGCTCCGACTGGATTAAAAAATAGTCGAAATCGTTCCATACTTTCTCTACCTGGGGGCCGTGTTTTCTTAACGTGGCACAAGCTTCTCCAGGCATGTTGAAGAAAAAGTCCGAAAAGGCCTACAATCCTTTTACAGTGTCAAAGACCCATGCAGACTGTCAAAGGAGGTTGCTGTTAACCTGTTTAACCTGAAGATTGCACCCACAGCATCTTACGGTGTTCAGCTGATCTGGCCGTATCTCACGAGATCGAACCTAAGGGCGTTTAATCAACTCAAAGCCAGTTTTCTAAAGATAGCATTGAACGTCCACCGCACTAGCCTGAATAGGTTAGTGTACACTGGCATCGTCGCCGTTATTCGTTGAGGACTTACAGAGGATGTACAACCTGCCGAAGACGACGGTTTTTAGAGAACACGTCTTAGATTGGGAAAATAAAATTGCCGGCATCGACCCGCTGTTTTATGAAACGAGAGCAATGACGTCGGATTTGTGGAGAGCCTGCAGTTATGAGAACCGGCATCTAATCACCAGATTTGCCGTCCACGGCTTCCATCTGAAGATCTGTGCGCGCGACAAGTTTCATGAAATCTCGTCGGAGTGTATGTGTAAACTTTGTGGCCCGTGTGATCTATATCACCTTCAGCGTTGTGAAAGAGCAATTCCGCTGTCTCAACTCTGGAAATGCGATGTCTATGATGTATATTCGTAAACCAATCATTGGTTAATAAAACTACTACTACTACTACCACCAGCCGCAATGACCGTCAAATAATAATAATAATAATAATATTTTGCAAAGGAAACGCCGCGTCGATATTAGGTGCGATGGGCTGACGACAGCAAGAAAGAAACTATAAAATATTGAGGATACACATTCACACCTCACAACTGTATTGCTCTAAGACATATTCAATAAATAATAATAATAATAATAATAATAATAATAATAATATTAATAATATTCTTATTATTATTTATTATTTGATAGTACATCACGTTGCCGCAGTTAAAGCCGAACGAACAATCCGACTCTCGAAGAATTGTCCAAAAATGTCCTATCGGGCTGTCGGTCGTCAAAATGTGATTTGAACGTCGAGTTGCTTTGTTTAAATCGAAATATTAACAAGACAGTTTGATTCCCTGACTAGGGGACAGATAAAGCGGTAGACAATACCAATCTAAAGCAAATGTCATCTACATTGAATGATCTAGTGGAGCGGTCCGTTTTCTGTGTAGTAGATGAATGAATAAATGAAGTCTGTTTATCTGACTAGCGGGTGATAGCGGTGTGCCTAAAACTGCCGCACGCGCGATATCACACGGATCCTTTCGGAATCGATTTTCTGGGCAAACACTGCCCTACGACAAGCGTGTGTCCTTTGCAAATAAAAATAGATAATTCTTCATCTACCGTTATACTGCCTATTCTAAATCCGTTAGTGGTAAAGATACAGAAGAGCTATCATTATTGATCGTGTACGATTTGGGTTAGTTTGCAAAACTCCCAAAATCACCGCATTTGGTCATTTCGCACGATAAACATTGTTGTAACAACAACATCCACCACCCACGACCCACGCGGCCACTTTGTCCTAATGCTTAACTATACTGGCTGTGTTTTTCCGCCGATCGAGCCAGCTGTGAATGCGCGTATTGGATAAATATCTCCAACTTTGTCCCTACAATTACAATTATGCCCCGCTTTGATTTATGTATTTACGCATACACGATATAATTGCAATCGTGGCAAAGAATTATTTCATAATAATTGGTGCATTCATATATATATATATATATATATATATATATATATATATAGAAAGCGCCTTTATTTACCGAATAAAGGGTTGAAGGAGGCAAGGTAGGCGATGACGCCCACGAAGTCGCCTTGTTACGCGATTATCTGGCTACACGCCAGGCCAACATATTATTGATTGTTTCAAGGCTTGCAATGCATGTTGGTAAAAACATTATTTGGCTTTTTGCGATTGTTCATTGTCACATCGCGCGTCGTTGTTCTTGAGTAAAATCGAGAGCGACGGAAGGTTTACAGCATTCGGCTCGATATCACATCTTCTACGAAGTTTTTTTAAGAAATGCATTTATAAAGTAGGCTCAAAGTAAAACGTAAATTAATATATATATATATATATATATATAAGGTAGGCTCAGATTAAAACGTACGAAACGTCATAACAACCAAACCAGTTTAATTTTAAATTTGTCGCTCTGGGATGACGTACTGAGGCATATAGGGACGCAAATGAAATGTCCGGTGTAATTGCGTGCGCCTGTGCACGACAGAGGAGAGAAGCAGGGAGTTGTGTGTCCCGTTTAATTGACACCAGAGGGCATCATGTGAGAACATCATGTTAGCGCAGTGGGTGTCGATGAAGCTCAGCGAACCGCAAAGGGGACTACGTATGAGGCAACTGCAACACCGATTACGGTATCATGAAGACCGCGCTTTTTTGAAACGGGTCCTCACCGGCAACGAGAGTTGATGCCATCATTTCAAGAAAGAGAGAGTGATTTCGATTTGAAACTGCAGGCGTAACTCTATCAAGAGAAATCGGCCTGGGCTGTTCACAGAGGGAGTGATTCCGCTCCACGTTAACGCGCGTCCACACATCTTCAGAATCGCAAAGTGTACTGACTAAGTTCACGTCGTTAACGCCATTAATTTGGGACAAACTGAAGGAGAACTGGCAGTTGTCACAGCCGCAGGAATTTGGAGAACAGGGAATCCTTTGGTTTGCAAAACAGTGAGATAGTTGCGCTTAGGCCTCTGATCATCACTTTTGAATAGAGACTTTAGTTGCACCCACTGTGTCGTTTTGTATTTTTAATTTATTGCCACATAATATATATATATATATATATATATATATATATATATATATATATATATATATTGTAAGCTCCGTTTTTTGTCACTATGACCGATGATGTTCTTGTTCGGTTTTAACCTTAAATCAATTCGAACCCGTGAATACCAAGTTCCTCCGTTGCAAAGGCTATTGCGTACTCGTCGCTCAACAGTGTGCAGCCAGTTAGCATATTTATCCTACAATATGCATTCTGCTCGGCTAACATGCACTGCACGCATTAACAATGTAAAAAATTACTGACGTTGCAAGATTAGAGAATTAGAGACGCTGCAAGATAAATTGCAGGAGGCGTACGAGACATACTGCAAATGCCACTTTAAGTTAGTAACAAAAATGTCTTTAGAAAGAAATGCGCGGGCGAAATTATATATATTTTTAATCTGAGTTATAATACCCTACACTATTCGTGGTTCGTATATTTAAAGGACGACAACCATGTGTTCACAGTCTTTAAAGGTAGATTACTATAACAAATCTCCACTGTAACTACAAAATGAAATAAAACGAAAATTAATATATAAAAAAAAACAAATTTCCTATAACCAAAATCGTCCCAAAGATATAAGAGTACGCAAGCGCTGGTCGCATATTGCCTCCCACGGTGTGTACCATTTAGGGGTACTACGCAGGGGTGCCACGCGTAATGCGGCATGTGACGCGGTAAGTGCAAAACTTGACTTTCGTAAGATACACCGCAAGCCAGCGTTTACTCTAGTGGTCTGTTAAATCCGTGTTTTTTTTGTTATCGATCGTGGGACAGACCGTGCGTCTGTACAGAACACATCTAGACAGATCGCGCCCGTTAAAAGCCGGTAAACATGCAGAGTCCTTGAACACTGGCCAACGGTACCCATTGTATTATTTTACCCAGAAAGATAAAAAGGGTTCGGATAGATAAAAGTTGCCCTTGTAATCCTTCCCGTTGCCCTTATTGGGTCGGTGGTGGCCGGAAGTTAATCGTCGGTGAGATGATGAAATAGTGCCAACTTGCACGTTCCCGCCTTAACCCAAAAAAGTACTTTTGAATTGGATCTAATTCTGTACAGTTGCACGAGTTGTACATCTAATTCTGCCACGGAATGTAGCAGAGTTTTTATTCATCGTAAAAAAGCTGCTCCCTGTAAGTTCTAGTGACGCAAATTTTGCTTGAGTTACATTTGTTCCGCAGATTCTATGAAGGGATATCTTATGCTTATTCTAGCTGCAACTGCTCTATAGTGATATAAATTTTGTCTTAATTATGTCACAACCAATAGTAAGGTCAAGCATTGATCTAGCGTCACGTGTCTGCATCGTAACAAGTTGATATATACAAAATATTCATATAGATACAGCAGTCGGCAAAATAGCAGCTTTTCTTGCTTTCCTAAATCTGCGTGTTTTGCATTCCATTCACACTTGACACAGCTGTCACGAATGTATGTTACCGCTGCCGTGCATTACACAGTTACATTCTAGAACATTTTACCGTGTGACCCTAGAGGTATAGTTGCCCGATCAGGTCGTGACTTATTGCTTTCGCTGAGACCTTTGGGCTCGAGCGTGGTGGTATTTCTGCTCTTCTCGGCGCCCATCTCACTATTCTATTAAGCGTGTCTCGTGAGCCTGTCGGGATTTTTTGTAATTATTTAAGCAGCCTAGCCGGTGTAGACTGTTTGAATCGACTAGTCCACTACACGACTTACAGTCGCGGGCGCCTATCCGAACAGCCAAGATGTTAGACGCCTTCTTCATAAAATGCTGTGTTCTGGAGCCGTACACATCTGCTGTTGAGAGTTTCTTCCAGCGTTTAGAACCAATAGAACTTGTTTAGCATTTTTATAGCGTGGAATAACCTTCCGAGCGCAAGGATTACATTTTGCTAAACAAATTGAGAAAAGAACCCGCATGCGATTTCATAGTATCGTCTGTGAAGCTCATCGGTTGTCGCTGGACGTCGCTTGTTTCCTTTCTAGTGTAAATTGCACCGACTCTTGCTTACGGAATGCATGTCATATATAATGAGCTAAAGTTTTCTAAAAAGGGTGCTAGTAGTTTATTGCACTGGCCGAAACCGGTTTATCTATCTCTGGGTCTTGACACCACTCTTTGTGAAGAACCTCAGAACGTCTTATGCCTCACTAAGAATCAAGAAGAATTGCTGAGTGGAAGTATAAGTTTGCGTAAGTGAATTGGCATTCCTATAAGACTCGAATGATGGCCACCAGCAACTGAAAGGGTTCATGTTGTAAAAATAAATTGTTACCGTGTTTGCAACAGCGACAATCCTTTTTAATGTATCTTCACAATTTTCTAAGTTCTTTGATGTCGAAGCGTATACGAATATTTAATCGCTATTTTCTCCAATACTGCAATTCTTCGCCAAATGTCCTTAAGTAGTAAGTGTATATCGATTTTAAATTGCGTATGTCACGTAAGAGTTCGTAATGCAAACGCCATTTTTATCAAACACTCAGTAACAAAGAACTTAGGCGCAATAGTCGCTAGATTCTATGGAGTAGAAATAAATAAATTTACAGAATTTCTTAAACTTCAAACGTGTGCTTAACTCTGTTCTGTTCAATTAATTGTTGCAGATATAATGCTGACTGTCAGTTCAACCTAAGTCTTCCACTTGTAAGTGTCACGTATGTGCACATATATACAAGCATAAACGCAAATGCACGATATAATTTTTCTTTTAAAACAGGTGCCTTTAGTGCGTAAGCAAATAGTAAAAAATATGTTTACCACGACACACTAAATACTTCGTGAAAACCTAAATAACCCTGGCGCAAAACGACATGTTATTATACTTACTATGAAACACTTACTACTATCTATGATTAAGAACAATAGTTAATTTTTAATAACCTATTCTGTTTTCTTTGTAATGTATCTATAAGGTTTTAATTATTGACTGTTATACGGATACGACCTTTACCCAGTACATCGGCGACAGGTGTCGGGGGCTATTGCCTTCGTTCACACAGAGGTGAGAGATCTTTGACGACTGAGTGCTGCAGTTGCGTAGCTACAATTTTGCGTAGCTAGAAAAATGTTTTACAATATATATAAAGCGCGTTCTTTGCTTGCTCCGAACGGCAAGAAACCGCTTTGTGTACCTGCTAGCGGGTTGCGGACCGGCAAACCGTGGAAACAATCAGAGTCAGGCTTAAGTCACCTATTACTGAACCACGTCAGCAATTTTTGTTAGAGTAGCAGGGAAAAATGGCCGAGGCCTCAGCTGAGGTCGTGCAGCTGAATGTGTACCTCGCCAGGGGGGGCTTGGGGTAGAATGGCAAGTACTAGCCGGCACGTGTACACAAGGTACATTGTGCATGGCTACTTGGTGTGCTCGACTCACGGATTTCAGTAAATTTCCAATCAATGTCGTTGTCGGTTCTACTCGCTGATATGCGCTAATACCACGCAGCGAGCTATCAGACGCATCGGCGGTCGCTGCACTGTTTCGCCCGGTGGGACGGTCGCTGAAGTGTTCAAATTGCATATAATAACGAGTGTATTGTAATTATGTACCATCTTGAAATGCAAAGTTATTGCGAAATAAACAATATAAATGTCATTATTAACTGGCATTACATACTAAGATTTTATAGGCAGTTAGACAAAGATACGTGACCTGACCCCGCTGGTCTTCGGCAGCTTATTTTCTTAGCAGATACGATTACCCCAAATCAATCTTGTTTACTCTCTCCTGCTGCATAAGATATAAGCGCGCAGATAATCTGCTATAGGCAGTTTGCGTTTTGCTTTCGGTACATTGCTAGCGAGAAGATGAACAGCTTCAGCGTTATTATCGCCGCCGCCTGCCTTCTGATTGGCACGGCATACGCCGGTGATCTTGGATATGGAGGCTTCGGAGGCGGCTACGGAGGTCTCGATGGCGGCTACGGAGGCCTTGGATATGGCGGTGACCACGCCATCGTCTCGCATGCGAAGGTCGCGAAGGTGTCGTACGTGAAGGCGCCAGTTGTGTCGACGCATCTCGTGAAGCAGCCTGTCGTATCGTTTGTGGCCAAGCCTGTCAAGTCGGTGTCGTTCGTGGCGAAGCCCGTCGTCTCGCTGCACAGCGTTCCCGTCATTTCTCATGGCCTCGGGGGTGGCTTCGGTGGCGGTCTCGCTGGCGGCCTTGGAGGAGGCTACGGACACGGAGGCTGGTGATAGATGGGTTAAGCTCCCCCATTCTCCGGCCAGCGGACATCTGTATATTTTGTACAATACACGCATGTAAGATCTGTGTTCAACAAAGCACATTTACGGGATACGCAATGTGGCCCGAACGTGGTGGACCACAGTTCTTCTAATCCGGGTGAGCTCGACGAGCTCACTCTATTTTATAAAACCGTGATGGAAAGTCTTACTCATCGACCAGTAATAAACCAAACGTTTATATACTAAATCCTGAATTTGTGTTACCAAAACAAACTAAGCTAAGTTACTAATGGCAGGTATTAAATGTTGTCATTAACGGCTTTGACACGACACAAATATAAATTTAGTAGTAGGTAAAGTCTTCGTGTACGAATTTCAAATCCCAGTATATATCACTAAAGTTTATAACAATATCCTAATGCCCAACGTTTACAAGCAAGGCATTGCATTTTCTTTTGAAATTGGTTAGCGGGCTTTAACAAACCCAATTTGATTTCTAATGCTACATAGCATTGATATTGTTTCGCAATAGACACGGCCGCCAGGGACATTTTCTCCGCGCCAATGGGCAATCACAAGTTCTCTAACCCAGAGTAAGTACATTTCAACAATGCGCCCTCGATAAATGTTGAGCGTGTTTTATATAAACTAATAGGCATTTGTTAGCCTCAGTCAAGCTGCAAGCATGACTTGCTCTGACCTGTATAAAGAAGCTGTTAAGTTCGACACAGTTGCGTCCTAAGTAAGCATAGATAAGGTCACGCTAAAAGGGGGTCCGAGTGAGACCGTCAGGTCTTTCCGTCGTCTCTGGGTAGACCCAGGGGTTTTATTACATACGGAAAGCCAGCATATCCCAGTGTCTTGTATAATTCATTTTATTATCATTGCTGTTTTTTTTTTTACATATTAGACAATTTATTAAGAATACCGACAGAGCGACAATTGTCGTCCTGAGAACGTGTGCACTGGGAATATTACTCTATCTCGTATAGAGTGGGTTGGCACCACTTCAGCAGCGTGCCGCGGACGGACGCCGCGTTCCCTCGTTGGACGTCGAGGTCAAGGCGCTGTCTCAAGAAAGCCGCAGATCTCTTGTCTCCAGCTGCGAGGTTTAGCTGCTCGCCGACTCTGTGGAGGAGTTTGCGGGTTAGGTTGCCTGGGCCGCCCAATGTCTCAAACGCTAGCGGTTGAAATTCATGTGGGTACTCTATTGAAGCGTATTTTGCGAGCTTCCTTGTCTCGGCTAGATCACCAGCGTAACCTGCCGAGGCCGCCCCGCCACCGACCATTGAAGGTGCTAATGAGTCGGTAACTGTGGCGTCCCAGACAAGCATTCTGCCCCGGCTGAAGGGGGTTAGAGTCATCCCGTCCGGGCGTTTGCCGTCGTCGGCGGAAAGACCCTGGGGCTCTAGAATACAGGGAAATCCGCTAGATCGGAGCGCTCGGCTAAAAGTGTCGTTAATACTGGCATGTCGGGCACGCCGTCCTGCGCTCATGACGCACGACAACCCATGATGGGCTAACTTGTCAACAGGTTGACCACACTTGCATTGGTGAGGAGTTACAAGATCACAGCCGAGCCGAAGTCCTGCCCCGATTCGGGTAGTTTCGTCGTCCAAAAGGGTGCCCAGTGGGGCGCTTGGAAGCGCATGCAGCCAGGCTCCGGATCCCTTAGCTGCGACCGCCCGAAGACGAGCCTTTGCGGCGTCGTCAATGGCGTCCGCGAGTAAGCCGCAATATGCTTTTTCGTGTAACAACGCGCTCCAGTCGTGTTGGCTTCGAGGATTGTCCGGGGCTCCACTGCAAATTGTCTTTAACTCCTCTTGAAGGCGTCTTGTGAGGTCCTTGTACTGAACAGCGCCGGCTTCGTCTAGAAGTGCAATGACGTTGTTCTCAGATCGAAGAAGAGAGGAGACTATCGCTGGGCCAGCCGAGATAAGTGGATCCGGGATCCCCAGGCCTCCCTTGGAAATCGGTAGTTGCGCCTGCTTTCGAGCGGGGGGTGCCAGCGCAAGATTAAGGAGGGACTCGAGGGTGTTCAGCGTTAACTCGTTCAATGGACGAAGGTCGTCCAATTGCCCTGTTAGATTCGCTCCTCGAAGAAGGTGGTTGACCCTAGTGGCTGAGAACGACGAACGAAGTAAAAAGAGAGCACGATGAGCGCCGAGCGGGGGTGAGGTTGTTAGCGACGTCCTTTAACACGCTTTGCCATTTTTTGAGAACGCGTGGGAGTCCTTGCGGTCGGAGGGGGACTCCCAGAAGCTCCAGGTCGTAGTCGTGGGTAATCTTACAACCCGGCAATAAAGCTTGGAGGGGACGGAGGTCAGGCGCCTGCGCACTATCACCCGTAACGTAGATCTCGCACTTCTCGGGATTCAGCTCCAAGCCTGAAATCTGGCGAAATTCAAGCACGCGCCGAATATCTTCGGCAACCATGGATGCGTCTCCCCCCAGTACGCCATCATCGAGGTACCAAATGTTTAGTGAGCTGTTAAGGGAGTCAACAAGCTCTTTGATGCTTAGGCAAAACAATGGAGGAGCCAGAGGATCGCCCTGTTGCAGTTCCGTGACCGAAGATATGAGATCATCCGGGAGAACCAGGTGAGAAGAGTAACGGTACGCTTGATGGACATGGTGTGCCAACTCGGGGCAGTGCGCCCCGACCGCCTTTAACAAGTGATCCCGTCTTACAGAGTTGAAGGCATTCCTAAAATCCAGCTTTACGAGAACCCCAGGTAGTAAGCGTGAATCGATAAAGGCTCGGGCGGCATGCACGGCGGCCTCGGCCCCGGCTTGTGCCGCAAAGCCAAGCTGGTGGGGACCAATCGCCTCGCGGATCCTATCTCTGGTTCTATTACAAGCAATCTTTGCGGCTGCGCAGGGTGGAGGAGCACGCAATTGGCCTCACTGACCCGTCTTTCTTCTGTAAGGCAAAAAGCCTGGCTCCAAAGATTATAGGTCGCAGTTGAGGTGGAGGGACGCCCCACAAAAGCAAATCTACGATTTTGGCCAATGCGGCTGCCAACCGGCCGGCTGTGTCCCCCAATGTCGGAGAGAGTAGGTCTATTAGCAGTCGTGGTCGGATGAAGTCAAGACCCCCGGCGGAGCTTCGGGCAAAACTCTTGACTGCGGCAATAACTTCTTCTCCCAAAGTGGTACATGGAAGCGGAATCCCGGGGAGGTCTGGCCAGTCCAGATCTGGCGGGGCCGGGGGGTGCTTATTGCGAAGAGCTGCCAGGTGATCTGTGCCGGGAGCCAGTACGTCCGACGATCCAATCAACCTAGCTGCCCCTGAAACGTCACCCTCAGTTAGCTTAAGAATAGTCTGGCGGACACGGTCATTCTTAAAAGTGCGGTTTTTCTTAGTGACCGGGGCTACGACATCGGCTAGCCGCAATCCATTGGAGAATTCCCGCAAATTATGACGAATAATGACGAAGAGTGATTGCGTATCGTTGCGGGAGAGAGGAAGCCGAAGAACCACTGGCACGAACGAGAAAAGCGTATACCACGCTTGTTGGTTATTATCGGCTATGACTCCTGAAAGAACATTTGCCAATGCCTCCGCTACCTGTTTCCTTACGGATTTCGGAACAATTCTTAACAGTCTTGACCTCTTTGCTACACCCTGGATATCTTCGATGATGCGGGCGGTCTGTTGTGCGTTGTTATCGATCGGCGTGGAAGAAGTTGCGAATGAGCTGAGTGAGGCTGATGGATGCTTGGCTGCTATATGCCTCGTAAGCCCTCTTCTTGTGTACTGTCCGTTGCATAGGGGGCATGCTGTTTGCTGTGAGTGTGTCGTCGACCCAGTTGATCCGCCGCTAGATATGTTGTTGCGGTCGTGCTGCATCATTATTGCATTATTCGTTTAAAGCCCTCCAACATTGGCAGAAGCTGCAGGAGGGGTTCTAAAGCCTGCACTAAAGCCCTAAGCTGGCCCAACAGGTCTGATCCGCCTTCTGACACGACTTGCGACAAATGAGTCGCAGCGTCGGCCAAGACACGGACAGGCCGCGCGGATTTGGGTGCTCGGCGGGCTGTGGCGCAGTTTAGTCGTCGCCGTGGGGCAAACGTCTCCCTGTTGGCGTAAGGTCTCCCTGTACGCTTCTTTAGCTTCTTGGCGGGGTGTGGCCTTGGAGCAGGAAGCAGCAGCTGCGGGTCAGGGTCCTCGGGAGACTGAGAAATTCCGCGAACCACGTTGGCGTACGTTGGTTGCCCCCTTGGATGTTGCTGTGACGTGTCTGATTGGGGCGTGGGGCTTGGTCGACCATCGGTGATCTCAGCTGCTGGGTGCGTTACCCGAACCTGTTGCAGAGTTCTGGCTTCGAGAAATAGCCTGTTCCTTTCTCTGAGATAGGCTAAGCGGGGGCACGAAGGCGACCCGGACGGGTGAGCGCCCCGACAGTTGATACACCGCACCTGATTAGTACAGTCTGCAGCAAGATGACCTGAGGTGCCGCACTTTTTGCAAACTTGCTGTTGTGTACACCGTTCTGCGAAGTGCCCAGGCCGTAGGCATTTGTGACAGAGCCTAGGCTGGTCAGGTTCAAGCACGACCTGGTGTGATTGAAATCCCAAAAATAATGATGTTGGGGGTTGTCGGGTAAACGAAAGGATCACTTTACCCATAGGGAGCCTAGCACCGCCGTGCAACCGCGTAAGTCGTTTCACCTGACTGACCCCAAGCGGTGCTAGTTCCTTTAAAATTTCGTCCTCTGTTAGGCAGGTTGGAACTCTCTGAATGGTTGCTCGAAACGACGATAATGATGGACAGTGGACAGACACCGAAAAGTCACCAAGATTTGTGATTGGCAACAGCTTCTGAGTCGATTCTACGTCAGGGAGCCACACTATAATCGAATTTCGGTCCCCGGATATCTTGGACTTGGATGACAAGACGAAGATGTGCTTGTATATAGTTAGCAGCGAGCCCTCGGGGAATTCTGTTTCAGTGCACTCCGACGCCTCCTTTCGTCGAATGATTACTTTGAACGCACCTACCAAACCCGTCGATAAATCTTCCTTAAGTTTTTCTAGGTCTCGTTGTTCTCTTGAGAGGGTCTTTTTCTCCCTTCGGGATGTGACGGTCACGAATCCATCATTTTGTGTGTTCTCCTGAGTGTCGGCTTCGCTTTCTGGTGGCGAAGCTGGCTTCCTTCGCTTAGCGCCAACGCTTGGTTGGTATGCTGAGGTGGTTTCACATGGTACATCTGTGTCCATCGTCGGGGCAGATCCAATATTCTCAGTCGTTCTCGTTGGTGGATGCTCGTTAGACGCCGACGCGGATGATGCGCACTGCCGTAGGCGAGCTATGTCCAGGGTTGGTGGAGGCGAAGGCCCTCCCGAACTGCCGGGCGGCATCTTAGCGGCTTTCCGTTGAACGTTATCTCGTAGTGACCGACCAAATGGGTAGCTTAGTTATATTACAACTACGTGGTTCGCTCCCACTAGCGTAAAATAAAAAAAAATACACTGCGGGATTTGAACCGGGGTCGTTTGGCTGACGAATCCTTGCGCGACCGCCTAGGCTACGCTGTCTGTTGCCACCACTGCACGGCTTAGCATCTAGCCTGCGCCGCCGGTTGTAGCCACATGTAAACAAAGATGATCTGTACGTTTGTCAATAGAACGGACTCGAATAGCCCTGCGCACTAGAAAAGATTACAACTCTTGGGCACGCTTAGGGCTAATAAAACACTTCAGGATGCACAGCACTGAAAACTCGGCTACACAGGCAATCTCTGTGGTAGAGATCACTGTAAATAAGGCGCTTGAACTTATTAAATGCCACCAATTTACAAGAGCGAATCGCACGTACGTCCGCTCTCAGCGAATCGAACGCGAGAAAAACTCATTGCTGTTATTCTTTGTTGCAACGTCACAACGTAGTAAGTGTCGAACAACGTTTAAATGCATATATCTTAAAGGATTCCTTTATGCAAATATACAAATTAGTTAAAGAGCCGATAGACTTCTTGGGTGCAAAACAGCTAAATATAACTAATAGTATAGCTCATACCGACCAATGCATTGAACAAAATACATATATTTACTTTTAACGCCGCTTTTACACTTATACTATTCAATAGCGCAAAGGGTTTTATGAACATGTCATTTCCATACAGAAGGATACATGTGAATAGTTTCACCTGGCTCTTTCACCGAGAGTGAGCATGTAGGGCTCACTTTATTCTAATAATTCTGTGCCCAAGACTGCAATGCTATCCTTCCTTCGAATGCCAATCCGACCAAAATGATGTCGAACGTCTCATACGTGCCTGTCGTGTCGGTGCACAGCACGCCACTTATGGTAACGTATAGCTATATAACGTATAGACCATAAAGCTGGTCACAGATGGCAGTAGGAAAATGCCCTTACCACCGTGCTACTCTAGTCAGAAATGGTATGGAAGAGTATGCTCTCGAACAACCCGTATTGTATGAAAAAGTGCGCTTCTTAAAGTGCGTTTTACTGATTACGTATACGAGTCTCCTGACTTAACTATTTTGTAAGGCATATGCCAGTGTACAGTTTATGTACGAGTACATACTATGTTGTGAAAAAAATAAACGCCAATTACGTCTGAGGATAAGTTCACTTCATTTTTTTTATCAATGATATGAATTTCCATCGTAACTGTCCGCAGCGTATTTTGTTCGATGGATTGATTGCCGCTGATGCCTCTTTTTCACTCTAAGTGTCATACATGTACGCATTAATTCAAATAAATAATATGCATATATAAATGAATATGCATAACAGTCATCTGTAGAGCAAGCACTCTGACTACATAAATAAAATATTTGTAAATACCACAGTGGTCATCACGTCTTAAAACTAGCCGTCACTGTACTTACTATGCAGACGTAACTAGCTTATAAAGTTCTTATCATATTACTTGGCACATTTTGGTTGTATTTTATAACGCCTACATGCTGTCCTTTTAGAAGCTACTGGCTCTATGCATATTGCAGATTAATATTTTAAAAATACTGTTAGTTTATGCACATACTTATTTGTATAATGTTATTTCATTGATTCATGAAAACTGTCACTTGCTACGCTATAGTCTGGATGAGGACATTCTAATTATTTGCTGTCACAATACTCTTAAACAATTTAAATGTATTTGTATTCTGCTTATTTCATTACATTTCCTAAACAATTGCGAGGGTGTCAGAATACGATTGCTGGCTCAATCCTTTAAACCCGATATTGAAAGTGACGTTTTCCCTACATACTGCCAAAGACAGCTGCTGTCTCAGATATTCGCTCTTTCTTTGCTTGCCCGTGGCTAGTCTTTATCGTTTCGCCAATTTGCAAATAAATGTTAATGTGCCTTTGCTGATAAGCCCCAGGGGTCCCCATTGCAGATGGTTGTATTCAATTGTCGTCTCCAGAATTTTGTTTGCTTTTTTCAGGCACTGCTTTTCTGGGCCAAATCTTAGTTGGTCCATGACTCCCCTCGCCAGTATATACCAAACAAGATGGCTTAGAGGCAAAGCCCTTGCCTTGCATTCGGGAGGACTGGGTTCGAGACCCAGACCGGCCACTCTTAAATTGGTTTTCATGGTTTCTAATTTAGACAAGGTAAATGCAAGACAAGGAGTGGATTAAAATTAGCCACGACATGAAACAACCGTACACGGGCAATAGCCTTACAGAAAATCTTAAAAAAAAAAAAAAAAAAAAAAAAAAAAATATATATATATATATATATATATATATATATATACATATATCGCTTAGCAAGCACTAGTTGAGAAGCACGAGTTGCTAATCGTGTCTCCCCGACGCAGTGACAACCTACGACCTGCGAGATCACGAACGCACTTGCATATTTCTAATGAAATGCACTATCAGTGGTTAAGTACATACGTTCAGATACGTGCGCATGATCAGAATCGACATCGACGGTTTAGAGCTTTTCCGAGACACGAGGCGGAGATTGCTGCAGCCTAGAAAGCCGCTCATGACAACACTGAGCCGAACCGCCATGCTTCATATACTGCCCGATAGAGAGCTTTGCGAAGTTATTCTGGTTAATGAACAACCGATACATATTGCCCGACTCTATACCCAACAGTCGCATGAGAATAAGTCATCTATTCAGCATTTATCCATTTCCAGACTGAGTTTAACCGGGCATTTACTTCCTCTAAGCAGCCTTAGATTCATCCGTTAAGCGTTGACGTTGGACCTGGACCACATAAGATAGCCGTTAGCCCTTTGTCAACATGGTGTTTTTTTACTTTCTGGCGACACATTGTAAATCATTGACTTGCCGCCTCATTAAATATGATCGTCACAAACTCGGAGTTGGTTGGGAGGGGTTCATGTGATACAGACACACGATTGCCCACCTTGGGAACGACAGACGCCGTGGGCATAGATGTGCCTTATGGACATCCGAACCCATACAGGTACCGCCACTGCGGTCATGACACATATATACATAGAACGAGCGAACAAAAGCGGAAAAGCGTTTTGACCGTTGATCCCTACAAATTCGGTTTCAATTGCAGTTAAAACGACGTTAGAAGCTTGTATGCCATGTATGAACTCGCCCATTAACTTTGTCAACTTCAAACTTGATGGATCCGTATTAGAGAGATAGAGACAGAAGAAACAAACGTTTGCGACCCTCGGCTACAATTTCCCTTAAGTTCGAAGGGTTCATCCAATTTCCCAACGGTTTTGTCTCATAGATTTGAAGCCAAATGTCATCGACACTGTTAGATGGACGCGCATTGCCACTGACCGTCCACGATGACGACATTGCGGCTCACCGATATTTACCCGGCAGAGTGCCATTTCTACAACAAAACATTTGAATGATCGCGACAAATGCATCGTCAGCGTACAGCTGCGGCAACGCGCGTTGGGCACCGCAAAAGAAATTTTGTTAATAAAGGCACAAATAAAATATTTTGTTTGTCTAAAATCGTCGACCCGATCAACAGGGCTGTCTGCACTACACTGGATACGCAATTTCCCTATGCAACTATGCAATTTCCCTATGCAACTAGGCAATTTTCCTATGCAATTTCCCCCAAAAAAAAGCAACGATGACGATAACTTCAAAACTCGTCGGATAATTTCTAGGCCTAATTGAGTGTTCTTACGCTGTACTTAGATGAGCGTTCTTTAGCAACGGATAGTAGCAGCAACAGCAATGCTAACCGGATGTGACATATCAACGGAAAGTAGCAAATTTAAACATGAACGATTTTGAATACACGCTGATTATTATTGCCAAGCTATTTGAAATAGGTTACTAGACGGCCAAGCCACCGCATGACTATTATCTAACAATATAATTCTGTAGGCAACTAGACAAAGATATGCGACGTGACCCTGCTAATATACGGCAGCTTATTATCACAGCGAATCAGATTATTCAGGACTCAT
This sequence comes from Dermanyssus gallinae, assembly GCA_003439945.1. Classification (NCBI taxonomy): domain Eukaryota; kingdom Metazoa; phylum Arthropoda; class Arachnida; order Mesostigmata; family Dermanyssidae; genus Dermanyssus; species Dermanyssus gallinae. Next base: position 95,232 of record QVRM01005246.1, read on the forward strand.
CACGTACGTACGTCCCTGCTGTGCACAATATAAGCGCACAAATTGTCCACTATGCACAGATCGCATTTTGCCTTCGGTGGATCACTAGAACCAGCAACAAGATGAACAGTTTCAGCGTTATCTTCGCCGCTGCCTGTGTTCTGATTGGCACGGCATATGCCGGTGATCTTGGCTATGGAGGCTTCGGAGGCGGTTATGGAGGTTTCGGCGGCGGCTACGGAGGTGACTACGGTGGCCACGCCATTATCTCGCATGCGAAGGTCGCGAAGGTGTCGTACGTGAAGGCGCCAGTTGTGTCGACGCATCTCGTGAAGCAGCCCGTCGTTTCCTACGTGGCCAAGCCTGTCAAGTCGGTGTCGTTTGTGGCGAAGCCCGTTGTCTCGCTGCACAGCGTTCCCGTTATTTCTCATGGCCTCGGAGGCGGCTACGGAGGCGGCTATGGAGGCGGCTACGGAGGAGGCTACGGAGGTGGCTACGGAGGTGGCTACGGACACGGCTGGTGATAGACAGGTCAAACCCCTTCGTCCTCCGGTCAGCGGGCATTGTATATTTTGTACAGTACACGCACGCAAGATTTGTGTCCAATACGGGAGATACAACGCGGCCCAAACGTGATGCAGAACAGTTCTTCTCATACGGGGTGAACTCGATGAGCTCACTCCATTCTACAAAAATGTCATGCAATGACAAAATCCCCTTTCATTCATCAATCACAAATAAACCTAACTTTTGTGTACTATGCTTTGAGTTTGGCGAGTTTCTTATATGTGAATGAAGCACGAATAAAACAGCGCAACCTGAAGACGCTGTAAGACCGCTGGTGTTAATCATGTCTGACAGAAGGTGCAGTGCTCACAGAGAACAAAAAATGAAGATTTCTTAGACTTTCAATGCATACAAACTAACTTGATAACTAGGAATTACGGCATCTGTAGAAACGCGTTTATGTGCGCTATCTAACATGACGTATGCTAGCTTAGAATCACGTCGTAAAGGGAAAATTGTGTGGAGGGGCGTCGGTCACCTACGCATCTCACCGTTCGAAACCAATCGTAGTCCAATCCCTTATGTTAAAGACTAAAATATTTTTAACAACTGCAGCAAAACACTGCATAAGTAATAATAATAAGTGATCACAAAAGCATTGCATAGCCCCTGCGCGTTTCAATATTTTGGCAAAAGCACCTAAATACTTTATCTTCCTTTTACAAGAGTATTCAAATATGAACGGTCAGCAAACGTGCCACTACTAACACCATGTATATTTATATATATATACAGACATGTTAGTATATTGTATACCAATATTGTGTGTTGGGTGTCAAAAAAATGCCAAGTTTCCTCAATTAGTATTGTGTCAGGCGTATGGGATGTCATATGCGCCTATAATACGCGGCGAGAAAAAAAAAATATATATATATACATAAAAAATAATTAGATATATTGATTTCCGCTCTCTACAAAAACTTTGGACGATCGAACTGGGTGCGCAAACTTACGCAAAAAATTGGCCACCGAAGTTCTAAGAACCCTAGAACAATCAAGTAACCGTGCCATATTTTTAGCGGCACAAAATCCCTTCAGCGGAGGCTAACTTAAAATTCTGGCTTCGTCTCAGTTTGGTACTATGGTGGATCCCATTTACTTCTGTATGGCTTGCGCCCTGAGAATAAGACCACACTTCCATGACTTATCTCAGATATCTCAGTAGGCTTCCCAGACGTGCAAAACTCCACAGCGTGGTCCAAGGAGTTCTCAGGAAGGTCAGTATATTAAATACATCGGAATTGCTACCGATGGAGTAACTATCATTATGGGCATATGGGAAACGCTTGGCGTGAGACTGGCGGTCTTATGCACGGTAACCGTATCCTACTAATAATATATTAATATTATTGAAATGTTGTTTCGTTTGCCTGCGATTGCCGAGAGCGGACATCTTTGAAAGGTAAACGGGTAAACCGCGATAAGAATAATGTAGTGATGAAATCTATCTGCATCATAGGTGAATCACGTCTACAATGACACTATATCTAGGCGGCGTCTCCTGACACGCCTTGCCAAGGGTAACCGGCTATCTAATTGAGCGGCACGAATTATTCACCGAAGTTGTCCCGAGCGTCATTACCTCTGTGATGCTGTAAAGTCAAAAGAGGTGAGCAGAATCAAAGGTGGACTGCTACAAGTTCTACAGGTCGACGACATTATCAAAAGAAATGTCAGCAAGAGAACATTACTGTTGAGAATCCAGGTTATCGTAGACGATGTTTATGGCGACGGAGAATGACCCGACTGGCGAAGAGAGCTTTTGCCGGCGCGCCAGTAGCACGGCAAGGGAAAGTCCTGCCTAAACAAAAGCCTTAAATGATCAACCAGTAATCACATCACACTAGAAACTCCACCGATGACAATCCAACAACGGCATATTTTTCACGCAGACCTCGTAGGCTAGACACACTCGTGGTTGTCGTATAAGAACTTCTAAAGGACTTAAAGCCTACTACACTCGCTTTCACTCATCGGTTCCTCAATTTTTTTTAATAATTCAATACTTGGTAAAGGCATACTCCGCAAACGTTGCACTGCAGCATTTACCATGAAAGTAAGCAAGTTCAACTCGAGGCCTTACCTGAAGAATTGGAACTATATCATGATGCCCCCGTTGGTGCTGTTGGCATTTTGTCAAGAGTTCAAAAAACAATGCTGCTTAAAGTAATTATTAATTGCATACGGGATCTGAATTGAGAGCCATACGCTCCCCTTCTCCATCTGGTTGCCATTGCATCTGAGATTGCGTGACATCTGTAGGGTCCCTTTAACGACGCATAGCTAGATACTGCAATCCTGAATAGTCCGCGTACATCGTGGCGGAGGATCTACAGACTGTACTGCATTTCGAGGAACCGGGAGGGCTGACACTCAACGCTTCTAAGTTTGAGAACGAGCTCTTTCAACAACAGTGTTAGCCATAGGTGGCAATCGAAAAAATATGCGAGAGATATCTTACAAGCACTTTCAGGAATAATTCCCACCACGACAAGATAACTTAGATATAATAGGTACTTCTGTCATGTGCGAAGAAATCCCATGGGTTACCCGTACGAAACGTAAAACCTACCTTGTAGGAATACGCCCATGTTTGACAACGATGCAGCCACCCAGGCAGCGCTCTGTCGTAAGCACCCCCCGCTTTTACGTAAACTTCAAGGCTACGCCGAGACCACTTTCTGGGCTGACTCGAAAATTTAACGTCCCACACGGGACTGCTTTTCGCATTGGCTCACAGACGGACATCCATAAATACAATAGTGCAACGGTGGGGCTCGAACCCGCGCATCTATGTGTCTCCTACGGTCGCGAGGCGCAGACGAATGCACCACCGCTCGACACGGCGAGACCACTAAGGTTATTCCACGCGAGATGTTTAACATACGTTTAGAAGAAAACGTATGGAATAGAGCAAGTTTTCCTTTAGACTACGAGGGCCTTGGAATTAGAGGAGCGACCGACCTTTCCGCAACCTGCTATGCTGCATCACTAATCAAGTTGGTTTCCAGGCGGAATCACTTGTTAATAAAAATGCAAGATTCAAACTAAAGAAAACAACCACATTGGCAGTTGCAACAACTAGGAGCGACCTTAATCCTGGCCTTTGAAAGAGCACGTAAACCAACATACGCTCGATGCTTGTAAAATGCTTGCGGGATCGGCAAGGAATGATATGGATAATATTACTTCAATAAAAGAAGGTGCCGCCCAGCAGAGACATCTTACCCCCCGCCCCAAAACGTATGAGTGGATGCTATAAGTTGGGGTTTACCTGGCGGGGTTAGCATTTCTTTATGGTAATACAGAAAAGCCTTTTCCTGGGACGCAACTGCATCATGCATGGCGCCATTATCATACCTTTGTCGCAGCTCTGTCAAATGTGGATGGATCGCAGAACATGTACAACAAGCGAAAAACGCACCAAGGAATTCCCACTTCGCGTCTAATGCTTTAGAGACACTGTATGATATAAGCGTTAGTAAGACGAAGCATTTAAGGGATATAGCAAAACGTACGAAGGATATTTCGGCCGACCGACGCAAAATATATTTCTGGGGCAAATTATGTCATTAAGTGTTTGTAGAGGAAACGCGGCTTCTACTAGAGGCTGACATGAAATTAACTTATTAACTAGATAACCAAAAACATTTTCATTCATCACAATTTTAAGAACACTAATAGTAATTGTCGCAAACGCTTCCAACCGATACCAAAAGTAGTTATCTTTGCGTATGTTCTTCTTTCATTTAAAACAACAGAAACTATGACCTTAAATGAGTATAGGTTACGGCAGGATGGGACCTACAATTCGTTGCGCCAAAGTCGCCGACTAATTCCCTTAATCTGTGTCGCACCCTTACACAAACAAGTGCTAACAAAAAACGGTTACTGTTTTTTTTTTTTAATCCGAACAATAGCCTAATTTGCTTATTTGGCATAAATATCAGCTGTTAGCGAATGTTACTTTTAATATGACGTTTAGTATCACCTTTTTTAGGTAGCCTTAATATACGCATGCCAGTTGCGTATTAAAATATATACATCTACATGTTTCCAATCGCAGGATAGTCTCCTTTTTGATGTTTTTATGATACAATAATACGCTGTCGGAGCTCCCTATTAGAGCGAGCCTTCCTAACAAAGCGTTACTTTTGGGCACGGTGCTGCGCGGTACGTTCACGGAGAGTCTTCTCAATGCCTGTTGGGCATAAAAACAACTTGTTCCAAAAATGACGAAGTCATCTGCATACATCAACGCTTTAGCGTGAGAAGTAGACCCTTGGACTTGAGGTGGCAGGTCATTCAGCAGCAGGGAAACAGCAGAGGGCTAAGATTATCAACCTGTGCGACACCGGTCGTTCGAGCGAACTCGGGAGCTGGGACACCCCGTCATCGATACTCACTGAGTTTTCCTGAGACAGAGCCTTGATTAGCCGGCACATGCTGAACGAGACTCCGCACTTAGCGAGCCTTACCAGAATTTTGTCTCTAGACGTTGTGTCAAACGCAGATTTGAATTCGACGTATACTGCGTAAAGAACTTGTTTCGCCGTTGTTTGCTTTGCATAAATACGTTGCATGTTGTGATCTTTGAACGCCCCGTGCAAAAATTGTGCTGTTTGTCCGGTATGCAGCCGCAGGACTCTAACAAGGTGCTAAGCCGTCAAGTGATGAGAAGTGCCAGGAGTTTGTAACAGCAACTTTTTTGCAATTGCCTTCTACACGGCATCTGCGGATCATTTTTCTTTTGGCATGATGATAAGCAGCGCATCATTCCAGGTTTGTGGTAGAAATCCCTGACGGAGGAAAACGCTGAATCAATTTGACCAAAAAGGAGCCATGCCAGCCGCGGTCTTCAGATGTTCGTTACGACCTTGGTTTAAGCCAGCTGCTCTGTTTAGCTGAAACCGTTATATGAAGCGTAACACATCCATAACGAAGAACTCTGCTGCTAGCTCATCACACATAAACTAAGTCAGTTCGTCCCATGTGCAATCGAACTTGCATACATTGCCCCTGAAGTGCTCTATTAGGTCAGCGGGGTTTATAAGACACTAGGACAATTTCACCCGTTTAATCTACCTGTGAGGCTTGTTAATTGCCTGCTTCAGTAGCTTCTTCTCCTGACGCTCAAGAATTGCCGTCGTGCCGTCCCGAGAGTTCGTCTATACGAGCTCTTGAGCAGGTTACAGAACAGCATCATGCACGGGTATTGCTTAGCCAGCATACGGGCAACCAAACTGCGCCACGGGAGCGAATACTACTAGCGAATGATTCTTAAAATGATTAGATTTATAAGTACTATTACGTACGATCAAACAGCCTACGCAGTCACAGTTCCATTCAACCGCCTGAGATTGCTAGTGTGGCACTCGTTAACCACTCATTTGTTTGGCGAACAGCTCGCCTAGCCCGCGAGAAATAAGTTTCCCTTGTTTGACCCCTTTTAAAATAATGGAGATAATACTAATAGTTTATTTCATTTTGTGGTTACAGTGAAATATGAATGGAGATAATTGTATTGTATTGAGCGCTTGTAGAGGGAATGCGGCTTCTACTAGGGGTGCATCAAGCTGAGATGAAATAAACTGTTTAACTAGATAACAGGGAAAATGTTCATTTATCACAATTTTAAGAATTAAACACTAATAGTAATTGTGGTGAACGCTTTCATACCAAAGGTAGTGTTATCTTCGCGTATTTTTTTTATTTCGTCCAAAACAACAGAAACTATGACCTCAACTAAATATAGTTTACGTCAGGATGGGGCCAACAATTCGTTGCGTCGAAGTCGTCGGTTAATTTCCTTAATCTGTATCGCGGCCTAAACTACTTACATTACTAGAATAACTCAAGCAAGTACTAACAACGAGACAGTCACTGTGTTTTTTAATTAATCCGAACAATAGTTTTATTTGTTTAATTAGCGCAATTTTTGTTTGTCACAATCTCTCAACAGAAGCAAATATTCGAGCCTTTGCCTTCATTTGGGTACGCAATGCTGCTTTAAAGATCTTAAGGGTAAAGGATTTCCACTATGTGCTGAATTGAGCCAACACTTTCCCTATAAGACTTTACAGTTATTTGTATGGAAACGTTAGGCAAGCACAAAAGAGATTTTTTGCCCGTATATCCTACATATATCGTGCTAATTTGGTAGTGCTAGGCAAATTCTTCGAATATATATGTCATCTGCACATATTTGTCCACAACTACCATAAGACGTGTCCATAAGCTTGACCACTAAAATATTCTGTGGCTAAGCTTAGCCGTGCTTAAAACCAGAATATAGTGTCCATAGGCGTGCCCTTCCTTACAGCGGCGGATATAAAAGTGGATAACTTGGTATTTTGCTGTAGATCGCTCGTTTGTCTAAGCGCGTTAACCAAACGAATTCATCATGAAGTTCGCTCTTACAGCCATTGTGGTTACAACCCTTGCCGGTCTGGTATCTGCAGGCGGCTATGGAGGTGGATTCGGAGGCGGCTACGAAGGAGGTTACGGTGGAGGTTACGGGGGGCGATCACGGCCACGCGGTTGTGTCACACGCGAAGGTGGCGAAAGTTTCGTACGTGAAGACGCCCGTCGTATCGACCCATTACGTGAAGAAGCCCGTCGTCTCGTACGTCGCCAAGCCAGTCAAGACCGTGTCGTACGTGTCGAAGCCTGTCGTGTCGGTGCACAGCCACACCCGTCATCTCCCACGTTAGCGGGGCGGCTTTGGCGGCGGGTTACGGAGGTGGACACGGAGGAAGCTACGGAGGTGGACACGGATGGTGGTAGAAAGAAACATTATCCTACGACCAATGTCTACTATTGTATATTTGTGTAAAAATAAATGTCAATATCGTCTGTGAATAAATAATATTGGATTTAATTTGTTTTTATTATGTTGCACCTCCATTAGCGGCTATTTAAGCGTACCCCTTTGTTTACTTCTTCTAACTTTTATCAAAAAAACCATCTGTTATTTAAGTAATAATATCGTTGACATAATATTATTTAACATGTGTTGAGATGTGTACAAGCTGGTTCTAATGTGGGTTATTTTATTTATAGATGATAAAATATGTAATAATTAATGGCCTTGTAGGTTAATTCATATACTACATACTGGCCTAACGTGTTGCAATGATGTATTAGCTAACAAAATAACGTGTTTAGAAAATCCCAACTAAGGAAGTAAACCTCAGTTGACCACTACTGCATAGAGTTTACGCTAGAGGCGCGGTCACCTAGTACCCACCCGCGAGCGACACAAACTCGTATAAGGATCAACGATAGAGGAAACCATTGAAAAACTAAAAATAAAAAAACTAATATAATTTTTAAAAAAAACAGTAGCAAGGCACTAAACTAAACCCCAAAAGAGCTAGAAACGTCCTGTTTGAGAGCATGCATTTTAAGCCACTTAGGACCACAAATTCCAAGCGGGAAGCGGGCGAACTGCCCAGCCAAAATAATGGTAGAGGTACAACCATGCTCTCCAGCAAGAGACCTGGCTGCATAACGCAAGTTATGGCAAGAATTTTAGGGAACAGTCTTGGGGCTTTGCAGGCAAATAGCTGGTGCAGACTTTATAGGGAAATCGAAAATTGATTCTTGAAGAAAGCCCTACCGATACTGAGAGGAGAGTACAACAGTCGGAGTTGTGCTTACAAAAAAGCAAATCAAGCAAGCATTGGTAAACTTCGTCCGGGAACCCGTTCACATAGACAGAGAGCCATACAGCCACTACTCTTACTGCTTTGAGCTGCAGCTGTCCGCCGCGTACAAAGTTCCGGATAAGGTTAGCAAGGCTTCATACACCACACAAGAAAGGGACGAGCCCCCAACGATAGCAGTGGCGAAGTTACTCAAGACGGCGGCGAGATTTAAGCCAGAGAGGGCTACAGGATCAGACAGCAACCCGCTCCTAGCGGTGAATGTACTATTTAAGGACCATCCAGACCGGGTTGCGGAGCTGGTCACTACAGCGACCAGAAAGGGAAAAATTCTCGCAAACTGGAAACGGGTGAGGTTGTCCTTAGCCCCGAACCACCGAATGATGCAGGTTATCTTACTATTAAAGACCCTGGCGAAGGGAGACGAAACAATGATTGAATAAAGGCTCAGACTTTTGCGGGGTAACACGAACTGCTTCTGGACTGCCAATCTGGATTCAGGACAAAATTGCAGGAGTACTCACCGCTGACCACCGAGTTGCGGCCAGGCTGATTTTTAATAGTTCAGCCATATACATCAGAAAAAATGTTTCTTGTAATCCTGTTATACATCAGGAACACGTTTAACAGCCTTGCCAGAGCCACAAACGCAAATCGAGGTTTCTTCGTGCAATATATAATATAGTTAAAAAGCCCACATATTCCATGGATGGAAAGTATCGAATGTCCCTATTCACGACCCCGTAACAGCGAGGAAGATTAATTAATAGCACAGCGTATATAGATCGATGCATGAATATAATACAGACGTTTGCTTTCAACGTTGCGTTCAAACGTATGACATTCTATAGCGCAAATAATGGTTTATGAACACGTTATTTGCATACACAAAAATACATGTGAATTCACGCCCTCATCTAGGTTGCCTCCCTTGGGTGGG
>QVRM01005247.1:0-107500 GCA_003439945.1 Dermanyssus gallinae
GGATTATGCTTACGAGGACATCGTATGACGAATATCTGCCACTCAGTGAACTCCACGACGGTGAAGTGTGTACGCGCGAAGAAACTGGGGCGGACTTCGATGCACGTGAGGCCTAGTCTCACCCAGTACGGAAGCCAAAAGAAGGAGTGTGTGTACATAAGTGCGGGGTATCTATGCAACAACAGCCGAGGCTCTGTGCCGAGTAGGTTTGCGCACGTGCCAGCTAGTACTGGAAGTCACCGGCTTTATTATGAGCCGAAAATCGATCTCACCTGTGTGAGCTGTGGCATTTATCCGGAGATAATGGCCCAAGCCATCTAAGAATGCAGCGACGCGAAGTTACTTCACAGACGACCAGCTCCTGTTTTTTTTTTATAAAAAGAAAACCTGCGTGCACACTTGAAGCGCCAGGAGAAGGAAACTGGATTTCTCTGCAGCACGTGGAAAATTGTAATATTAGGATGAAAAATTACCATAACAATTGATTGACCTGATTCGTTAGCTTATCGATCGATCTATTGTGAATCAATCAAAAAGAGCTGCAGCCATCACAACAGCTACCAACGCCAGCAGGAAAGCAACTTGAAGCAATCCAGTTGTTCTGGTCGTTATTATTGCAGTGGTTTTTGCGGTGGTCATTTTTGTTCGTATTATTACTACTATTACTTCTGTCGTTGTTCACTTGTCTCTGCCTTTGACATTGTTGGTGTGTTTTCCGTTGGTATTGAGTTTAACAGGTGTTATTTTCATAATATTAACGCCTTTAGGAAACAATTGGGTGCCTTGTTTTGTCCATGCGAGCGAAGAGCCGCTTTGTATAGGCTGTCGACGAGGTTACTGAAATGATTCATTGACTAAGGCTGTGGATGACGCGTCAAGTAGCGTAATACGTTTTTTTTATTACTGAGTACGAAGCTTAAGTCGAACAGGTCAGACAGCAAGTCGAGTGTTTGGACGCTTTCGATGCCTTGCGCCTTCGGTATGGTCGTGCCTGTGGCAGTCGCCACGCATACACTTTACGTATATATTATACATTATATATATATATATATATATATATATATATATATATATATATTTATATAATACGTATATCTGCGCTGGATTGCATTGCAGTGCATGGACAGGTCGTGCTTTACGAACGTTAGTCATACTTAACGACACGACACGTTGTAACTCTTGTGGCAGGGTTAGTTAGGGCTTTGTTAAATTGGTTTTCCCAAGTTAACTACTTTCAATTAGTGCTGTTGCAGGAAATTAAAGGAGCGACTTCCGTACGGCTCGGTTATACAAAAATTCTAGAAGTACTGAGTGACTCGTCACACGGCCATCATTCTCCTTTTCGTTTCGACGCAGCGCACGCACGACATTGAAATTACAGACCACAACAGTTGACTGACTGTGCTTTCTGTTACGTGTCAGATTGATGTTTTTTGTTTGTGTTTTCACAATGCGCCCTGGGTAGACTTTTTCCGGCAAATGTAAATGTCCCGCCGTTCTCTCTTCTCCCCTCGCATTCCTCTCTTATTCCTCTCTCTCTCCCTCTCGCGCGCGTACTTTGGGCCGCGCGTGACCCTTTACGAGTTGTTAACGAAGACCAACATTCGTCATGCCATCCACCCTTTCGTGGGCAAGTTTTGTCGCCCGCATCGTTTTCCAGGCGAGCAATGAGGATGACTCAACCCCTTGACCTTCATTGACAATCTAGACGTCATGGGGGCCGTCGCCTCCCAGCTGAATGGAAATCAATCTGCTATCATTACCTCGCTCGCTCGCTTGGTCTTTATTCTTTTTCTAACAATCTATCAGTGTATGTCTTTCTTTCTTTGTTTTCCGTTACGTTTGCCTATCAATGTCATCGTTGCTCGCGACCGCCCGCCCGCGCGTCCCAGCTCGATTTGTCCCATCAGCTCCGGCCATTGTTTTCTCAAACAGTAGACAATAATGGATGAAATGGTCATTGAGGGCAGCAACAACACCAATAAAAACAACATCAGCAGCAGCAGCAACAGCAGCAACAATAATAACAGCAACAACAACAACAACAGCAACAATAATAACTGCAACAACAACAACAACAACAACAACAACAGCAATAATAACAGCAACAACAACAGTAAGAACATCAACCACAACGGCAACAACAGCACTAAATACAATAGCAACAACAACAACAACAACAACGACAGCAGCGGCAACAAAGCAACAACAAAACAACAGTCGCAGTAAGAACACCAACCACAACAGCAGCAGCAACAAAACAACAACAACAACAGTCGCAGTAAGAACACCAACCACAACGGCAACAACAACAACAACACCAGCAAGAACAATGACAACACCAGGAGCGACGGTGGTCAACGAACCCCACCGACCCGATAGGCTGGACAACGACAGCAGCAGCAACAACAATAACAACAGCAACAACAACAACAACAACAACAACAACAACAGCAGCATCAGCGACAAATGGCCGACGTGCGGATGAAGCCGCCGACCTATCGACCTCGTAACAGACTACTACTACCACTACTGCTACTACTACTATCGCTACTACTACTACCTCATCAACAACAACGTCTACGTAAAACCAGCCCGACGCTCGGCGGCTCTGCTGTTGATACGCCGACTGACGGGCTGGCTGGCACTAATGGCCTATTGGTCGCAACTGTCTGCCTGCTGTTTGTTGTTGTCTATTGAAACCACATTCACTCACGTTGACTCTTGTTCTCGCGCTCATCATCTCTCTCTCTCTCCCCCCCATCTCTCCCTTTCTCCCTTCCTCTCTCTCTCTCTCTCAGTCTCTCTTTGTCTCGTTGTCCGGCTTCAATCTCTCTGGCGCACTTTCTCATCGTCGACGACGACGACGACGCGGACGACACCGACGAATCTATTGACGGACGGCGTGTTAGCTGTCAAGCAGCTGCTGGCTGACTAGCTGGATGGATGACTGCAGCTACAACCACAACCGCAACGACTTCGGCTTCGGCTTTGGCGCGGCGACTGTCGAGTAGTTGGCGTCGGACAGCGACGTCCGACGCAGCCAACTCGACGCAGCCAATCACTTCTGCTGTATCGAGATGCAACTGCAACAGCAACGCCAGCATCAGCAGTGGCAGCAACATCAGCAGCAGCAGTAGCAGCAACATCAGCATTGGTAGCAAGTACCCGATCGCAGAGCACCGCTGCAGGTTTGAGCACCACACCGAACGCTGCTGTGGTTATCATCAGCATCTGACAAAGACAACGGCGACGACGGCGACGACGACGACGACCACAACAACAACAACGCCGACAGCAACAACAACACCAACATCGACAACAACGACAGAAACAACAACGCCGACAGCAACAAAAACAACACCGACAGCAACAACAACAACAACAACACCGACAGCAACAAAACAACATTGACGGCAACAACAACACCGACGGCAACAACAACAACTACATACAGCAACAACAACACCGACGGCAACAACGACAACAACCCCGACACTAATAACAACACCGACGACGCCGACAGCAACAACAACAACAACAACAGAAACAACAATGCCGACAGCAACAACAACACCGACATCAACAACAGAAACAAAAACGCTGACAGCAACAACAACAACAACAACAACACCGACATCAACAACAACAACACCAACATCAACAAAAACAACATCGACGCAACAACAACTACATACAGCAACAACAAAACCGACGGCAACAACGACAACAACTCCGACACTAACAACAACACCGACAACAACAGCGACAATAACAACAACCACAACACCGACGACGACGACAGCGACAACAACATAACAACAACAATGCCACCGACAACAATAACACAATCAAGTTAATAGCAATAACAAGCTCACTGACAGCAGCAACAACAACAGCAAGATTCTAGCCATCGCAATCAGGATGCAATGAGCTCGACGGCAAGGCGACGACTCTCTGTTTCTGCCGCTGCTGTTGCCGGCGCTGGCGGCTGGATGCATTGGCCATCATCAGCGCATCACTGCTACCGCACGTAAGCAGTGAAGGCACGGACGGATCAACGAACGAAACAGTTCAACGAACCAATAAGAACAACAAGATGCCCGATGAGGAGAACAACAACAGCGACAGCGACAACAACAACAACAGCAACAACAACAACAGCAACAACAGCAACAACAACAGCAACAACAACAACAACAACAACAACAACAACAACAACAACAACAACAACAACAATAACGACAATGACACACAAACGGATCGAATGGCAGAAATTACGACAGAGGTAGAAGGGTTGACTTCTCGTGGCCTCGTTGAGACTCAATCATGGCAGAACCAAAGCGGAGTGCAGACGTCTCTGTTCTTTTTGTCTTGCTTGCGCCTGATGGAATCGCTTGAATGTGTCGCTTCGTGACGTAATGCCACGAAAACAACACACAGTGACACAGTACTTTGTTCGCGCTACTGCTTTTTCGCTGTGTGACTTGTAGCGTATTAACATACCTACGACTTGCCTAGCAGTCTATGTACGCATTGTTCAGGATCGTGTAGCCACCACGAACACGAGAAAAGTTTGTCTTTTCCCTAGGACTTCGTTGCCACGTTTTGTAGCTCTCCTCACCTCCTTGCCAACGATGGCCCCTTGACTAACAGTACCGGCGGCACACTTTGGAGTGGAACAACATTAAGGTCTGGTTTGTGTTTCTATAATCGTCTACAAACATCTGTTCTTTCTACATGAAAAATAGTCCAGTATAGTGTCCTCTCTAATACTGCCGTCTCTGATACCTGGTGATTGTATTAAAATCGATTCGTTAAATCAATCGCAGACAAGGTGTCGAGTTCCTCTGCCTCTGTAATCCTCAGTTCCCAACCATTTCTCCGATCGCACAACAAGTAATCACTGTTTTTCGCTTTTTTAAACATTTAATTTATATACAAATGTCGTGTTTAAGTCTACGAATACGGACACTTCGCGCAGATATAAACATGAACATCCGCGCTTTTACTTGGGGCGGGGCGGCGGTCTTTCAGTTGTATCCGCGTCACACTTCATTCAATTGGGACGTCTTCAAACAGCAGTAGAATGTCGACGAATTCTCTGTGGCCGACATCACAGACTGATGTTCCTAAACGGCATTTCCAGCTAAATATACTGTTGGGCGGCTGATGCTTGAAGGATTCTTGATAATTTCCATTCGGTTGGTTTCTGGTTGCTGGCGCCACGTCGTTATGTGTCGCCCCGTTACGATACCGTTAGTCTTCACCGTCGTTGCTGCAGTATATATGTGCATAGCATTGCTACACGTTCGGTAAAAAAACACTCGTTCGTTTTGTTCTGCATTCCTTTGATGTTCTACATTCCCTTTATAACAAATAATAATAATAATAATAATAATAATAATAATAATAACAATAATAATTATTTTGTTATTGTAAGCGTGTACTCCTATAAATAGAATGACGTCCGCATTTGCTGCTCGAAGCATAGTACCAATAATTGTCGCAGCTCTCTTTCTCGCTGCACCTCGAGCGATGTGAAGCTTTGTCAAGGAGGTCGACTGATCATTGGTTTTACCTGGCGCGCGAACCAAATGATCGCAGACCGCATCAACGAAGCCTATGCGTGATGGGCCTGAAGCCAATTCGATATTCGGTATCTCGAAGACAAAAGTTCGAGATACCAAAAATCGAATCGAGTAACCTTAGCACCCATTTTAGGGACACCTGGGCTGTCAGAGCTGCTCTGGACATGAGACGGGACCAGATTGTCCATCACAGTTACCGTTCTAGACCATAGCGCCTCGTCCATATGGTAAGCTACCACAATCAAAGGCAAATACCTAGTGCAATTTAGGTAAACTGCGACACAATATCTAGAGTATCAGTATAGTTCAGCACAAAAAGGACAATCACTCTAGCGGACCCAGATATTATTGCCTTCACTTATATAAACTATAGCCTTTTTTTAAAAGATTTTTTTGTAAGGCAATTGCCCGTGTCGGTTTATTCATGTCATGGCTAATTTTAATCCCCACCCCGGCATTTACCCTTGTCTAAATTGGAAACCATGCAAGCCAATTTAAGAGTGGCGGCCTGGGTCTCGAACCCAGTCCCCCGAATGCAAGGCAAAGACTTTGCCACTAAGCCCTTTTGCTCGGTTATTTTTCAAATGATTTATTTAATATGGAGAAGTTCTCACAGCGGCAAACTTTATCGAGGTAGCGATTGCAGTAATTAACCGTTCAATTAGGTTATGTATCGTCTGCTAACCCTACCACGTTTTAAGTCAAATTAAAATAATCGATTATCAGATAGATTTTGATCCATTTGCACCAACCCTGCAATCGATCGCTTTTAAGCAACGTGCGTAAGCAAAACTTGTAATCCTTTGTGTGACCGCAACGCGTATCCCAACTCAGCGAAACGAAATTTAGCAGAACAGAAGCTCTTGAATATGCTTTTTTCGTGTCGTCGGTTGTACCGTCGAGAAATACATGTCGTGAGCAACAAGCCCCAAAAAATCAGATACAACAAGTGGTTTGACTTTGCCGCACAGAAGTACAGATGTGTGTTTGTGTCTATAGAGAGTCTAGACATCTTGGGTTCCTGATCGGTGCAAGGAGGTAAACTCAGAAAGTGTAGCACAGCTATGCACCAACATGAAAAATAGAACGCACGGATCATTTTGGTGTATCGTCTGTGAGCGTGCGATAGAAAACCCAAAAGCTATCCCAATTTGAAATTTAGTATGACTTTGAAATGCTCAAAATAAATATATTACCCATTGTCTGGGAATTTATTTTCAGACGAATATGGCCAAAATCACGCACGCCAAATCTGAGCTAACCTAACCTCACACATGTTTGCAGTAATAAGCCGGTTGTGGTGCGCCATGGTGTAAGAAGTAAGCTTTATCAAATCACCCGGGTCTTCAGCTCGCTCTCTATGAGCATGCAAATTATTCTAAAAGTAAAAGTTCCGTAATGCCTTTGATTCTGTACGTCGAGTTTTTCCACCTCACCGGTATTTGGCACGGTCCCAAAGCGGGTGACTCTGGCGTAGCAGTGCTATCGTAAGTCGTCACCGAATCAAGTAAGATAAGCTCTTGTCTTTATCCTTTATGCGGCGTCCAGCAGTGATGTTTTAGTCCCGGCATTTTTGAGCTTAGCCCTATCGGCTTTAGTGAAATTGATTTCTAGCGAGCTCAATGTTGGCTTTGTCGACGATGCAACTTTTGAAGCCAGTATTGACGGCATAGCATCCGACAAAGCAACAATCGCCAAGTTTTGCCGTCGGAACCGACATTTGTCTAAGCGCTGCCATAAATGAAAGGATT
Source organism: Dermanyssus gallinae (assembly GCA_003439945.1). Taxonomy (NCBI): domain Eukaryota; kingdom Metazoa; phylum Arthropoda; class Arachnida; order Mesostigmata; family Dermanyssidae; genus Dermanyssus; species Dermanyssus gallinae. Next base: position 7,343 of record QVRM01005247.1, read on the forward strand.
CATGTGGGCGAGACGGAACACGTGGAAACGGAGCAGACTGTCAAAAGAAAGCTACTGCTCAATATCGTGACTAGGGTCAGATTTGTTAAGCGGGCGAACATGGAACCACTATTTTGCGCATTAGAAGGAAGAACCGGCGCCCGTTTCGTATTCGTAAAAAACGAGAACATTTTGTGCATCCCAGTGGTTGCATGGCGTCGACACCCTTTGATAAGCTTTGCCTACAATGAGATATTGTTTGAAGTTACAAACGACCAAAGATCTCCTACATATTTCTCCCCAGCATACCAGCGCCGACAGAAATTCCTCGACTTCAAGACATGCACTACCGCAGCTCTGGTTAGGGTTGTGAATGTAAGCACATTGTAATAAAGGTAGCGACGTGCCAATCTCTTACTAGAGGGTCAGCGGGGCTGCGGAATGGGTAGCATGGGCAGCATTGCCTTCCCGTGCTACACGCATACAGTTCACGCGTGCTCACGCATACATTGTTTTAGTGAGTTCAGTCTTCTACGTAAGAAACCTCTGACTGCCGTCGCTGAGAGAGTTTCCCCCGAATTGCAGCCGCCACGAGTTCACTACCGGGTTCTGGGAAAACATATAATAGATCCTGTGCTTCTGCTAGAGAGAGTCACGCAGAGAGAGTGAAAGAGAAACTTACTCAAATCTCAACAGCAGCTAGCACGTATCCTCGATGGGACTATACTGACAAATTTTGCGGCTAAATTCTGAGAGTGACCGCTTTTACTTTCTTTTGTCCACATTAAATGGAATGCCGATATTAATAGTAGTAGTTGGGTACATCCGCTAAGGTCCTGAAAATATAAACTTAGTGTCACCATCCTGGCTTCCTTAGGTATATTTAGGTACAAACAGGTGAAGTACGTGTGTTTATACAAAAGAAAATTCTTCCTTTGCCGATGATGCTTGGATATATCAGTGCAAAACCGTGCACGGGCAGTAGCCTTACGAAAAAAAAAACAAATACAGTTATGGCCATCTCACGTTCTACCTATAAAACGCACTAAAAAAACATCCGCTAAGCCGTCCCTGGAGCCACAGACGTCGCAGTCGGCACGCCAAGATGAATGACATCATACACAATAACTTATCCCGCAAGGTAGATATTCCCTTATTCCGACCTGTATAACCTATATAGCCTAGTCTGCTAGTCTCTGGGCAAATAGGGAACAATGGACCGCCAGAATATGGAACGCCACTGTAATATCTACTTATGTGACCACTTATTTCGATCGGCCAAAACCGGTCGAAAGTTGGCTGATATCGGTAATAAGATGTTTACAGTTGAACGATAACGCTGCTATAACCACAGACGAGTAACATCAGTTAGATAGCCATATACATATATATATATATATATATATAGATAGATAGATATCGTTTCACAGAAAGAAAATATTGCAAAGAAGGTAATGGACAAAAGTGACAATATTGAGCGTTGCTTCGTCAATGCGGTCTGGCTAGCATCGAAGGTCAGAACACGAACTGCCGCCAGTTCAATGTCGATGTCAAGAAATGCCATTGAAATCGATCGTACACGCTGGACTATATTTGGAGTCGTTTAAAACGCATTACACTAGCGTGCGGCTATATATATATATATATATATGTATATATTATATATATATATATATATATATATATTATATATATATATATATATATATATATATATATATTGGCATTCCCCGACGTTGACATTTGAAATTTGACGTGAATCATGGATTGGCCGGACAGCTTGGAGTTTTACAGCGCTTTTCCATGTCACGGTGGCGGTGGTACTTGTTCGAACGAGTGACCATTTCAGCCAGCCAACAACGAGTGACAGAAAAGTCAAGAAAGGACGAGAACAAGATATAGATACTAAACGGGGAAAGGGGAGGGACAAGCAACGCGATGAAGAAGCTGAACGCAGCCAGCAGGGTAACGCGGCAAACAACGTATCGTAACAGCAGAAGCACCACTCTAATGGCTATCTATATGTGCCTGCGTGTCTGGCACAGTGACCAGCGCGAACGCAACAAGGAAAACTCGGCTAGGGTAGTAGAACGAGGATCTATCTGCCCGAGCCCTTCACAATCAACCAGCACAAAAACACTCGTGACAATGACTGCGCCATTCAGTAACGGATCGACCTCTGACTCATATCCTATCATATCACCTTTATTGAAAAAGGGGTATTACAATAGAAGCAAAGTCGTGTCGAATCTGTGAACGACGTGCAATCCTCCAGGCAAATGAGTTGGTCACAACGTCCACACGAGCAATCTCGTGGGGGTGGATCATGAACTTGATCATGGTGATGAAAATGGTGACGGTGCTGATAGTGCTAATAAAGCGCTAAAATAGTGCCGAGAGATAGGGACGGGGGAGGGGGTGATGAATACCCTCATTCATCTGGCTTAGTTGCGAAGTCCCCGAGACCCTCTTGGCTCATGAAATCCAATAGACCAGTCTCTCTGATTGAACGCCGCAAGGGGACAAATCATGCAGCCAGCCGATCTCTGATTGAATGCAGATGGTGGTGCAGTTGAGGAGCGGGACAACGCATAGTAGGATAGTAGTAATAGTGGCGAGTGTTAGTTGAGCTTATGCCTGTAAACTTCTGGAGACGGGGCATCGCCATGTTTGTACTCATGTCATGACGATGTCTGCCCATCCGAGGGTCGGTCGGTGGCTCGATCTGTCTCGATATTTGTCTATGTGTCTTTTTCCTTTTCTTGCTTTCCTTCTTTCTATCGATGTGCCTGTCTGTCTGTTTTCTATCTGAGTAGAACTGCGCGCGCGGAAAGCACCAGTTGAAATGGCGGTTTCCAGTCGCGGTGATCGACATCGTTATGGCGTGATATTGTTTGTCATTTTCATCGTTGTGTATTCACTCAGGCTAGCCTCGGCCCCCAGAGCTCTTCTCCTGTGTGCGTGTGTATCAGCCTATTTGCTTCATTGTAGTGACCCGTCGCGCGCGCCAATCGCTTTCGTGTTTCGAGATGTCCACGTGTTGATCCAGACGTTGTTGAATCCAGTATTTTCTGTCTGGCAACGACAGCCGCAGCAGCAACAACAGCAGCGCCCCATCTTTTCTGTCATCCTCTACCAGTGTCCATAAATTGCCTCCGCGTGCGCCCATTTGCCCTGTAGAGGTGGTGCTTCTTCGGTATTGTGCCAACAACATCGTCGTCATCATCATCATCACCACCACCACCACCACCACGACGACGACGACGACGACTATCAACATCATCACATGGCACGGCTATAATTTACCTACGGCCGTTTGGCCGTATGCTGTGTCAACCGCCGTGGCGACCTTCTGTCGGCAGCAGCGAGTGCCATTGCTCGCTGACCGCACCATACTTTCCCCGGCCCACTGCGACGATAACGGGCAGACATGTAGGAGGAGTGGAAACATCTCCTCTGCAATAGCTGCTGCTGCTGTTGCAACAACAACAACAACATTAAAAACAGCAACAACAAAACAACAACAAGTACAGCAGCAGCAACAACAACAACAAAAACCACGGCGACGAGTAAACGATACTCAGAATCACAACAGACCTCGTTGCGCTTGTTACAATCGTTTGCAGACGATTTGTTACAGACGCCCTGCCCATACCTGATTCTATTCTTTCCCCTCACAAGGTCGTCCTCTCGACGGCAGCGAAAACCGAGCAAAAACCCGAGTAATTCTATAGTCCATAATGATAATCGATGACTCTTTGTCCGAGACTATCCTTTTGGTCGCCAAAGTAATCGGTGATTTCGGCAGGTCGTTTGGCAAAACCGCAACAAATATCCAAAAAATACAAGCCACGATTTGTTCTTCTACCAAACGTTTGATGTAGCCCAATATGCACACACGTGCGAAACGTCAAATTGTACGCTCACTTCATTTGTTCCCATGACCCATGATGGTCATATCGACGTAGTATTAATTATGATAATCTCATCATCATGGAATGGTGTATTAAGCCAAAAATATAAATATGTAGTATAGATGAAGATAATTGCACGATCTGACCTAGGGTGTAATTACACGTACACGTGCCGTCTATAGGTCCTGCTTTTTTTCTATAATATTTTATTTGTTTTCTTTTTTCCTGTGTTCCTGTTTTCTTTTTTTTCAAATGCTCTTGTTTTGCCGATAACTTACACGTTTGTAGTAACTGCAGTAACCGATGAACGATAAACAAACTAAGTTTAAATTATTCTCATTTTTGGTAACCCCCACTCTTAATTATGCTTCTCTTTTGATAACATCCCGAACTCCAATTGTGTACTATATTTGTCAGTGCTCAGGTCGGCGAGGATTCTTACTGCTGACATTTTTTCACGTTATTTCGGTTGTTAAAAAATCCTGTGCGTTTTGTAGATATGTTTAAACCCCTCGTCTTATTAGAATACGTTTGCCGTGCCCTTGTACGAAGAGCTTTACTTGGAAGACATAAGATATCAACTAAGTGCAAACGCCTATTTACATTTTTACGGAGACGAAATCGACGAAAATGTAGAATAAATACAATTTACAACTCTTTTTGTATTCTCTCCGTTTGCCACCCCATTTTGGCCATGCTCTGAAAATGTAGAAGAAATAGAATTTATGACTTTGTCATTCATATTCTCTCCGTTTCTTGCCCCACCTCGGCCATGCTCTGCGTCCTCGAGTCACTTGATTCGATTCATACGGCTGTTAGCTTTGCTCGAGTGCGCCAAAAGCTTTGATTGATTCTGGCGATAAAATGTGTCTCTTCCTTATATAGTGGCAACTCTGTTCCTAGATTCGCGGTTACACTACCCGTCACTCAAATAGTAGCAGTTCAAACATTCGATCAACAACTGGGATCAAAATCGGCGACACTTCGGTGTTTGACAACCAGGACTAGCACACGAGCGCCATAGACCACACCGTCGCCAGATATCTCAACATATCCGGCATTCGGTGCATTGAAGATATGCCTCACGCGGGTGTCCCAAGCCCATTGGGAGCGGAGGAACTCGAGCCCGGTGGTGGCGCCTCGCGACCAGAGGAGACACATAGGTGCTGCACCGGTTCGAGCCCCACCGTTGCACATTTGTACTTATGGGGTTCGTCTTACGAAGCAATGCGAAGGACAGTCCCGTGGATGTTAAATGTTGGCTGAGGGTCAGCCGAAAAAAAAACTTTAAAAGAGGACGGAGTACAAGTCTAGAATTTCAAACAACCTCCTCAAAATGTTTTTAATTCTAGGTAGTAGCAGTTGCAATAGTATTTGATGTTGCTGTTGTTGTCATTGTTGTTTTTTGTTACAAAAGTAATCGTCACGACAGCAGTGACAGCTAGAGTAGATGTATAGCTGATTGCCGCACGAGTTGAAGATGAACACCAGCGACGAGCATAACGACACTCTACTACAACAAAAACAGAAACAGCAACGGAAACAACAACAAGCAGTAACAACAACAACAGCTGCTGCTGCCACAACAATAACAACAACAACAACCACAACAACAATAACAACAATAGCAACAACAACCACAACACTATAGGTCATGTGTGTGCTCGTTTACAGCCTGTTCGACAACTTGAAGCAATGCCAAAAGCCGTCGTGTCGTATGATGATGACGAAGTGCCGTCTTCTTCAGCGTCAGCACTGCTGCCGGCCGGACGATGAAGATGATCGTTGGTTTGTCCATTTACTATGCATTTGTATATAATTATATATATATATATATATATATATATATATACAAATATCTATCTGCCCGGTGTGAGGCGGTCCGTGTCATCTCGGTGGTCACTACATATGTCAAAGTTGGCCGTCCCTTTTTTGGCGACGGCAACAGCGTCTAAGTTACTTGAGCAGGCCATGCCAGCACGTCTATATATATATATATATATATATATATATATATATATATAAATAATATATATATATGTGTATATATATATATATATATATTATATATATATATATATATATATATATATATATATATATATATATATATATATATGTTTACTTTTTTATTTTATTTTATTTTATTTATTCATAAAGAATGAGTAGCAGCGCTAATCCTACAAAATTGAAGCGTTGCCATGCATAACATCGAACCCTAGTCGGGTAGAGTTCTTTCTTCTTCCTTATCGTTAGATCAGGCTGAGCATTACTGCTGGCTGCTATTAGAGATTTATTGATGGTTCCCTATATCTGTATTGTTCGTATATATCACGAGTAACAATAGACAACCACCAAACAAGTTCTATACAAGAATCTTTACGATGTTTCACTCTTGGCATCTTTGTTTCAATCGTTCTAAAAAAAAACAAAATATATATATATATATATATATATATATATGGTGGAACATATATCTTCGAAACGCGATATAGGGAATTGTAGAGATTGCTAAAGCAAATATTGGAGAAGTCTTGGTTCGGAGTGAGAGTGAAATTACCAAAATTTGTGTCTCTTCCGACATTGCCTGACATAAGGGCACAAAATGTGCGATTGCGATGCAACCAGTCCTCCTATAGAAAACACACCGTCGTGTTTGTAAGAAAAGAATCATATGATGAATATACGACACCGGCTAACAGATGCAACATGGTAGTTTGGAGTTTGCAAAAAATTTGATTCCATCATTCAACCTCTCAGAAAGTATACATATGTGGACCCATAAGGTAGTTGTTTACCGTGACAGCCAACAAAAACGCCTCAGGCGTTCACGCTGGCGAGTCATGTGCGGTTTCGCGCTTGTCCAGCAATGGGGGTGTTATGCCGAATTATTAGGCACACTGTTTTGTACCATATAAAGCACGCTTTATCTGCGAAACGCATGAAATCAAGAAGCGAACTCGGACGATTAGCTACCGCCTAAAGGATACGCTCAACCGTAGGCAGTATTCTTGCTGTCCTCGGTCCTAGAAGCTTTGTAACGATGAACATGGTTTGATTCAGTTTCATGTACGTGACGACGTATACTTACAAAGGTGCTATTTAATGGAGCGTCTATTTGGAGAACTGGAATAGACGCCGCGCCCAGCATGCGTTGCACGGATCATCACGACACGATAACGATTTCAACAGAAAAGGTGAGTCGTCAACTCTGCGGAGATTTATGTGAAGAGGGGCGAGGGGATTGAGATTCAGACAAAGCCTAGGAGCCAAACAAAACATCGAGTGGCGATGTTTCAGAGTCGAAGCCAAGACACTTGAGTGTGTCTTCTCCCCCCCCCCGCGGCTCTCTCTCTCTCTCTTATTTGTTCAGCAAAATTGTTGATACTTATGAAGCAAAGAATTACTATCAAAAATATTCCTAGAAACAAGTGCCAGATTCCACTTTCGAACGGTTGCGTTAGCTAACTGTCGATTGCATCAGCTAGTTAAACGTTTTCCTTAAGCGTTGACAGCCTAATTGGTGCGTTCTTTGGAACAGCATTTGCTTCTGTGGTGAAAGCCAACATCTGTCGTAGCCGCTGCCGGACAATCGTTCATCTTGCCGTCGATGCAACTCGAGTCAAAAATCACATCGATGTGGCTTTCGACTAAACGAAACAGTAACGTGAGCTCCTCACGATACATATAAGCGTTGCACCGAATGGTTCGCGGACGCATCTTCGAGCAGTTACGGTAAGTTCATAAATAGCCGTGTGTGCTTCTGGAACTATGATGACAAGTGATTTATATGATGAAGTAGATCATTTATAAATGGACTCGATCTCGAAATGCCCGCCGGAACTGTCATAACTACTTTGCAAGCGCGAATCGTGTCGTCGTAGATTTGATACTAAAATGATTGTCATAAAATGCGTATTTCCCCAAATCTGTTAGTTTTGAGCATACTAAGTCGACGTAGTGTGTTAATGTTTCCAAGTACTAAACGTAAATGCTGATAGAATAGAACTTCAAGTTTTGCAAACCAGCTTCTTCGGACGGCGTCGTGTGTCCTTCAGAAAAAGTAGTATTTCTCACTACAAACACGGCAATGTGCTTAAATTCTCTGCCGTACACCTGGTTGCCTCGCAGTCCCACATTTGTGCTTCTATTTCGGGCAATAATAGCGGGGTGTCACAAATATTAGTAATTTCTCTCGTATTTTGCAACAAGGCTTCCTCAAGTCCATGTTCTTTTTGAACAAAAATTGCTTACACGAGCTCTACAACTCCCTATGCCGCTTTCCAAATGTTCCCTGCGCCCATTATGCAAGCGGTATACGCCTCTGATAGAAGAGGGCAATATGTGGACGCACGCTTATCAATCAAATCAATCAATCATAGGAAACAATTTATTTTTTGGCATAATACATTATGCATATGATATTATTTTATGGGAAAATCACATACACACACACACATATATATATAGATAAAATATTGTGATGATTTATTAACCATTTGCAATACGTTTGCACACTCAGTAGTGCTCGCCTCTATATATATAAATTTTTCATTAAAAAAAAAAATATATATATATATATATATATATATGTGTGTGTGTTTTTTTCCCACACCACTTACATTTATACTGCTGTGTGGTTGCAACGAATGGCCGCTGCGTGTATGGGCGGTGGCAACGTGGTTATTGTTGTCACCGTGGTCGTTATTGGCGGCGGCAGCAGCAGCAGCAGTACTCGTAATAGTAGTAGTAGTGGTAGTGGTGGTGGCTCCCAAAATATGGCCGTCAAGTTCCCCGCGCTGATCGCCGATCCACTCTCTTTCCATTCACTGATCCACCGTTGACGGGGTCGGTTGCGCGCACGCAGGTGCGCAAGCGCAACAAGATCATGTCAGCAAGCAAACGAGTCGACGCGACCCTATTCGGATGCGGCGCGACGGGTCCACCGAAACCCGGATCCCGCGTCCCGTTTACGGCCAGGAACAGCGACAGCAGCAGGTCCGGCACAGCGCGCCGGACCTTCTGCTCCTGCTCGCCCTTGTCATCGCAAGCAGAACAAGCCGCCGTCATCGCATCTTGCAGCAGAGACTGTAGCTGCCTAACATTGTTGCCTAGCATTGTCAGTGACTGTCAGTGCTGCTTCAGCGCTAGTGTTGCTGTTGCTGATGCTTTGCTAGTGGCGTTGGCCTCTCCATCTCTCCCTATATCTTCCTCTCTCTCTCTATATATATATATTTTTTTTTAAATATATATATATATATCTCGGACTGTCCATCACCGTCGATGTCAGCTCTCTCGCTGCTCTGTGAGAAGAGCATTCGTGATGATGATGGACGTCTCTTTGCTTGTTGCAAGAGTCATCCATGCTTCTCGCTTGACGTTTGTATACACACACATATATATATATATATATATATATATATATATATATATATATATATATATCAGATGCGATTGCCATTGTCCATCGTGCTCTACAATAGCGGATCGTTTGTTTTGAAGCCTTAAGCACGCCTTGCTCACCGAGCTAACCCATGCATCTGCTAACCGGCCATAGTGGCTGCTGTCAGCGATATGCCGTTCGTAAAAGCCAGCAGAGGCCGATTATGTAAGTCTACTACTACATACTACTACGACGATCGCTGTGCCTTTCCCGTTACTGAGTGAAAACTAGTGTCTTGGAACCTAAGACTGGGGAGTCCCCTGACATGCCAAGCGCAAGCCTAAGGACGCTTCTAAACGACCATAAGTCCTGGGTCTATAGCAAGCAAATTCGCAGAACTTGTCTTGGAAACGCGAAAGCAACTACCGCACAAAGACTGCGATCACACCCCCTCCCCCCCGACAAAGGGCAGAGAGGCCGGCTGGATTTTAGTGGCTTTGCAAATCCCACACTGCCGTGGCCCTAACAACGACGCCCGTGTCACGACAGTGTAACAAATCTTGCTTTTCTCTTTAATCTCTATAAGAATAAAACAGCGAACAAAATATATATACATATACTTTGCCACCTCAGGTAATATTATGGTCGTTTACCTAGAGAAGAGCAGGGGTATAGAAACCTTATTAGGTATGGAAAAAACGATCATGTCTTTTCACCCTCCGCTGTCTCTGTTTCTGAGGCTCTTAGGCATTCTGCTCCGTCTTAAGGCAAACTGAAGTCGAAGTGTCATGGTCTGCAAAATTGTTGAAGCTGACATCACTCGTTCAAGTCTGGCAGCTTCCCATCACGGTTGAAGGATACGGCGGCATTTCTCTTATGAGCGAAGCTTATTATAGGCTTTTCTATGTCGATCACTGATTATGTCATAAAGAGCAGGGCGGAGACACGTGGATACGAGCTGGTGATGCAGCCCTTGTGACAGCAGGTTATATCGGGGCATAGTTTTTGAACCTTTTATATCTTATTCCTCTGAATTTTATTCTATTAGGAGTCCAGGTGCTGAGCCCTAGCTCTGTTATAGCTTTTTCTGATGACGCGGCGCTACAGTTTAGAGTGAATTATGACACTCGTTGATACGTTCTTTGTTACCAGTGTCTCCTAACTGTTGACAACGTAAATAGCATTCTTAACACTTCTGAACTAGTTGTTATTTCTAAAACATATTTTTTCTAGTTTTTTTTGCTATTCGCCAATTCTACTAGCTTTTCTTGACAATCTTACAAGACAAGAAGAGATATTGAGTTCTCGCAGACCTGCTTGATGCCTGGGGCTTGTTCTCCAAGAGAAACATGAGGTGGTGTACCCATCTGGATTATATTGCTCCCAAGTGCTATGCTGAAATATCTGCGCTGTGTAGAATTAAATTAATTATGGTCCCCACCAAGGCCTTTACTTCTGGTGCACGGAGATCGCGTTTCCACTAGTTCCTACTCCAGCCGAACACCAGCTAGGTGTGCAACAACTTTTGCAGTGCCCTCAGTATCCTTAAAGTCTAGTCAACACGTTGCAGTAGCAGCATGTTGTCTCCCTGTAACCTGGGCCCGCATTCCCAGAGCATTAGGTGCCTCACAACTAAGCTCTTTTTCGCTCGCGAAGTAAGACAATGTCTTTAATTTCACCGTCTGAATCAGGACTGTGATTTAGGCATAACCTAGATTGGGATTATTGATGCTTTGTATAGGAGGATACCTACTCAGATTGGAGAGGTGTATTTGTCCACGTGTTTTTAATTATGGCTGTTATGTATTATACAATTAAGTTTATTTCGCTCAAATTGAGTATAATATACCGTTCAAAATGTTTCTTCATGAAGATTCATGATCTTCTTCACGCTTCCGACGAGAGAAGTAGTGCAACGATTTTTGGTCCAGTGTTGTGCATTCCACTGCATGGTACTTAGCACACCTCGAGCTTGTTGTCTTAATGAATTGTTCGGCATTGTAACAAACGCACTGAATACTATATAAAGGCTCTCATAATAATAATATCCATTTGTGAAAACGTTTTGTAAAACGAGCGTATACGAAGCCGCCACCACACCAGGTAAAAAATAATAATAATAATAATAATATATATATAATTATATAAATATATATATATATATAGTGTGTGTGTGTGACAACGAGATTATGCAACGATGCCGGTGAAAGTACACGTGATTAGCGTTGATGTCAATAGTGGCGGTTTGCTTGACCGCTGAAATAATCGCGTGTAGCATCGACACGCGCACGTCATCACAGGTCATAACGCCGTCGCAACACGTACGACAGACAACATCATTGGTCGAACCAAACTGACAAGTGACAACCCTGACAACAACAGCAGCAGCAACGCAAAAACAATGGCAAAAACGATGGCAAAAACGGCCACCGCACCATCAACAACAACAACAATAACAACGATAACAACAATAACAACGATAACAACAACAACAACAATGACAACAACAATAACAACGATAACAACAACAATAACAACGATAACAACAATAACGATAAATGACAATGACCGATAGAAACGTACCGTAAAAAAGCGAGACGTCAAGCTAGACTACGTAATGCAAAACAAAACAGGTTAACGGCCGTACGCCAGGTTATCTTAACCATTCACCATTTGATATTTATGGTGCGTCGAGTATTCGAATACGCACGCGTCTATATATGAGTATCCGTATAATTTCGTATTCGCTGAATGTGATCGAAATTGTGTTCAGAACAGACTCTAAATGCAGAGCGCGTCTTTGCAATTGTTAGAGCAAATGTGGTTGATGCACAAGAGACTAGCCGACTATAATTTGTTTGTGTTCTTACAATTGTAAAAATGATTAGGGTTGTAAAAAAATCACTTAAGGGCAGGGCCCTCTCTTTGACCTCAACGAATATCGTAAATAAGCTGTTTCATTGGCGAGTCAGTCATATTCGTCAGCATCGAGCCTTTTTAACGTACCAAAACCAAAATAAAGCGACATTGAATTGAATTAAATTGAATTGTTGAACCGTTCCGTGGTCTCTCTCATCTGAGAGCCAACGACCATTGGCTTGGCTTTTACCTGTCCGTACTACGAGAACAGGGGCTATATGGTCTGGCCGTAAAAGCATATAGCCCCGCAACAGATTTCTGTCAGCCATAGGCACACGATGTGTTCCGTCATAAAATATGGGATATATTTTTCACCAATTCGTTTTTTATTGCACACATGTTGAGCACATATAGCAAAAAGTATCATCGCAGCACTTTTTGCGGCATGTCATTCGAAAGAAGCAGTGGGGCAGCAAGGGCTTGTGCGTCGGGGCCACGCAGGCAGACTCGTGATACACGCTGGGGCACGCTTGAAAAGTCGCACAGTTTACAGATGCGCTCCGAGAACTTGCATCCGTACATTGAGAGATTCAAAATTGGTGGGATTTCGAATTCAAGCTGCAAGAGCAGGGCATGTTAGCCATGACCTATGTATCTGGAGCTATATACATGGTGATGCCTATCTCATGCGAGGGGCCAGATCACATGTATGAGGTAGTCAGTATTTTTAGGTTTCGGACTTGCTCAGCATCATACTCCCTTTCCGGGGTGAAGCACTTATAAAGCGGCTAATATAGTTCTAGTAGAGTAGAAACGAAACCCAACGCATCGGATGATGTTTGCTAATTCTAGAACTCCGTCGCAATAATGTAACGTTTTTGGCAGCATTTTGACTCGTGTCTGAATTTCATTCAGTTTTACTCTGTCTGAGATGAGCCGTTTATTAGAAAAAACCTCTGGAAGATGACCAAAGGGACACGGCTAGATCAAGACGGCTACTCGATACTCACGGTTTGTTCATCGTGAGTGCTTTATAAAGTTCGGATGTGTCAATTTTGTTTACATATGTAAATTAAATCTATCTAAAAAAGGATACCAAAAAGAAATCTCGTTTATGTTTGTCATTTCTATATTAATGCCATTTTTTCTGCCGGTGGTCGGCGTCTACTGGAAAAGGCCGCGGCCGCCACTACCCTCAATAGATGTCATACAACCAACAAATATTGAGTTATCGATTATTATTATTATTTAGATAACCATGTATATGTAGAACTTACCCGAGTGCGGTGTACGTCCTGTGCTCACGAGTAGATCCGCGTATATAGACGCACGTGCAGATCGGTCTTCAACGTAAGGAGGTGTTAAACAGACGTTCGTTTTTGAAGCAATACTACTGGTGGTGGCGTAGTAGCATAAGAACAGCAGTAATAGCGGTAATAACCTTTTCTTAACCTTCTTCCGTATCCGAGCTGCGCAAGCACGAGCTAACACCGTGCGTCAACCACCGTCACCCGGTCACCCGATAAAGCACACAATCTATTCGCAACAATACAACAAACACACTTCAATCATCCCTTAGTTACTCTCCGGCGTTGAAATGCAACAAACACATAAACAATAATGATAGAAACACGGTGTGTACGGGCCGTAACGCGGTCGTGAGCTCGCCTCGTACAACAGCATCAACGACAACGAGCGGATATCTGAGCAACAACGACGAACGGTAGATGCAACGGTAGACACAACACAGCACTAACAGTACATCCCAATCGGCAAGCTAACGCATCACTGTGTCACAGCTTCTCCAGCTGACCGCCTTACAGTAGTGAGTCTCCAAAGTCTTCTGAAGCTTCTGGACGGACCAGAAAGCAAGGCACACACCGTTGTGCAGCTTCGGATTGACGCTAGAGCATTCGCTAGAGACACAAAAAAAAACTAGGTCGATTTCATTCACGTCCGCCAAAAGTAGTGGTGACTTCTTCGAGCGACGCGACCTTGCCTTTATTCTCGACGACGACGACCTCACTTGATGGTCAGGTCAATTGGGTCATGTCGAACACCTCTATGGGTGTACGTTGCACACAGATTGAGTAGCAGGTGGTGGTGAGTTCCTGTTCATCAACGTGAACATCAAGAAGACGAAGGAGAAGACTGAAGAAGGTGAAAGCAGGCTTGAGCGACGGCTCAACGGGCGGTTGACCAGAGCCTCGACAAAAAAGAGCAACCAGCCAGCGTTACAGCGATAGCTGATCCACACATCGGTCCCAGCGTTCGGCTGGCTAAGGTATAGGTCGACAAGATGTGTTGTAAATTGGCCAACACTCGCACCAATCTACTGCCACAATTCCTCCAAGTCGACTCTAATGGACTACAATGAAAGCCGTTATCTCTCAGTCTCGGGCCGAAACTCTCTCTCTCTCTATTCGGGGCTATTCGAGGCGGCCGGCGACTATTATTAAATTGGCATGCGTTCGCGACGCGACACTTCCCTCCCTGTCTTGGTTCGCTCGTTTGTTCACGTTGGCAATCGCTAACTGCCGCAGGCTGGCTGGTTCACTGTCGGCGACTGACTTCTGACTGAGCGATTGACAACTGAAGTAGCGCTGAAGTTGCCGGTGAGAAGAAGCTTTCGCTGGCATCAGCCTGTTGCCGGCCCGCGCCACCCGGACCAGCAAGGGTGGCGCCACTTTCTTAGACCGGGGAGAGGGAAGCGCCGCAATGTAACCGAGGCAAAAACAGCAACAGCAACAACAACAACAACAGCAACATTCACGACAAAACGAAGATGAAGACAGAGAAAACGACGACGACGACGACGAAGGAGGGAAGAGGAGGAGGAAATCTCATCGAGACGTCAGACAGATCCGAAAAGGCAAGACGGTGAATGGCAACAACAACAACAACAACAACAACAACGACAACAACAACAACAACGACAACAACAACGACAACAACGACAAAGACGACCACGACAACAACAACGACAACGACGACGACAACAACAATAACAACAACAACAACAACAACAACGACAACGACAACAATAACAACAACAACAACAACAACAACAACGACCACCGTGATGATGAGAAGATTGACAACCATGTTCGTCATGTTCACTCGGTGACAACACAACCAACACGTGCTTTTCCGCTGCTGTCCCCGCACGGACAATCCGGCGGATGACATATGGCGGCGGAACCTTGCAGGAGACGACGTGCTTCCTGACACTTGCCCGCGAGACACTTGCTCGTTGACCACGAAGTATACGACACGGTCTACAAGCTTTTACGTTCCTGCAGATTACGTATATGTACATGTATCTATAAATGTGTTCTGTATATATATATATATATATATATATATATACATACATACATATATATATCCCCTGATATAAAAGAGTGATATGTGTATTTAGGCATGCATGTCAAGCGAATATATATATACTGTATATATATATATATATAATGTATATGTATATATATATATATATATATATATATATATATATATATAGTTTTGTAGGATCACTTCTGCAACCGTCAGCTACACCATCTACCGGCCAGTGACTTCACTAGCTAGCGATATGTTATGCCCCATTGTATATGCTCGTATCTATGTAGACAATTCGGCTACAACGTTCCAGGGCTGATTTTCAATCAGCAACATCAGGGCAACTCTCAAGCGCACCTGAGATTGGTTTCGTGCTATTCTCAGACGCACCAGAGTAGATCATTGCGTCATCAACATTTAGTGCCGTACATAAACGAAAGTGTGGACAGTCTCTCAAGATCTATCCAGAAGGTGTACAAAGATACTGAAAACATCGCGTGTACATTTGGGAGAGAAAGAAAAAATGTAGATTTGTTTTCCAAGCATTTAAAAACGATCTCTCTTTTGTAGTGGCAGTATATATCTATCTGTATATATATATATATATATATATATATATATGAAGGTCATGCAAATGGCATGAATGACTTTTTGCAATATGCAAAGGGACGTCAATCATCATGAATTCTCTTCTTACATCGCAGCCAGGCTGACAACGACGGTAATAGACCGTCATCAACGGACGTTAGTTTAATCGGCGACCCAAGTCAATTATGGGACTACACGTTGTCAAAATAGTTACGATATTGGTTACATTGGTTACATTTCAAGTCACGTATCCCGAATGACGTCTTTACCTTGCGCACGTGAGGCGGGTACGTATGGCTGTCATGGCTGTTCGGTTACCCCGTAGAGTTCATTGGCTGACCTCTCCTTAGGAATTAGTGAGTGGGAAATTCGCGCACACATACTGAGCAAGATGGCTTAGTGGCAAAGCCTTTGCCTTGCATTCGGGAGGACTGGGTTCGAGACCCAGACCGGCCACTTTAAAATTGGTTTGCACGGTTTTCAATTTAGACAAGGTAGATGCCGGGGTGGATTAAAAAAATTAGCCATGACATCAAAAAAAACCGTACACGGGCATTAGTCTTACGGAAAATATTAAAAAAAAAACATAGACACCACCGGAGAAAGCTAGTCTGCAACTATGAAACGATAATGTGGAGCTTTAAGTCATTAAAATGTTATTTGAATCTTGTTTTTTGTACGGCAGGTTTCGGCACTTATTGATGAACTTGCGAGACTGACAGCTAGCAACGGTTAGTGTGGGACCCACAAACCTACTAAATTCGTTATTCTACCTACCCCTTAGGCTCGGAATTGCTTGTAATTTCCTCTACGGTTCCTTTAAGTCCAGTATCTCCAAATGCTTGTATCGCAGCCTTCAAAGATCAATCCGCTAAGAGGATTGGGCGGAAAGCGAGAGTTAAGGAATCAGTCCGACAAAGTTTATTCGAACTAAACCGGTCGGGTGCCCACCTATATTTAGGGGTATGGGCCTATCCTTGGCTAGCCCGTGCAGTCTGTACTAGTGAGATTGGCTAGGTCTTCTTCGCTTCCCAGGAACTAGCACGATTCTCTATCCTGTACAAATATTTTAAAGTCTCGGTGGCCGGAGAAAGCCTTCCGTTCGTAAGCGTACTATCATCTCTGAACAATATTTTTTTCGCACGAGAAAACGCGCTTGCCCACGGTGGAAAGAAACATATGCGCCCTGCTTCGCCAACGAGGTCTGAAAGATTCTTGGCGGACCGCTAAATGTATATCCTTATACTTATAGATTCTATTTGCGTTCTGAGCTCAGCCGGTTTCGGCATCTGGCGATCCGTACCAAAGGGGGGTGACTTAAGCCTTTAATTTTTTTCAGTATTGCTAGGCGACTTGCCAAAAACGATGAGACTAAAACAGACAAAAGATTGGGCTAAACTGCTTATGCATGCAAAATTTATATTTGGACAGAGCCGCTTCCGAGCAACGCAGACCTTATTTTAATGAATTAAAACGAGCTAGGCGTCAACTAGGATAAAACGGTCGCACAAGAATGCTCAGAGGATTCCGGTTAGGGGTCGACGCGCTTCAAACGAGAGAAGGAAGGGCAATTCGTTGACAGTTGCGTACATCTAGAGCTTATTATCTCATCATCAAAGTCAAAGACAAGCGCCAAGAAAATACGTAAGTTACAGAGATGATTGTTTTGGTCGCAACAGGTTACCGACAGACGTTACGACTATTTCGAATAATATAAACTAAGTAATCGAAACAATAAAAACACATACAAGGCTTAATACATACAAAGATATATGTATTTGAATTACTTATTAAAAAGCAGAGACAAACAACAAAAGTGCACTGGCAAAGCCTGAAGCCTGAATACGGGCGTAAGATACACGAGCGACGAATAGCGTAACAAAAGTTCTACAGTTGGTGAATCACGATGTCTTGTTGAACGGGGTCAAGGGAAATGTCGCCATTGGTTGAGCTGAAATTGGCCGTTGCGGGGCCTCCAGGACAGGAAAGTCGAACTCGCTGCAGGAATCGTGTCAACACATAGGTGAAGTCCGCAAGCGCCATCTTTTCTCCCGGACACGATCGAGCACCGATACCGAACGTCGTGGTTCCACGGCTAAGCTGCTCCTTTGTCGCCGTTAGGAACCGTTTCGCATTAAAGCGGTCAGCATCTTCACCCCAGATGTCCGGATCGTGATTGACCGCCCACAGGTTGATGAACACAGCCGTATCCTTGGGGACTCCTCGGCCACCTAAAGACAAATGTTTGCCGTTGAGCATTGTAACTTTCCGTATACTATCAAATCTTCAGCAAGATCGTCTAGAGCGTACAGATTCCTCTACTGCTAACTTCAAGTGGAGGCTCTTTATGATCAGCACAGTGTATTTGGGCAGTTATAACCGCCATTCCGCATTAACTCCGGTAACTCATTGGTACAAACACACATTGAAGATTCATATTAAGATAGTTTAGGAACGGCTTAGCATGTCTACCGACCAAATATTGTATGAATGCGCTTCAGGGTTGCGTGCGTCCAAAGCACTAAATCACCTTATTTGTTCTATTCTAAAAATTAATTATCATAATTGTAATTAAAAAAGGGTAATTTTCATGGTCAGCCGGTATGTGGCGTTCTGTGTAGCCGAGAAAATCCACTTATCAAATTCTATACGTGTTGGTACTTTTCAGCCTGGTTATGAGTCTGGGATGGACGTCCTGCAGCAATAATAACCAATTATGAGTTTCTATTGCAAAATTTCAAGAGACTTTTGCAGGATTACAGTACATAATCAGTTGCTTTTTAAAGGAAGACGTACTTGTAGGGGCCAAAACTTGACGATATTAGCCACAAAAGCATCTACGACGAATACAACTACGCGTGTATTATACGAAAAATTACACATAATGTGTTAACTTTTAAGCGGATTATTGTACATAATATATTACACGAAAAAAAAACATTTGAGTAAGTGAAAAAAAAACATTAGAAAAACTAGGCGTGTCGTTGATATACTTTAATGAGTTAATCCCAAATGACGATAGCTATGTGCACTCACTGATGGTGACGTCGCCGAGAGCCCGCCTGGGCAGCGCTAGAGGAGCATTCGGGTACAGCCGGAGTACCTCTTGGATGAGCGACTGAAGCTTTGGCAGTTTATTGAGATCTTCGTTGACGCACATTTGGTCGCCTATGGCTGAGAAGACTTCTTCGCGCAGCTCAGCCTGTAGTTCGGGGTCATCGGCGATGTGAAGCAATGCGAAGCACAACGAGGATCGGCTGGTTGACGTTCCGCCGGTGAAAACATCGAACACCGTCTGGCGAAGGTTTGCCAGAGTGAGATACTTAGCCGAATCTCGGGCTTCGGCGATTAGCTGATCGCGCGCGTTGAGTAACATGTCTGTGAAGTGTCGCGGCGGTTCTCCTGCGCAACAAAAATTAGGAACTTAGGTTAGTCATCATGGTCCTTTACGGCAAAACCACCAACGAAGGAACAGGATGGATGCCGTCCGAGTGATACTGAGTGCAGTGTCGTCGATAATTGAAGTGTCCTCACAAGTAGTGCTTCGTAGGGCGGACCTACGCGAAGAAGACAGAGGTCCGCTACATGCTTATACACGCCTAACAGTGGTGTATACTATTCGAGCAGGATTCAATCTAAACGAAGACACGTGGCTGATTTAACGCGACTTTTCGAACTTTGTGTTCCATCGTTCTACAAGCACACAAAAGGTTTCCACCGCTAAGAGAGAAGCCCCCCCCCCCCTTCTGTTATATTTATGATTATTTTTGCAATTTTGCTATACCGAATCGCAATATTAATGCTTACATTAAACGTTTATACATCAGTCGATATGTCGTGCAAGTATAGTGTGGTTAATTTAAAAAAAAACCTTTGCGAGGGCCTGTCAGAGGACTACCAGTATGGATTCCATAAGGGCCGGTCGACTGTGCTGGTGGCCGAAAGGTTACTCGATACCAAGAAGTTGTCTAATTCTATGCATTGGGATGTGGCTGAGCGAGCGCCGCTGTTCGTCAAGGAAGTTTCGCCCTATAAAAAGCGCGTAACAGTTACCTCGAGCTGAATGACACTGAACTGCTAAGGAAAGCCGAAGGCCAGCCGCATACGTGGCTCAGTCACCACACGGCGATCCCTTGCCTTATAAACTCGGCACACTTCAGCAACCGTTTTACGCGCATTTACGTCTTTGAATAAAACGATCCCGCGAGATGTTCAACTATAGTGCGATTTTTCTGTGCGCGAGATGATAGAGGTGCTAGACGGTCTACTAGACTGCCATTAGAGGGATTCGTTCCTCTCCGTCATTGTCAAAAATGAAAGCAACCCAATTCAAAACCAGGGCATGGCGTGCTGTTGCGAAGAAAGGTTGCCGCTTATAAATTGTTCTCCATCCTGACGACCAAGAAATCAGATTTTCTTGAAGACGTTTTTTTTTCAAAAAGCTCTTTGAGGGAAACCACGCATGCAATCCCCAAGATGAGGGCATGGATTCGACGAGATGTGCTCAACAATCTCAGTCTGTAAGATCTTCACTGAAGATATCATACGGCTTTCATCACGCTATCTGTTCGAAATACGGCATATATAAGCCCGATGATGACTGGAGATGCCTGCGTTGTGCATGCATCAATGTATTCGATACCATGCCAAGTGCCGCTCCCTCGTGCACTCACTGGGAAGCTAGTGCCCACGTACTGCATTGCAATATTCTGTGATCAGTAATTGCGTTAAATACTTGTTATACCTGTGCTATAGCTCCGACAGCTCATAATTCATACATATAATGAGAATGACTCAGATATTATGTTTGTAAGCATGTTCGTAAGTATGTTGAGTTTTGACTAAGTTTTATACTTATTTTCGTGTTTATATATGTATTCATATTGGAGTCATAGATGGCAATTATAGGCGGCAAACAAACGCAAATGTTTGGCATCGAAGTTCCTAGATGACATGTAAATATGTTAAAAACAAAACGGTTACGAAAAAAGGGAAGCACAAGGCAACATAGGACATGTAGATGGGATGCAAATTATGCCACAGCAGAGATAGCCGTGCACACCCATGGAATTAATAAAGATATCGCAATACAATCACAGTATCACAAAAGGACCGAGATCTCAACAACACTTGCACCGATGTAAAGACATACGCCTAGAGAGGCTTGAAAACGGGCATCACATCTGGGTCTGACCAGCAAGCAAGTAGAGAAATAAAGGAGATCTAATTGCTTACAGAACTATTGTATTGCGTGGTAATAGACGCTTGCATCTACATTTAGCATCAACTGCTATAGTTTACTATGGGCTATAGGGTCAGGAATGCTCACACTGGTACTGAAGGAGACATATACACCCATACATCTATACTTACTGTGTAAAGCATAGCATTAAACCGGAAACGGTGTAGCACGTGGCATTAAAACGCACCCTAAATTTGCGTTCTGACTAGTCCTCACTAAGGGCAGCACCACGGTACTTCTGAGAAGGGAAAGGACTTACAACTGGGAAACCGAGGCCCAAACTACACAATGAGCTATGCCTAATCTTTGAGATTGCTCGTTTCGTTAAATCGGGTGACATCGTGGCAGCCAAATCGAGATTTTCGAGAGCACAAAAGTCAAGATAGACACTTAATAAATAATACACATATTTAAGACCAAGATATATGAGAAAAATGGTATCTATAAGGTGGTTTTACGAACCTGGGACGTAGGTGCCAGCTGCCCTGTCAAACATCTTGTCCTGAATGTCCATGTAGTTGCGCATTATGCTAATGCAGTATTGCTCTTTTCGGTAGAAGATCCAGCCGAGAACAGGTAGAATATCCGAAGGCAGACCGCTACCAAGCTCTTTGATGAACTCGTCAGTTATATCCCTTAATCTTCTAAAGTCCGAACGAGTCTCTTGGTCGAACCTGTTAAGACAGTTACATATGTTTTGAAAATCCAATACATGAACGCACATATAGTGGCTATAACCTATGAACGTGGATGTATCTAAAACCTTATAAAAAAATATATATATAGTGCAAGGTACTCGTAAGACAAACGTGCTCCAGTTCTACAACGTATGTTGATGAGAAGTTAAACTTACCCTCCAAACGCCGATATGGCAATGATGTCGTTAATTACGTCGCCTATGAGACTTAGAACTTGAGTGATGACCTGCTTCTCGCCTTTCAAGACATCGTTGAGCGCACGGTCGACGCAACTGTACGAAGCCTCAGCCAGTTGATCGCTTTGGCCGTACTTGCGAAGGGCAACATGTGTCACTCGCCGAAGGACATCCCACCCGGGGGTAAAATCACTGAAGGCCACGTCCTGCCGGAAGTGAGTGCATACGTTCAGCTAGAATTTTATCTTGCTTTGCCAAATGCATTACTTGTGAAATTTGGAACAGCATAAAATTGATCATAATGCTGTGAGAACTACTCGAAGGTCGAGCGCTAGTCACTAAACATATTATGTAGCGATTAGAACTATGTTTTAGGCATTTCCTAAACATTTTAGGAAATCAGTGCCAAATATGTTTTTTTAGATTTTTTTTTCCGCAAGTCTATTTCCCGTGTACAATTTTTTCATGTCATGGCTAATTTTAGACCACTCCGGCATTTACCTTGTCTAAATCGGAAACCATGAGAACCAATTAAAGAGTGGCCGGTCTGGGTCTCGAACCCAGTTCTTCCGAATGCAAGGCAAAGGCTTTGCCACTAAGCCATCTTGCTCGGTTTTTTAGCAATAATTTATTGATTAATGGGGTTCTCGCAGATGAGACTCTTTAGGTAACTGCAACGAAGAAAGTCGCAGCTTTGAACGGATCTAGCGATCGCAGCGGCCCAACAATGGCCCTACCTTGATCATTACATCGATCCCGAAGGAAACGTCGAGATGCGTCCGTACCATCGCGTCATGCTCCATCACGTTAAAACCGAACTCTCGAGCGAATACCTTCTTTAACGCCTTTTTTAGAGGTTTTACAGAGGACATGCGCTGTGTCTGCCCACATAATTGCTCGGGAAGCAGATAAGTATCAATGCGGTAGTTGTCCCTTTTACCAGCCTCAACCTCTTACGCAAGCCCGCACCGGATGGATGGTGGTCTAAAATTAAACACATTCTCTTTAACCCTTTTTTTTATTCTAGCCCACACATTTACGGTGAATCGACTCTAGGCGTGTGAGGTGTTGGTTATTATTCGGTCGCAGAGCTTAAACTTGATCAAGCTGGTATGCTGTAGGCTTTACGGTAAGGAAACTCTCGCCAAACCTGTTGACATTTTCATAATGCTCGCAGAAAAACGGTGCGTTATCTCTTTACTGGTGAGCCCTTTCAATTTTAATCAATCCAGGCAGCGACATAAGTGAAACGTCTACTTGTAGTTTTACCATCTTTCCCAAACAGAACAATGCAACTAACCTCCATTCAATTAAGAAAATGCTTACTTAACGAACGCATCTACAATCGCCGAATATGGCGACTGCATCAAGTAACACGTTTTATATACTCATACAAATTAGCATTTTTTTTCATACGATAGATTCACACGAACTTTGTATCCACACGAACACTCTATATCTCTAGAAAGCGTTGCGAACCCACCACATTGCCTCGAATGATGATATCGGTTTGCTTGGAACGCATCCGGCCTGCGACGAGGTTCCTGAGGGGCCCTGCCAAATCGCGGAAGCCCTCCGTAGATGACACAACGACAACAGGCCTTGGACCGATCCACACCGTTATCGGATCTCCGTAGTGACGACTCCATTGCGCGGACTCGATATACAGCGGGCGAGCGTGTCGAAGTTCTTCAGAGCGTCGTACATTCATTCACACGGTATGAATTTACAGGTGATTGGCGAATATCTAGTTCGATTAATTGATCTAGGTAATTACAGTACACGCTGATGTCTAACGCTGCGCCAATTACGGGACTGATATGATTAATATGCCTTTATATGTGCTTATTTATGTACGTTTGTTTGTTAACGTGTGTATGTGTTGCTTATTGTTTTTATCTGCTTCTTTACGGGAACTAGCTTCGCGATCTCAGGGCTGAAAGCATTTGTGTCTGAAACTTTTTCAATTCTAGTCTAGGCCCGATTTGCGTGAACAGAAGCATCTTTCTTTAACGTTTTGCTTTGTTTTGAACAAAAACAGTTGAGTTGCATGACGTTAAGTTGGGTGAATACACTGGGTGCCTCACTAGCATGACTTTAGATTCGGCAAAAAAAAAAGCCTCAATGTTTTCAGCCCGATGGGCTGACGCATTGTCGTGATGAACCGTTTCTTTTCCACCCCACCATCTATATACACTTAAAAATGTATTTCTCTACCCCTGATAAATATATTTCCATTATATTTCCATTTTTTTGGTTGAGTAAAATGTTCCCGTTCGTTTTCTGAATATAGCATACATGCTGGCAATATGCCACACACTCGGTCTTCAGCTTCAGAGATCTATTGAGGAACAACGTTTCGAAAGTCAATAATGTCGCTAGCAGAGTCCAAGTGAAGGTTTGCTTCTGCCAACCCGTTCATTATAACGCCTGGAATCCATGCAGTGTATCAGCAAATCACAATCGTATCCGCTCATCTCTTATATTGCGATTGGCCGTCTTGTTTGGCGCAGGCCACGAATAGGCTCAAGTTCTGAGCGCCGATACTGAGGTCACATCCAACAGGCTTACATCCGGCGAGCACTTTCACGGCAAGCGCCAATACATTGGGTACAAAAATGTGACTCGTCTGGCACTGATCACGCCAACTACCAACGACGCTGTCGTTGCTATTACCACATTGACTATTGTCTGAGGTAATTAGCAGACATGATGATAGCAGGTTAGCAACGACCTACTCGGTCCTGTTTCCGGGCGTCTAGCCCCGGTCCCTTCGATAGGGGAGGGCAGCAGCAGTCTCCCCTATGATGCGCCTTGAAGCTCTTTCTGGCAAGGGCAGTAAGAACATTTGACAGGCATTCTGAGCAGCAAACCCAAGTCCCGTCATCTGTCGAGAGTCTCAAAAACAGAACAAAAATACCGGCCCTCCTTGAATTTAGCCAGAAACGCCGCGCCTAGTTTTTGTTGTTCTGTGATAAATCACAATCCGAATTTGACCGTGACCAATTCAAACCACCAAAGCCTGAATGAAGCCTCCTCTAGCGATGTATACGTTCGTTAGAGGTTTTTCTTGAGGGTTCGTCAATCGATCGTAGCCTCTACAAAAGACAATTTGCATCGTCCTTCTTTATGGGGTTCGTCATACAGATAGAAAAAGACGTCCACCAGTTCAAAATCTTCTGTACCAACTTTCAATGTCAAACACGGTGGCGTGGTGCATTGGCCTGCGTCTCGCGACCGGAAGTCAGACATAGGTGCTGCACGGGTTCGAGGTCCACCGTTGCACACTTGTTTTTATGGGGTCCGAAGCCTTACGAAGCAATACGAAAGCAGTTCCGTGAACGTGAAATGCTGTCTGAGGGTCAGCCCGAAAAAGTTTTTGGTCCTGTACTTTCCGTAGGATGAAGCCGCACCCCCAATGGTCGATCGAAGCTTGTCGAAATACTTTTGTGGACCTAAAAAAGAACAGTACGCAGTCCGATTTTTGGATACGGTTGTTACGGCACCGACATGCGACTGCTTGCCATTTTCTCACATCGTGTAGATTTTCTGTGAGAGAATCTACTTGGATTGGAGGGGCGTCTACGCCTGTGCGTGTAAGGGCGCTGGAGACAAACTCATTGAAAGTGTACCGGCTAAATCTTGAAATTGCATTCCATATATATATAAATACTGGCAATGTTGTCTACTAAATCAAATTGTTTTCGATATAACAATGCGAGGTAGAGCTATACGCGTTTAAATCAGCTTATTCTAGTGAATGTTAAATAAACCGTTTACCACACAAAACATCTAGTCGGGAAATACCAGGCAAACATATTATCAGAGAATGTAGCGGGTAAGTAAAACGATATGTAAAGTATAGCCTTGCCGTATGTGACACAACGTTGGGACCAAGGGCATCTATACTGATGCTGTCAGCAAGTCACACCTTTTCACTGTCAGTTCGCTCAAGTTAAAAATCAATTTTATACGCCTCAGCTCAGTGCAGCATCACCATATATATATATGCGCTACCAGGTACCCGATGTTTGGTTGTTTCTCCTACTTATCATATATATATATATATATATATATATATATATATATATATATATATATATGCGGCTATTCAAAAATAGACGCATTTTTTAAATAAATTCAATTAGATCGAAAACAATGGTCGAAGCTGGGTATTTATCGATAACTATTGTACACATATATACGTGTGGAGTCGAGGTGAAGAAAGCGCCGGTCAACGCCCGTTCCTGACGGCCGTTCGACTCAGGCAGTGTCGATTAATTGCTGTTTAGGGCTATTGTCTAAGTAGCACTCAAAATTGATCAACTTGAGGAGCCCCTTGGCGCCATCAAGACTCTCAGCGCTGGACGCATTAGACGTCAGCGTCGCTTTCAATGCTTGACTCTATCTTGACGTGCGTAGACAACGGCACCTGTCCATAGTTTAACATTTCCGTTGTTGCTCCGAGTGTTGGTAAACTGTAGTTTGACGTCTCGAGCAAACATAGAAATAAATTATCAGTTACGGTTATCATATATATATATATACATATATACATGTTGACCAAATGTTGGAAATGACCTGGTCGATATTACAAAAAATAGGTTGTCACTATATATATATATATATATATATATATATATCGGACTACCTTGAGCGCGGAGAAAACCATCGTTACCTCAAGTGTATCACTAAATCGCGAGTGTTATTTTCAGATTATTTATATATATATATATATATATATATACATACATGCTGGAAATTACCTGGTCTATATTACAAAGAAGAGGTTGTCACAATGAATACATATGTATACATATATATATATATATATATATATATATATAGCGGACTACCTTGAGTGTGGAGAAGACAACCATCGATACCTCAAGTGTACCACTAAATTGCGAGTAGTGTTATTTTCAGGCTATTCAAGCACGCATGAATTAACTTAGAGTAATTGGTGTTCCAGCTATCGGGAGCTCAACCAGATCCTATCAGATTGCGCCGCACAGTGATATGACAGGGTACTCACGGAGTAGGTTTCCAATGAACGGTAGCGCTGGTGGTCCCGGCGGGAGCGCCCAAACACGCCACAGAAAGCTCACTACGTACACGACCACTGCAGACGTCAGTAGAGCGGTTGCAGCGACTAGCGGCTGGTAGAGTACACCAAGCACGGTCTCCGAGAAGAAGAAGAGGGTGGTCATTCTGTGGCTGTCAGCGATCGAATCGATGGCCAGCCGTCCTCGAATGGTGGACGATTGTCTCCAGCCGCCGGAGTGCACACAACAAATGGCGTTGTTGTTGTTGATCACAGTCATCGTTTTGCTTGCGACCGGCCGAGATCGCTGAAAGGGAAAGACGACGACGTACTTACTCAGTGACGTGCTGGGGCAGACAGAGCGCCGCAACTTGGCTCGAGGTCACTGCTTCAATGGTCCAGCAAACAGTTTGCTGGCAACAGTCGGTGCGTTGAAGGTCACTCGCTCACCAGCATCACACGAATGCCTATTTTGAACAGCTGAAATGATCCATTTCGGTTACTAAATGTATTAATATATATATATATACAAAATGAAAAACAAGATTTGGAAAATGCTTGGTTTCCATTTTAAGAACTTGTTGAACTACCTGTATATATATATATATATATATATATATATATATATATATATATATATATATATATATATATATATATATATATATATATATATATATATATATATATATATATATACAAAATGAAAAACGAGATTTGGAAAATGCTTGGTTTTCATTTTAAAAACTTGTTGAACTACCTGTATATATATATAAATATATATATATATATATATATATATATAGCGGGCCGGGTCCGTCTACTCGCAGTTTGCTACAGAAGGTCGGGAAGCGGCTAATTCTAGCCAGCGGAGATAAGCGAGCAAGTGATTTCCTCAGACAGCGTCTGTCGCTGGATGTGCAACGGGGCAATGCGGCCTCGGTTCGAGGAACCCTCCAGAAATGGCTGGTCCCTACACTGGACCCCCCGTAATGGTGCACACGTTCGCAGGGACCCAAATGTCATGGTCCGACCGTGAGTGATTTGAAATTGAATATATATACAGGTAGTTCAACAAGTTCTTAAAATGAAAACCAAGAATTTTCCAAATCTTGTTTTTAATTTTTTCTTATTCGATATACTCCCCGGGAAACTCAATACACTTTTCCCACCGAGATTTCAGAGCATTTATACCTTTTGAGTAGAATTCCGCGTCTTTAGACTGAAAATAGGCATTGGCAGCAGCCTTAGCCTTTTCATTGCTGGAAAAACGCTTTCCACCGAGACTATTCTTCAAATGTCCGAAGAGGAAATAATCAGAGGGGGCCAGGTCTGGAGAATAGGAAGGTTGTTCAATAAGTTCGAACCTCAGTTGGACCAGTTTTGCCGATGGTTGCCGCGACTTGTGTGCAGGAGCATTGCCCTGGTGAAACGGGACAACCTTCTTTTGCAAAGCGGGCCGTTTCACGATGAGTTCTTGCTTCAGGCAGTCCAACAGTCTTGCATAATATTCTCCCGTGATCGTTTTACCGCTCTCAGGTAGTCGACCAGAATTATTCCAGGTGGTCCCAAAAAACCGGCCATCATCTTTCCGGCCGATGCCGTTGTCCGCACCCTCTTCGGAGGTCCTTCACCATTGGCGAGATGCTTCTTGGGTCTCGGGAGTGTAGTGATGGACCCAGCTTTCATCGACGGTCACGAATCTGCGCCAAAAATCCGACTGATTTTTCGACATCTTGGCCAAATTTCGCTGTGAAGCGGAAACACGCGCGTCTTTTTGGCCTTGTTTGAGAAAATGCGGCACCTATTTTGCTCTGAGCTTTTTCATCTTCAAGTTCTCGTGCAGGATGAAATGCACACTACCCAAACTGATCCCCAAGGCCTCCGCTATCTCCCTAATGTTCACTCGCTTATCTGCGGCAACGATTGTCCGCACTTTTTCCACGTTTTCCTTATCAGTTGCCTTTTTGGGCGTCCTGAACGTAGTTCATCCTCGGTGCTCCTGCGACCTCTAACTCATTAATCCAGTTGAAAACAGTGGCAAAACATGGCGCAGAGTCACCGTACCTCGTCTAACTCAGTTTTTACTTGGGTCGCATTCCAACCTTTAAAATAAAAATGCTTGATAACCACTCGAAACTCTTTTTTTTCCCATTTTTCAAAATCACGCCGATACGTTGCACGGGAAAAGCGATCAAACGAAATCGCAACGGCCAATCACCATAATATTTTGACTGCTAGCAGTCGAAAAGTTGCCGTTTCCAATAGCGGTGAAAGCGCGCCAAAATTCGAATTTTAAAAAGCTTATTTTAAAAACCTGTTGAACTACCTGTATATATATATATATATATATATATATATATATATATATATATGTGTGTGATTAAATTTTATCGAAAGCGTAATTTTAATTTTAAATAAATAATTTAATTTAATGTAATGTCGACATTTTTATTTATTCGTGTAGGCAGATATGTGAAAAGTGAAAAACAATACATTCTCGGCTTTTCTGCCACGTTTGCCTTCCGTTAACAAAATTCAATCCCAGTTTGGCATGATTGTGGCTAGATTCCAGTGATAGAGCGTCTAATTTGCCCCTTCAAGAGTTGGATGATGTGTTTGTTGACATAAAAGTGCGTTATGTGTAGGCTGGAGCTTTTAAGTCTGCCAGATATTTTAGGCATGCAATTAGAGCTACTAAGTAAGCTGGACTTTATAGAGACTAATATTAACAGACTGTCTTAGGTATTTTGATTTTTAGCGCACAGCCGCACAAATGGTGCCAAAATAAATCTTCACACTTGGCGTTGCGGACTTCTGTCGAATTTTGAGTGGCTTTTCTTTTCTCACATATCCTTGTAATTCGAAAATTAACATTTTGTTCTTCGGAAGCGAAGGTTTCACCCGCAAACAGAGTTTTTCCCTTCCGCTCACACCCGTTAGTTTCAATACCGTTGTAGCACTGCCTCGGGCGTTTGCAAGGAAACATCTCCCACGTAGATTCTTTTGTAGGGTCCTTTCTGTAGATTAGCAGTGTCCGTTAAGCAGCGCGGCCATAGACAGCGTCGGTTGGATACAATGCCGATACACGGCGCCCAATAGAAGATCCCGCCACCCTACTAGCGAAGACGCTGGAAGTCACTAAATGCGCGGGCTATCTGTGAGTATATAAGGAGGCATGAGAATAAATGAGTCAGTAGTCGTTGGTGCGAGCCAGGCAGAGGACGTGTGTTGCTTGAACGAGAAAATTGAACTCGTAACAGTCGCCGGCGGGTCATGGGGGTGGTGGACACTACAACTGGAGCAGTCGACAGGATCCGGAAGAATGCAAAGGCAGTGCAACAATGCCACAGGTTTGCCGCCACCACCTCCGGTTTTGTGGGCAACAATGCCACAGGTGAGAGGAAAGCTCCACTTCTACAAGGCCTTGCAAGTCGCGCAGACCGTGACGGCCGCGCTACACGTGAAGGGGTGCGTCACGGAAGCCAGCGAGAACACGGAGCGAGTGGATGCCAGGTGTGCGGATGGAAAAGCCACGAGTACGGAGTAGTCGTACAGGCCCCGACGGACGCGCTACACGTGAGGTACGTCACGGAAGCCATGCTGGATGCAGGACGACGCGGGCTGAGGTGCGGGAGGCGGCGAAACGAAGCGGACAAAAGCCGACGGCAGGGCGAGAACACGGAGCGGGTGGATACCAGGCGTTTGGATGGTCAAGCCACGAGTACGGGGCCGAAGTGTGCCTGGCAAAACAAGTGAGGGGCCTAAAGTGTGGCAAATTTGGCCATTTCGGCCGGAAGTGAACGAACGCGGCATAGTGTACAGGCGATCGGCGTGGAGGAGCGGCAACGCTGGGATCGTTCGGCCAACAGCGAATGCCTGGAGGTTGCACATGAGGATGAGCGAGCGCGAGTGAACGAACCGAAGGAGTGCGCAATCAGAAGAATAACGGCAGCCGGAACCAGGTTCGTGCGGTTGTGCCCGGCGACTGGGTCAGTAAACGGAGGCCAGCCGCCGCCGGGTGCGCCACATGAAGACGACGGCGCCCCGCCGTGAAGGACGTCCACGGCGAGTTAGACGCGCATCAAGCCATTTACGGGAGTTCATGAACAAAGTCGGGATAGAATTCAAAACAAGCCTATGAAGGGGGGAGAACGTAGGTTAACAGTGTCCGTTAAGCAGCGCGGGCATAGACAGCGTCGCTTGGATACAAGCTACGCCGAAGCAAGCTAGATACATGGCGCCAAATAGAAGATGCCGCCACCCTACTAGCGAAGACCGCGGAAGTCTGTGAGTATATAAGGAGGCATGATAATAAAATGAGTCAGTAGTCCTTGGTGCGAGTCAGGCATGTGTTGCTTAGACGAAAGAACGGTGAACTCGTTACGGTCGCCGGCCGGTCATGGGGTGGTGGACACTACACTTTCCATGTGGAAAATATTACGGCAGTCAGTAATAGTGAAACATATATGTGGACATAAATTGTGCTATATATATATATATATATACATATCCACCAGTGCGCCAGATGGATTCTAACTTGCACACAGATTTGCGATCTCTTCAGAACGCGACATTAAGTTCTTTAATACGAAACCATCTTGCTTAGCATAAGCAATTTTTCGTATTTTTATGAGAGGTTTGGCAATGCAATATGCACATGTGCCGCTGGCAGCTACCATCAACTTTTGTTGGACTCACAAACCGACTATAACAGTCAGGTTTATTATCACACATTTCGTGTAGAAAATGTACAGTTAAAAGAAATGCATATGCACACATACACACTTTTTAGCATGTCAGCACGGGGGATCATGCCAGCACGAAGGTATTCGTTGAACAGTGCCGTTCATCATGGAGCCAAAGTGGTTGCGTTTTTTATATGCTCGTTCTTCACTTGATCTGGGGTCTGCTGCTTTGTTGTTCTTTAAATCTCTGAAGAGCGAGGATTACGTGACAGGCTGGATACTTCATTTCGACAGATGTTTGCAAGCTCATCAACGGTCGTCCCCAATTGCGCCATCACGTATGTATGTCTCCGTTTGGAGCCTAGTGAGAGCCGAAGCTCGACAGGAGCTGGTCTGGCCTACCGGTATCTTGGAGGTTGTAGATGCAATGATGAGAGCGCGTCTACGGGGGGTAGATCTTGTCCGGAACGAACATCTACAACAGGTGATTGTTCTGGCTGTTTGTCCCGCTGCTCTTTTTCGCAACGATAATAATTCTACGTGCCCAAATATTGGAAATAGAGTCAGCCTCCAAAGTGTGATACCGAAGGAAAAAGGTGATGATGCCTTGACACGTTCGTGGTGCAGTGGCGTAGCAAAGAAAAACGTCATTTACAAAGTTCTGTATCTGCATTGGTGCAGCGCGACGACTAGAACTTTGTTTGGAAAGTACCGTGTGCTTGCCAGAGCAGCAGCAGCACAGTTTTAGGCACGTGAAATCGCGGTAAGAGCTCGCGCTGTTCTTCTCAATAGCATTTAAAGGGCCCTCCGAGGTAAACGTTACTATCGCTTTGTTGTTTTCGTAGAGTTTAAGGTGGCTTTCGACACAGCGTTACGTGCAAGAATCCTAGCGAAATTCGCGATATGTGGTGCTACAACGATAATACTGAAGGTATTACCGGTTATGCTACAGGAGGCGGTTTGTAATACTTTACGACGAGGCAACTGAACACACTACAAATAATCAGACAGCCGGGGTTGCACAAGGCGATCATCTTAGCCCGCTTTTGTTCTCAAGATTGGTGAGCGATCTGCAGAACAAAATCTAGCGTCGACACTAGCAGAATAGTTCACTTATGTACGGTGTTAATTTTTTTTAAAGGACTAACTGGAAAATGCGGTACGCACACGCGGACACCACCGCAGGAAACTCGTCTGCAAGTGTGGGCCGGTAGTGTGGGGCTCCAACCCACTAAAAACCAGTCATGTCCTAATCCCCCAATCGATCGGGAACTGCATAAGCATAACTTCAAACGATCGAAGGGGAGAGTAGTTTAAGCATTTAGCTATCCCGGGATGCCCCGCGAGATGATGTCATGCAGTAACGGTTTTTCTTCTCCTTGGCGCACAGGATATTTTCCATAATGCAAGCAATGCTGGTCCAGTCGTCGCGTGACTTAATCATAAGCTGTATGATCGTTCTTAGGGTGCCGTCTTCAGCCCTAGGTAGACCCGCACGCTAAGCGGCCTATTCCGGGCACCACAAAATTGTATGTTCAGGCGTATCCTTTGATTCGCTTTGACAGTACTTGCAGAATGGAGATGTGATTTTCCCAATTCTGAACAAGGATGACTGGAAATCACCGTGTTCTGTAATGACCTGAGTAATGTAGAACGTCAACTCACCACCTGGCCGGTACATCCAGGTTCTGATATCCGGGATCAGAGTCCTTACCCGGTACCCGGGCGCTCCGTCTTGAATGGAGTCCCATTTGACCTGGCAAATGTCAAGGGTGATATCCCTTTCCTCCGCCTTTTCCTTTTCCGGGTCTTCCCACAAGCGGCGTCGTTCATTTGCTTTCAGATCCCAGGAGACTGTGCTAGCCAGAACAAGGACGGCCGCTGTACTGACTGTTCTATAGGCCATCGTGATACGCAAAGCAGCCACTCTTTGGGCTTTGCGTAGCGTTGCCCTATTGTTGGCTGTGGATAGTGTGGTTGACGGCCACACCGAATCTGCAAATAAAACTATGAACTCAGCTACCGACATAATAAGGCGTCTTCTTGACTCCCGTGGGCCATAGTTGTTTGGCATCAGCCGGGCTATCTTGTGTGAGACCTTAGTAGCCCTTTCTGATACAAGACGTATGTGGGGTGTGCCCCGTAGTCCCCTGTCTAGGTACATTCCAAGATAGCGGGCGGTGTTGACAATCTAGATTTCCTGGTCGTCTAGGATTAGTTTCAAGGAGGTGCACTTCCTTGGCCCGATTAGGAGGATGCCCTCGCTTTTATTCGGCGCCAGTGTCAGGCCAACTCCCTTTATCCGGCCAGCGATCTTAGCTAGGCGTCATTGGCTCTCAGTTCTAGTTGCTGCGGTGAGCGCGCCTGGACTACCACTGCGAGGTCATATGCCGGCAGTTCAGTGCCTTCTGGAAGGTCGTCTAAACGTAAGGCGTCATCGTACGCCAGGTTCCATAAAAGGGGTGTAGGATCGAGCCCTGGGGAACCCCGGCCGTCATGTCGAACTCGAAACCCTCACTGACTATGCGTCTCTCGCTCAGGTAGAACAAGATTGCCCGGCGCAGGTAGGGCGGGACTCCCTTCTTGAGTAGTGTGTCCAAGATTACCTTCCAGGGCAGGCTGTTGAATGCGTTTTTAACGTCCAGCAAAACAGCCAGTAGCAAGCCTTTAC
Organism: Dermanyssus gallinae; assembly: GCA_003439945.1. NCBI lineage: Eukaryota > Metazoa > Arthropoda > Arachnida > Mesostigmata > Dermanyssidae > Dermanyssus > Dermanyssus gallinae. The sequence goes on from QVRM01005247.1 coordinate 41,921, forward strand.
TTCTGGAAGGTCGTCTAAACGTAAGGCGTCATCGTACGCCAGGTTCCATAAAAGGGGTGTAGGATCGAGCCCTGGGGAACCCCGGCCGTCATGTCGAACTCGAAACCCTCGCTGACTATGCGTCTCTCGCTCAGGTAGAACAAGATTGCCCGGCGCAGGTAGGGCGGGACTCCCTTCTTGAGTAGTGTGTCCAAGATTACCTTCCAGGGCAGGCTGTTGAATGCGTTTTTAACGTCCAGCAAAACAACCAGTAGCAAGCCTCTAGTACGAGGCGGGGATTGGCGCAGGGCTTCCGCCTTAGTAACCACCTGCTCTATCGCTGATAGGACTGATCGGCCCTTCCGGAATCCATATTGTGTTGGCGAGAGGAGGCCGTGCTCTTATGCAAAGCACCGCACGCGGGACTCTATTATTGATCCTATGCCTTTGGCTAGCGTGCTAATCAGGCAGATTGGCCTATAGGAGTCAATCCCTTTCGGGATGAGTACCAGATCCGCTTTCTTCCAGGCCATGGGGAGGGAGCCGCTGCGGAGTATTCGGGTGGCTACAGTGGCCACTACGTCAGGAAACTCCTTAAAGAGTACCATCAGGGCCTGGTGCCTTACCGGCCTTCAATCTTTCCCCCGCAGCGAGTACCTCTGCCAAGGTTACCTCTGGGATATAATCCTCGGCCGTTACTACTTCATACAATGTCCGGTCGAATGGAGGATGTTGAGGGAAAAGCTTGTTAATTACTCAGACACGTTCATCAGGGGAAAGATTTTCCTTTTTTTCTAATTCCTGGTACGCCACGTATTAGCTAGTTTCGTTTTCGAACACAGCGGTCGGGTTTGGTGGAGCTCTCCAAAAAGATTGCAAAATCTTAGTACAGAGCAGTTGTCAGTCCGGGTTCTGCTGTCAGTCAATCGAAAAGTGGTCTAGAGCACCCCTGTGCATCTGCCACTTGTACAGTGGCAGATGCACAGGGGTGCTCTAGACCAGATGCACACTACTGTTATCGTGTCAGTAATCGTCATCAGTCCGGCTAACTGTCGCTGTGTCAGTGTGAAGTGTCATCATCGCCATCTTCGTCGTCGCTCTCGTCGCTTTCATTGTTGATACCCTTACACCCTTTCCTATGAAAACAACTTCCAGGGTTCAAATCCTGGGAGTGAATTTATTTTTTAAATAAATATTATTATAAATATACATTTTAATTAAACGTGTTTCACGCAAACAGTGAGATGTTTTTGGGCCGTACCCCTCCGTGCAAGGAGCCGGATAAGGGGCAGGGCATTCTGTCAGATAAAGGGCAGGGAGCTCAGCCAGAAAAGGACAAGGGCGCTGATCTGGGCAAAGACCAGGATGCACAGCCGGATCAATTTTTGTGCCAATTGGCCAAAATGATGGGGCTGATCAAAGACATGTACAAGGTCACTTCAAGTACCAAGAACATGCAAATCGTACTCAAGAATTCAATGGAACAGTTAAGGTTCCTAACAAGAGATGTAATACGAACAGAAAAGCAAGACGTTCCGAGGAACGGAAACAATCTGCGAAGAAAGAGACCGACAAAGATAGTCGACAGATAAAAGTCATAAACGACTTAAGCGCGCGCTGCGAAACTGCAGATGACCTAAAAGACCTCTTGTCAAGGGAATGGCCAGATGGTGCGTACAACAACGTATCCTACTTCAAAGCGAGCATTCTAAGAGTGAGTCCTCTTCGGGTCTTTATTGCCCGGGAGGAAGACTTGGCCGACTCCGTCACTTGGAGAAATACGGCAAACCAGTACCAAGGAATAGCCGGGGAACGGGGGAAAATATCGGTATGGTGCTCTCGCGAATAATTCAAGAGACGGGTGACGATGGGCTTCCCACTGCAAGTGCGTTAGCGGCAATCCGTCTGCCGAAGGACTCTACGCTTTGGGATGATGGCGTTATGATTGAGAAAGCACTCGCAAAGGCAACAGAGATCCAAGAAAAATACGAAGCGCTGCACGAGACGGGGCCTATCTCTTGCTACATGACGAGCCAGGGAGAAGCCAAGGCGGTCAGTAAGCTCCTTGAATTAATTGCACGAAAGCGCAACGTTCAGATTGCGGTCATCCAAGGAAGAAACAAGAAGAGAGTCACAACTCAACAGGCGAGAAGAGCCATGAGGGCACCAAGCGGCACCTCGATTCTTCTTCAAAGGGAGAAAGGTGTCTCCTACGCTGACACGCTCAAGCGTCTTGGCAGCACGGTCGACCTGACAGAATACAACGTCAAAGTTACAAGGGCCCAACGCTTAGCTAGGGGTGGCATGCGATTGAAAGTTGCAGAAACCGCTGAGGGTGCCACCGAGTCTTCCTTAGAGGCCCTTACGACCAAGGGGGTGCACAGGCCTCCCGGGATATATCAACACTGCGCAGGTTGATAATAAGAGACTTGCTTGAAGGAACGACGCAAGACGATGTTGAGCACGCGCTAAGGCAGATTATAGGCAGTGCTGCCCCGCTTGTGGTTAAGAAGCTTCAAAAGGGGTTTTGTGACTGATGGTCGGCCTTGGTTCGGCTAAACCATGCCGACGCCGCGAAGCTGGCGGAGACAGAAAAAGCTCAAATTAGTTGGGCATCTTGCCCAATTTCCGAGTGGGTTAATGTGCCCAAATGCCAGAGATACCAAAGAGTTGGGCACCAGGCACGGACATGCACGTTTGAGTTGGTGGCAACCAAACGCTGCCACAAATGCGGCGAACTGGGTCACGTCTCAAATGGATACACACAGGACCCCTCGTGCTATAACTGTGAAGTTGCCGGACACGCTGCCAACTCCTCCGCATGCCCAAACTACCGGTCTAAAATAACAGAGACCAGACGCAAACGAGGCGGCCCGGGCCTAGTCTCCGCGCCTCGGGTTACCGTCGCAGTTCTCCGAGACCCGACTGCCCACCCGAAATCCCCACCGAACAACGCCCAAGATGATCCAGATCACACAGTAAACGCGCCTGCTGAAGATGACGATGGTTTTAGACAACCCTCGCAAAAGAGGACTATACGGTCACCGCCAGTGGACCAACGGGCTGCTAAGTCTCAAAACTCCAATGACGCAACATAAAGTAATTCAAGTAAACTGCAATAGAAGTCGTGCATCCCATCTTATGCTAGATGAGATTGCGACGAGAAGAGGAGCGGCTATCTCTCCTATAAGCGAGCCAACTGTTAAACTGACCGAAAGAAACCTATCAACAAGGGTGGTAGACGACCGTAGAAACGCGCGTATAATTCAAAACACGTTAAACTGCTACCGAGAAACGGGCAGAGGTGCGGCTTAATCTTTCTCATGGAATTACATAGACGGGATTGGCCGCGTTTACTCATGTTATAGCAGCCCCAACAGTACGCTCGAAGACCTCGTAGGAATGCTACAAGACATGGAGTGGTCAGCTAAGAGTTGCTCACTGCCACTGGTAGTTTTTCTGGAGATTTTAATGCTGCTTCAACTACTGGGGGGTCTACCAATACTAACAGAAGAGGTACAGTGCTGCTAGAATGGTTAGCGGCGGGGGACATGGTTGTTCTGAACAAGGGCTCGAATTCTACCTTCCACCGCCGGGGAATGGAATCGCACATAGACCTGACAATCTGCAAACGCAAACATGCTTTTAAAGTTTTAAACTGGACCGTACTGCTTGACGAAGAATATCTTAGCGACCACTGCTGTATAGAATATGACGTCAGTAAAACAACCACTTTAACACCCTCTCTGATTTTAACAAGGACACCGAAGTGGAAGCCGCAAGATAACAAAACGCTCCGGGCCAAGCTGGCAAAGATTTTAGACCCAAGAGGGAAAACCCAGTGCGCCCAGGACTTGCAAAAAAAATCTACAAATGGTCTGTAGCGAGCCGTTCAAAGACCACGGACACTATGCGCTACCGGTTTGTCTTACCAAAATACTGGCGGAACGAGGAAATTGCGTTAGCCCGTAGACGCTGCATCTGGGCCAGAAGAAAAGCCACCAGGGCAAGGCGCAGCAACATAGATGAGGCTTGTGTCGTACAACTTTATTGTGATTTAAAGCGCCTCAGGGATTCTCTACGCAAAGTTATAGCGGAGAGCAAAGATCGCTGCTGGAGGGCGTTTTTATCAGAGCTAGAGGAGGACTCACGGGGCCGGCCCTATATACGGTGGTGACCTTGTCCTCTACGTGTAATGCAATCTATGTGCTTCAGTCAGGGATAAAGCGAGCTGTGGCAAAACCCGTAGGCCACTTGTTCGAAGTCTTTATAGACTTCGTCAAAGCCTTCGACAAAGGTCTTCGGGGATCTCCTGGTGATGTCATTCCGACACGCAAGGCTCTCTTCTGCGCGTAATCTCAAGCTTCTTTGATAAGGACACCTTACGGGTATAAAGTAAGCAAGAAGTGTTTCAGGTAAGGCAAAATGTGGGAACCCACAAGGCCACCCATTGAGCTGGGAACACTGTTCGCCAGAAGATCCTCGACGGTGCCCGGAAATGGAACGGACCTCGCTGTGGGTTGACATTGCACCGCTTGCGCATGAACGTCAACTACTTGCGTTGTAACGTCCCCTTCACTGTTATGCTTGCCGATTTAGTCGATTAAGTTCAACGAGAGTTCCAGAAGACCACAGCTGTGATGTACGCAGATGACATAGCGGTCGCTCATCACAACCTGGGTGCACGACCAAGTGTATCACTTCTCTGGCGGAGGTGTTCCTTGTCTTAACGGTGCTGGAAATAAACACCATAAATGCCAAGGCTATGAAATTCAGAAGAGGAGGTCGATTGACTGCTAAAGACGTTATTTGTCAACTTTTTCCGGCATCTGGGGCTTCGACTTCATTATACTGGGTCAACCTTTACTGCTCACATCGTCAAGACAGTGCGCACAGCCCGAATCTCTCTTTATGGAGAAGTAGGCTACGTCCGGCGACTGTTTGTCCCGTCGGCAGTGGCACTCTTTTACCTTAAGATTTTTCCAGCGCTGATGTATGGTCTTGACAGAGTATGGGAACGCCTCACTCGGGTAAACTTTGGTTTGTTTTAAAGGTGTTTCACAATGTACATAAAGCATTGACATGGCAAATTGCATGTGACAACCGCCACGTCTATACCAGATACATAGTTCATGGCTGTCATCACCTGGTCTGTTCAAATACGAGCTTCCACGAGAAGTACACGGAGTGCATCTGTCGACTGTGCTCTCAGGTGTGTACGAAGTTTCATGCGTCTGCCTGTCTGGCCCTTGCGAAGAGATCACCGTACTGCCCTTCTCGAATAACAGCCGCGACCAGCTGACAATTTTATAATTTTCTATTTTATATGCATACTCAATATGAGTGAATAATAAATATGAATAAAAGTATATTAACTTAACGCTTTAACGATAAATGTATTAAAAACTAAATTCAATTCAGCATTTATTTCACCACAAAATTGGTAGACAGTTGAGTAAATTTTCACAAGGTGTCACAATGTGACTTTTTGGTCTTACAGTGCAAATTTAACTTTGGATAATAAGGACGTTCCGCAAATTTCTGGGCATACAAGTATATGATAGCGTCTAATATCAAACTCTCCGGAAAAGCTACAAACATATTCTTTAATATTAAAACAGCTTGGCTTTATGCATATGTAATGGTGGTACCCGTGCCAGGTTATTCGGCAGAGTAGCAAGCGGTTCCTTTGCATGGCTCCTTTCTATCTACGTGAAAAAAAGGCCGGGCCATCAGTATAATTCTTAGCTACTAGGTCTGGTTTTATTTCATTTTGAAGTTACAGTGGAATATGAATATCTAACTACTCTTGGGCTTGTGAGGGGTGCTACCAATCGAGCTTATCCTCGAGGCAGCCCCTCATTGTACCCATAATTGCTGCCGCATTGCCGCGCTGAACCGCCAGCGATAGCCGCTGGAGTAGAAAGTCGAAAGCTCTTTTGTCCCCCGTCGTGAGTTCAATTCGTTTGCCAATCTTCTGTAAAAGTGACCATGCCTCAGGGCCAGGTCCCCCTAGTGTCTCCAATACTAGTGGCACAAAAATGAACTCGTCGGTGAGCTGGGCGTATTTGTTGGTCTTTAGACGTTCAGCCTTGCGTGCTGCGGAGCCAGCGGCTGATGCGCTGGCCTCCATGTTCGAGGGGGCATCCCAAATAAGCGCCTTTCCCCTTTCAAAAGGGATAAGGGTGAGACCGTCAGGCCTCTTTCCGTCGCTTCTCAGGAGGCCGGTTGGCTCTCGAATGCATGGCAGTAGAGCTGACCTTAAGGCCCGGGCGGTAATCTCGTTAGCTACAAAATTTAAATTTCTGTTTTCTCTGTAGGCTCGATATGAGTCTAGAATATGCGGTGTAAATGGTGTGTCACTAAGTGCTAGGTCTTCAATAAGTGTTCTCTCTCCGCACATCTCTAAGGCAAGTGTTGCCGACGCGCACTTTGAAAGCCGCAAAACATCCTTAACATATCTCGCCTTTAGCTTGTCTAGAGTTTTTAAAGGGTTGAGGGTCTGGTATGGTGCAATTATAGAAAGGCAGTATGTTGCTACAGGGAGTACTTTGATTTTAAAGCAATTTATAGATGTTTTTACGTCCACATCGTGCATATTGCCTAACAAAATCATTCCAGACGTAGCTTTTGCTTGAATCTCCTCTATATGTCTGCTAAAAGAGCCCGCGGGTTAGTGTGACGCCTAGATACGAGAAGTGGCTAACTAATTTGAGTGGTTGTCCATATACTGACAGATTATGGCCGCGTATGACCCTCCTCTGCTAAAGCGTAAGACCTGTGACTTTTCCGCGTTAATCTTGAGCTTGTTTTCTTCGCACCACTTCGTAGTTCCGTTGAGGCAAAACTGTAAATGGTTACGAGATTTTGCTAAAATGACTAGGTCGTCAGCATAAAAAGCAAAATGGGGTTTAAGATTACGCAGTAAGTCCGCGAGTCCAGTCACGTACAAAATAAAAAGAAATGGGCTAGCTGAGTCTCCCTGGGCTACTTCGATGGTTTGTGTTACGGGTGTTTGTATATAGTCGTCGCCGTTTTTTACCCAAATTATATTGCGCGCTAATATATTATAAACAAGATTAAAAAGGGGGCCTGTTATGTTAAAACGTTTGCGAAGCGTGTCTAATAAACGGTCCCTTGGCAGGCGATCGAAAGCAGTTTGATAATCCGTAAACGCAGCGTATGTCATTTTCTTATTAGAGAGGCGTTGTGATACATGGTTAAAAGAAACTCAACTGCATCCGACGTCGATCGCCTCTTTAAAAAACCGTATTGTTCTGCTGGAATTTTGTCTTCTACGCACGGGTACAATTGATTAACGATGAGCGACGTTATTATCTTGTAACGGACGCTTGTAAGTGCTATGCCCCTGTAATTTTCTTGGTCAGTTGCATCTCCCTTTCGCTTAAATATAGGCTGTAGATTGCTTTTCCGCCACTCATCGGGAATTTTGCCGTGTCGAAAACATGCATTGTATAGTTTTGTCACAATAGGGCATAAAGCGTCAATATTAGACTTCAGGTGATTTCCCGTTTTGCTTCGATATAATTGCGGTTTTGACTTCGTTCTCAGTAAAATCAACAATTTCTTCTAAAAGGTCCTGATCGGGCAATATGACGTCTCTCGTTAATTATTTATTTATTAACACCCGGGCTGGGTAAGTGTGTTTATGTTACATCACCGTTTTTCGACACAACAATCGATCTAGCGTTTTGCCAGTTCTGCTATGGACCGAACCGCCGGACAAGCCGCGGCGTGGTATTTATCACATTTACTCCAGCATTATTTGCATCAAAATTCGTCTTGTGGTTCATGGAAGCCCTCTACGTTGCATAGAACGTAATGAAATCCGTGGGCTGCAAAGACCGTTGTTAAATGGCGATCTTTCACCCTGCTAGCCCTCCACCCAGTGCTTCTCATTGCTGCTGTCCCATAAATTCCTATGTCTACCTCGCTAATTTTGGTTCGCCAGTTTCGCATATAAACGTCAAAGGCGCACGTTTTCTTTAGATTCCATCGTTTTTGTAGCTCCTCTGTCAGCAGCGGGCCACCTTCCAACACGTGGACTACCCTATTTCTGCATGTATTTGAAAGCGCAAAAATCCTTTTTAAAAAGAAAAACCTTACCCCATCAATTAAACGCAATTCGTCTACTCCCACCTTATCCCATATTAGTAAATGCCATATGTGGCGATGGGTGCTATCTGTATCCCAAAAAGAATTACTGCTGCATCGATCAAAAGCATATGTGAGCATTTAATTGCCGCAGCTGCGATAGTGGCCTTCCTAACCCTCTCCTGAATGTGTGATCGAAAACTATCGATCACATAGTTTTTTCACTATGTGATGATACAAACTGCTTCTATTGATAAGGTGAGCACTAGGTATGTAAATTTATTTACAAATTTTAATTATTTTCCCCTGATTTGAAGCACGTCATTCCTGACCAGATGGCCGCCCCTTCGGAATTTCATGGCTACTGTATTTTCCCAATTAACCTTTAAGCCCATTTGATCCATGAATGTAACTAGCCGATCCATCGCTTGTTTTACTCTGAAAGGGCTACAACTAAAGATTACTACATTACAAAAACTTTGGCCCACTCTCGGGTCCAGCCCGTCCTTATCCGTTCGGGGAGCCCACCCAGAAGAACGGAAAATAGTAGTGGACTCAGTCCATCGCCCTGCGCGACCCCTGTGGTTTGAATTACCTCCCCCACAATAACAACCCCGTTGTCAATCAGCACCGTGTTTTGTTTTAAGATGCTGATAAGCAACCTCAGCATTGCTCCCGGCACTCCCATTTTAGCTAGCTCTTCAACTATCTTAGCCCTTGGCGCTATGTCAAACGCCGCTTTCAAATCTACAAACACAGCATATAGGCAGTTCTTCGGCCTGGACAGAGTACGCCAGATTGCTCCGAGCAGCCCTTCAATTGCTGAGTGAGTTGGCCTTCCTTTCCTAAATCCATGCTGTTCCTCTGGTATTACCCGCCTTTCCTCTAAGAAAGACTCCAATCTCCTAGCCATTATTCCTGAAAATATCCTGTATGGGCAGCTCCTTAATGCTATTCCCCTCCAAGCCTCTGGTTCCGTTTCTATACGCTTTCCTTTGGGAATGACAATTAAGGTCGCAGGCCTGTGGAATTTCCCCAGTGTTTAAGCATTCATTGAATAGAGCCTGCCAGCATGGCGCGAGAACTAAGGTATCTTTCATGTGTTCATTCCTTATCAAAGCATTTCCGTGCGTTTTCCCCCGTGGTGCTCTGTCGATTGTTTCCATTACTTTCCTGAGAGTGATTGCTCTCATTATCCAAACCCTAGCTTCCTTTGTCGTTTGATCCCAAGGGCCTTCATATTCTGGCAGCGTTTTCGGGGTTGTATCCGACCCGGCCAAGATCCTCCTAAAATGATCGACTAGCCTGCCCGTCTCTACTGAACATTGCCTCCTCCCCTTTCGCCTCAGCTAGGTATATGGCCGTTTTTCAGCCTCCCTTATAGCTGCCCACTCTTTCCTTTCCCAGTACCTTTGCTTTTCTTCTTTATACGATGGTTTAGCCAACCGTTTAACGAACGAAGCCAACGGCCGCATAACCGGAACAATTTTTACGTATTCCCGCGTCAACCTGTTGGCCTGCTTGGCCATCCTACACCGCTCACTAAACCAAGGCCTTTCGCTTCTCTTCTGCACCGGTAGTATCGCAGAATTTAATTACCCTACCAGGCTGCGTTCGTAGCAATCTATCTGTATTGCCTCTGGCACTGGAAATACTTTGTTAAGCCACTGTAATAGAATATTACCGTTAAGCCTTCTTCCTGAGCTTTCCCCTCTTCCCCGCTCTTGAACATTCCCCTTAATGTTCACCCAGATGCTTATCGGTATATGCTTTCTAAGTCCTGCCCCTTCCTGTAAAGGATTGTTTTCCCCTGCAAACGTTATGTCCCCTCTATCCATATCCGTTGCAAATAGGTCAATGACTGACGAACCGGAGTGGCATTCAAATGTAAACACGTTCGCGCTGGTGGAGGTGAGTAGTGATGATGACTGTTTTACGAATACACTGCTTCTAAACGTCTCTCGTTAATAGATTTGTAAAGTGAAATTATAATTAATAAATTAAAAACTAAAGCGATGAGGTTTCGCCGTGGAGACACGATCGCCAAAAAAGACGAATTGCGCTTGAGCTTAGCACCAATAAATTTTGTTCAGCATTGATTGATATCTTGGAGCAGCTTTTTAGCATTTGTTATTTCTTGGACCAGCCTTTAGCTTTAGGGGATTCAATTTTACTAAGCATATTGATGTAAGAGCTCGCAAAGACATTCTGTCTTTTTATAGTATCCCAGAGTCTTATCGGTTATCGCTCGATGTCGCTCTCAACTTTTTTAAACTAGAGATTGCGCTGACAGCTGCTTACGGGATACATGTAGCTACACCTATCGAAGGCAAATCTGGAAGTACTCGACAAAATCAAAGCCCGTTTTTTTAAAAACATTTGCTAGTAGTCTACTGCATTCGCCGCGGCCGGCTTGTCTATCCGTTGGCCTTGACACTACCATTTGTGGAAGATCTTCGAACGACTTATGCTTTGCCGAGAACGGAGGCCTTTGAGAATCATCTCGCTGAATGCGGGAATATACATATGTTTGTAGATGTTAGTTGGCAATTTTTTAAGACAAGAGCGATGAGTACAAACTACTGGAAGGATCCGTGTTATAATTACCCTTGTTTATCCAGGTACTTTGTTACCGGGTTTGCAATACATGGATTTCATACGAAGAGATGTATACGAAATTGATTGCATAAAATATGAACCGAGTGCGAATGCAAGCTATGCGGAAAATCGTGAGATCTGTTTGATCTCCAACAAGAGTGCAAGAGCCATATCGCTGACGCAAGTGGTGTAGGAACGCTGCAGCACTTACATGTGTATAAATAATTACTGGTTAATATACAATATAATTACTGGTTAATAAGAAATACATTAATTCACATAAACAAAACACTAAACGGCACTTCTCTTTATTTACGGGTAAGTAGGCAATGTCGAAAGTTCACGGGTAAGTAGTATGTCAAGAGACTCCCCGTTTTTCAGAAGTGAGGCTCTTCGTCCTTAAGATTGTTTTGAGATTGATGTAAGGAGTTAACATGGTGTAGAACCGCCTCACGCTGGCGAATTTGTTAACTGGCTCTTTGTCCTTAAGATTGTTTTGAGATTGATGTATGGAGTTAACAGGGTGTGGAACCGTCTCACGCTGGCGAATTTGCCAACTTGGGAGGACTTTTTTTAAATTATACATATGAAGTGGGTGCTTTGTTTATTGCTGCAGGCGAGGACCCGCTCTGTGTATCGTGTATCTTATGTCAGGCTGTCCGCCAGCTACTGAAACAATTGTACTAAAGTAATTGCCCCGCACGGGGTGTACCTTAGAGTGTTTTATTTTGGAGTGAAAAGCTAATTTAACCAGGCCAGACGAGAAATCGGGGGGGGGGGGGGGGGGTTCGGCCGTACTAAATGCCTTGTACCTTTAGTCTGTCTAGTGCTAGGACATGAGACAGTCGCCACGTATATTCCATGTACATGGTGCATGGTTATCACGGCCTGGTATGTTCAAATGCCGCGCTTTCACGAGGACTATGAGTTGTGCACCTGCCGGTTTTGTCTCTAAAAGTGACAGTCGCCACGTATATTCCATGTACATGGTGCATGGTTATCACTACCTGGTATGTTCAAATGCCGCGCTTTGACAAGGACTATGAGTTGTGCACCTGCCGGTTCTGTCTCTAGAAGTGTAACGCGTACTTTCGTAAAGTATTACCCAGCTGCGAGTGAACAGCAATCCGCTGGACTCTTTTTGGATTGCAAATGGACACCTTGCAAGTATCATGCAGTGGAACGCCCTGCACGTGTGCATAAATCGTTGGATTACTTGTCTCGCCGGAACATGAAGCTTGAAGAAGATGGAAGGGTTATGAAGAAGACCCTATGAAGTGAAGATTAAATTTGAAGATGCGCCGTCAGCTTTTGTGACACTCCGTTGAGGTTGGTGCTGCAACCACTCTGTTGAGGAGGTTGGCGCCGCGACAAACAAACTTTCTCTCACGTCTGCCGTTGAAGTTGCAGTACAGTTTTCACTTTCTTCACGTCTGCCGTTAAAGTTTGAAGTTGCAGTACCATTTTGCGGCGAGTCCGCGAGTATATTAAGGAGCGTGAATTTCTATACGTTCTTTTTAACAAAAAAGCCATATAAGTTCATATCGTAGCGAAGTAGTGCTTTCTTCTAATTACAGAAACTTGGAATTCTTTTTCTTACCCCATCTTACTGGAAGTAGCAAGCGTCTACACGAGGGACTTAACATATGCGGGTTGGTTACAATAAGGTGCGGGGTACTTTTTCTCATAGAGCGCAACCCAGTTCAATTGGCTAAAAAAGGCGTGATTCCTTACTTCTTCCGCGCCTTTGCCTGCGACGCCTAACCGAGCCTGAGGATTCAGCTCTAACAGCGATCCGATGAACGATTGCGCATCATTGCTTGCCGTCTCGGGTAAGACGATAGGGTGCGTCGGTCGGTAGAGTTTGTTTTTGGCCTGCGTGCTATACGTGTCATGGTGAAACACAGCTCGATACGAAAACGTGCCAACTGCCCACCAATCTGCACCCAGTCCGTACCCCTTGCTAGCCTTTATCTCTGGGGCCATGTACAGTTCTGTGCCGCATCTGCCATATGTTTGCCTCGTACGATCTAGGCGCCGCGCAAGACCAAAGTCTGCCAACTTTGCGTAGCCGTCTGCGTCTAGTAACAAGTTGGCAGCTTTTATGTCTCGGTGGATGACGTTAGCACCATGGAGGTACTCGACAGCCAACACAAGTTGAGCGATGTAGAACCGCGCCTGGACCTCTTTGAGCTCTTTTGCTGCCAAGAATCTACCGAAGTCTCCGCAAGGTACGAGGTCTGTGATGAGGTATACACACTGGTTGTCGACAGCGCACGCGTGCAGTTTCACGGTGAACTGGAAGTTGAGTGCCGCCAGGATGTTCAGTTCATTTTGCAGCTCGTCCGGCAGCGGTTTCCCGACGACCCGTCCTTTTTTCATACGCTTGGCGGCAAACGACGCGTGTGTCGTACGATGAGTTACCTGCAAAACAGAGGAATGGGCGCCCTCTCCGAGAAAACCCGTGATCTCGTACTCCTCGAAAGAGGCCTCTGGTATCTGAGGCATGTCTAGCCGTTGCACCAGACGCCTAACTAAAGGTTGTAGAATCGTGCCATGGTATTGCTCAGAAAATGCCGTTCCACCGTGTTGTGGTGTTTTGTCAGCTTGCGGTTTCTGGCCAACCCTGTCAGCTTGCGGCTCCCTACCTACCGCCGTATCGGGCTGCTGCACTCGGTATCGCTTGGCTCGTTTTCGAAGGAGTCGACAGTTAATGCCTCCCATACTCGTTTGATACGCTGCGCACTGGGTGATTGCAGTATTTCGCGACGAGCTTATCGACACGAGCTAGTAGCCACGGTCTGCTTGCCCCCTCTCGTCTGATTGCGCAACAACGAACTGCTGTGTTGTAGCTCACTCGAGCTCCAGCTTTCAGCAGCACTTAGATCGTCTCCGAGCCTTTGAGCAGTGAGGGAGTAACCATCGTTGTTATGACCAAGTGACTCAAAATGTCGTAGCTAGTTGCCATTCTATATGACATATAACACATATGTAGTTAAAGTGTAATTACGGTAGAAAGGATCAATGAATCAACGAGCCAGACAGCAGAATCGATTTGGTCCAATTAGTTGTTACTATTGTCCAAAAACATCAGAGAGTGGCTACCTTTCTGATCTGGTAACACTAGTATTTTCGGCGTCAGATTCTGCGTCGCACGTGCTCCTCCCGTATGGCAAAGCCGAGAAGAGTAGGGTAAAAACGTCCTGCTATTTCAGTTCTGACATGGTGTTTATTCTCGGTTACCACACCGTGTTTGCCGACCTAAATACTAAACCGGTTGAGCAAACGCAACAAATTGAATGCCCGTAAGCAAATATCATTTGAAAACACACATAGGTCTTTATTGTAGATAAACTTAATTTGTCGAGAAGCTCGTAAGTATCGCGCCTCCACGCAAATCTAAACGTGTAGCACACAATTCTAAGCAATGCCACATACTTAGTTAAATAACTCGCAATAGCAACAAAGGTGCTTAAAGAACCTCATACCGCGTGGTGGCGTTTTTTCTTTCTTTCTGAAAGCGCGGCCTTTAGAAGAAAATCGATCTGCATGCTTGAACAGTCAAGGTGGTGGAACAAGATGAAGTAAGGCGGCTAGATTATATGAGGCTGCGATTGGCTGTGGATGACCAAATACAAAAACGAAGCCATGCCAGTTAAATAACCAGCGGTCAGACGTGCAGCGGTGAGGACATATGACCCACAACGACGAAGTAGAACGCGTGTATGCTGGAGGGACACTTACGTGCCCGGTTAAGGGCACAACATGTTACTAGCAGCTGACCCGTAGAAACGGCGGCTATTGGAACAAAGACGTTTAGCTGGTGCACAAGACGTTGCCGACGGAGGGTTGGAAGTCATTAACACAGAAAGACGAAACGTCTGCGCGGCGGTCTTAAAAATGTGTATATGCATGTGTATATAGAAAATATTGTGATGATTTATTAATCATTTACAATACGTTTGCACACTCGGCAGTGCTCGCCTTAATAAAAATGGTGGTAAAAAGGTGTCACGTGAAGTTAAGAATCAGTTGTCCGTGTCCTTGCTTGATGGTAGCCCCCGCTCTTATGGATCCGGTGCGAGCGATATATCCTCAAGGTTCCTTGCAAAGTTAAAACGGTGAGATCCATAAGATTCCTCTTCGTGACGCCGAGCCCCAAGAGCGTCCTCGCAGATTCGGAGTCCCATACACCACTCATAGAGATAGTGATGGATCCGAATCTGCGAGGTTTTTGCGGGTAGGGGAGCGCCGCTCTTAGGAACTCGACGTCATATTTGGCGATCTTGTCTTGCCGTGCTTTTGCCAGGTCCCGGTTCGGGCCGCAAACCTCGGCATCTAAAACTCAGACCTCGGTAGGTGTTGTTATTACGAGGTCGGGCTTTAGACCCGGTGCGCCCGGTCGACGGAATACTCGCTCACGAACCACCTCATGACCCCTTTCGCGGAGAAGACGCGCCACGCGATCACAGACGTCGTCATGTCTCTTTATGGTTTTTTTGTGTGTTATATCGCACATCTGAGCCACATGAGCCAACGTCTCAGGCGCATGACACCCGTGCCTACAACGTTTGTTGTAGTCCGGGCGTCCCCTGGCCAATCTGGCACGCGTTGGTAGTGCGTTGATCCTGAGCTTTAGTAGGTTTAAATACTCCTTACCAGATAGGTAGGGCATACCCTTAATCCAGTAATGTACAAAGGGCGTTTCGTGTGCTTTTTTTAAAATGTGCCCCATCGAACGTGTTGTGTAGTTGTTGAGACCAGTAATCGGTCTCTTGTGTAGCGGTCTCAATGGAGGTTCCCAAGCGCTCGCAAAGAAGTCTTGTTTTCACAAGATCTTTTTTAAAGTGCTCGGTGGTTAGCATCCATTGGACCCCAAGGTGCGTGGAGTGTTGTAGTGCTGTCAGGCGGGAGAGGCGGATTCTGGGAATATATATATATATATATATATATATATATATATATATATATATATATACATGTATATATAACATGCAGGCCACCGAAGTTGTAGAACACTGGGCCAACACGATGAGACAAGCACCCCCTGAACCACTCCCTTGCCTCCCTTGCGTATACATTCCCAACTTTGATATCTTCGAGGTTTCCCTTTCTATCTTCCTAAAGGAAACCCATGTAGCTCTCCGCGGACCTTCTAAAGCACTAGGCTTGGACGGGATTTGTCTTTCGTCCCTCCGTAAACTCTCATTAGAAGTAGTCTGTTGTCTTCTTAACATACTGTTAATTACAGTATGTTAAACAAAATTCTCTCTAGACGCCTCCAGAACTCTATTAAGCTTCTCCCAATATAGCGTTTTTCTCCTATAATGGTACCTTCGAGAATCTTGCGGTTCTAGATGGCATCCTTAACGATGCCAAGTCTGCAGGACGTGAGCTCAGACTCGCCTCAATCAACCTCCGTAAGACGTTTGACATGGTGAGTCATGACTCCGTCCTGTGGTCACTCCGGACTCGCGGATACCCGGAGGTATTCATTAATTATATCGAACGCTTGTACCTCTCATCTAAAACTCTCATAGAATTTGGACAAGAATGTCGCACATTTCGGCCAACTAGGGGTGTTAGGCAGGGATATCCTCTGCCCCCTCTTTTATTTAATCTAGTTCTCGACGACATTCTTTTAAAATTAGACAAAACTAATATCGGGTACCAACTTACTGATGACTTCCGCCTTATGGGCTTAGCCCTTGCGGATGATCTCATCCTCCTAGCCTCCACAAAATCTACTCTCAGGCTCCTTAATATTGCGGATCCACTTTTGAAATCCCGAGGCCTTGAAATTAATACTAATAAAAGCTTTACTATCTCCCACCTATTTAATGGGAAGGAAGGTAAAGGTTTTATTACTACCGTACCAGAACTTAAAGTTGGAGAGCGGCAATTGCCAGCTAAAGGTATAAGCGATCGATGAAGATATCTAGAGGTCGATTTTGACAGCAACGGCAGAATTGACTCCACCACGGATATACTCCTTAACTTACTCAACAGACTCACGACAGCTCCCTTAAATCCCACCAAAGACTCATATTTTTGAAAGACGTTCTTATTCCCCGCCTCCTATATAAACTGGTCTCCGATCACAGTCCATCTTACGCACTTCTTAGCGACCTAGATAAAGAGATCAGAAAGGTTGTTAAGTCGAAATGGCTTGAGCTCAAAAACTCGGTGCCAAACGCGTACGTGCACACGCACACAGCACACGGTGGTCTGAACATCCCCTGCCTCCAAACATTTATCCCCAGACTCCGCCTCTCCCGTCTGACAGCACTACAACACTCCAGGCACCCTGGGGTCCAATTGATGATAACCACCGAGCACTTCAAAAAGGACCTTGCAAAAACAAGACTTCTTTGCGAGCGCTTGGGAACCTTCATTGACACCGCTACACAAGAGAGCGATTACTTGTCTCAACAACTACACAACACGTTCGATGGGACACATTTTAAAAAAGCACACGAAACGCCCTTTGTACATTACTGGATTAAGGGTATGCCCTACCTATCTGGTAAGGAGTATTTAAACCTACTAAAGCTCAGGATTAACGCACTACCAACGCCTGCCAGATTGGCCAGGGGACGCCCGGGCTACAACAAACGTTGTAAGCACGAGTGTCATGCGCCTGAGACGTTGGCTCATGTCGCTCAGATGTGCGATACAACACACAAACCAACTATAAAGAGACATGACGACGTCTGTGATCGCGTGGCGCGTCTTCTCCGCGAGAGGGGTCATGATGTAGTTCGTGAGCGAGTATTCCGTCGACCAAGTGCACCGGGTCTAAAGCCCGACCTCGTAATAACAACACCTACTGAGGTCTGGGTTTTAGATGCCAAGGTTTGCGGCCCGAACCGGAACCTGGCAAAAGCGCGGCAGGACAAGATCACCAAACATGACGTCGAGTTCCTGAGAGCGGCGCTCCCCGACCCGCAAAAAATTCGGATCCATCACTATCTCTATGAGTGGTAAATCATGAAGAGGAATCTTATGGATCTTACCGTCTTAACGTTGCAAGCAACCTTGAGAATATACCGCTCGCATCGGGTCCATAAGCGGGTCAAGGTGCGTCAAGGTGATGGAGGTGGTGTCGCGATGAAAGACGAGCGGGTGCGCATTCGCATTGACCTACAACAATGAAGCAAAGCCATAGTTCGAGATGTGTGTCCGATTCCCCACATCGAGAAACTAAAGGGGCAGTGTAGTTCTTAGAACATTGGATGGAAAATCCGCATTGTGTCACTGTGTGGGACTAGCTGTAGACGGGGGGTTCTACGATCAAGGCGGAATCAGCTCAATGGCGCTCTACAAGGGCTGTGTTGTAAGCGTACAATAAACACTGTAGGAGATATGATTAGCAAGAAGGGATTAGCAAAGATATGTATATGGAGATAACCTCGACGGCAATTCGTAAGTTAGCCAAGCTGACAAGAATCGCGCACATAACGTCGGTCTTAAACGTCCACGAGTTACTTTCTGTATATGGCGCATATTGAGATCTTTGAAAATGGTGTAGTCCTTACAACGGTTGCCAAAAGTTAGACAGGCATTTCAGTAAGACGACGGTAGAGGACAGCATTGAGAAAGTTTAAAGAAGAAACTATGTGTACGGCATGAGCCTTTAAATTGCTCGACTTGGAAGAGAAGATAGCCGTGCCCAGCGGGGACGCATCTCTTTGTGGGCTGGGGGCGGTGTTTCTATAGTCAGTGAATGGCATCAAGAGACCAGAATATATATATGCATCGTGCGCGTATGCAATGCTAATGCAACAAAAAAAAAAGAAGGGGAAAAAACAGGCCCAAGCAAGCGTATGTGCTTGCCATATGTAAGTGAAGTCAGGGCTGGTGTCGTTAATGCTGCTAACGGGCAAGACCTTCTAAAGACAGGGACGAAGATAAGAATGGATAAGAACCAATCTGGCAGGCGTTAGAGGTTAGAGTTGAAACCTGAAGACTGAACGACGAAATAGCGGCATGCTGATGCATTCGTGCGCTGTTTGAATAGGCCTGATGTGTTGTAGGTCAGTGTTAGCAAATTGCACCTGTGCAGTATGTAAATAATAATTATAATAATAACCGAGAGGTTTAGTGTCTGCTCGCGAAGCTGGAGTGACCATTGCTTTATTGCATGGTCACATGGGAAGTCCTTAGCTTGGAATGCAACGGTTTTGTGCACAACCGCGGCTTCCTACTTACATAACAGCTCAGTTGAGCCGGGATGTGTAGTAAATCACGCGGACGCCAGAAAACGGAATAAATACGCTGGACTAGAAACAAGATATGTGTTTGTGCCTGTTGTTATAGGACTAATCAGCAACAGAACCGACGTATTCCTTAGAGAATTATGCAAGCAAATTCAGAAGGTCAAGAGCAATCGAAGAGATAGTCAACTCTTAAGGCAAACGTTGTCTTTGGCCGTTTGCAGAGGGAGCGCAATAAACAAGATAATATTATTATTAATATTATTATTACCACCACCCGACTGATTGTATCTAAAACCCGGTCATTTTGTCGGTTTGGCTCTTGTTCGATACTAAAAGAAGTTTCACTACTAAACATGATGTTGAGCAGTTCAGCAATATTCAGCACGTCAAGAACCGTTTTTGCTCTAAGGTAGCCGTTTTTTTATTATTTGGCAGCAAGTTTATAGGTCTCCTAAAACTTGTAGTTTTTTACCCAGATCACGTGGCGAACTTCGTCGAGCGCTTCTGTCTGAAGTTTGAAGATGCGCTGCCCACTTTCTTGCACTCTGTCAAGGTCGACAGTGTTGCAACAGACAACAAATTTGTTTGTTGTCTGCGTTAATTGCCGTTTTTGCGGGGTGTCCAAAGGGTCTAGCAATGCTGTCCCTTTTTACTTGTTCAGCATAGGCTACACACATAGCGGAATGTTGTGCGGTCTGAAACTCCATCTTGAACGGTTACCAACTAAATGGGCTACAAGTACAGCATGCCTTTTTGCTTCCTACGTGGACACGACTTAAATACACCCAGCGATCATTAGTCGTTTGCCTGTTGGTTCGTATAGCCACATCAAACGCATTTGCCTGTCTGAAGAAAAACGCACGCCCGACTGCTTGTCGGACAGCTTTCGTTGCTGCTTCTTGTAGGCGTTGTTAGGCGACAATTCGACATCTGCTGAAAGTGAAAGCGATTTGCTTAATCCACTCGGATGCGACGATTCGATCGAAGATCGAAACTTATATTTCGAGCAAATGCCCGGATATTTTTGTAATTGAATCAGCTTGTAGGTAAACCTAAATGCGCCAGTAGCAAATTTTGAATCTATTCAAATCCGGGCAATCATTTTGCCCCTATGATGCTTTGAAGATGGTCACGTTTTATTTTTTCTCCGAGAACCGATCAAATTGAGAAACGGCTCACGGTCATTAGCTAAGGAATTAAACGAGCAAAGTTTACACAGGGGCCGAAGCAGGAATGACACAGCAGACTGAACAAAAGCACTTTCGGCAGCGAACCCTGTTGAACACAGATCTTCCTTCCCGACCTTGCACTTGCCGTTTATGCCGCAAATCCGATGAAAATACTGCTAGCGACCATGGCTGCAACCAGCGAAATGGCACAATGAGACGAGAAACGCGAAAACCCACGGATAAATAAAACACAACACAGTCTAGCGCGCTTCGTTCTTAGCACCTGGGGTTGCATTTCGCCGCACTACTGGTCACTGGATTTAGTAACGAAATGAACGTACCGTATGCCAATCTGGTCTACACATTACCAGAAACATGGCCGTTGTTATCGAAGCGAAAAACTAACTGTAATCTGATGTTTTTTTTTATATAAACATTTATTATTACATTGGAGCCATACTTATTTTTACCGCAAATATATGACGAATGCTTTTGCCCCAATCTGATTATTCTTAGCTGTGTAAATTTCCAAACGTCTGTTCTCGCTAAAGCCAACTAGTGAGCTCGCCCATGGGAACATTTCTGCATAGAAGTTTATATCGTACGGGAAATCATTTCCCTAATTACATGAACTCAAACTCTTCTTCGTATACCTTCTCACCGGGGAGGGTGAGTGTCTTCAAGAGATGCTGAACACCCGCTGGTGGCCTACGAATCGGTGCCGGGTACTTTTTCTCATAGAGCGAAACCCAGTTAATTTGGCTGAAAAAAGCGTGATTCCTGACGTCTTCCGGCCCATTGCCAGCCAGTCCCAGCCGAGTTCGAGGATCCTGTCTCAATAGCGATGCTATGAACGATCGCGCAGTTTTGCTTGCCGTCTCCGGTACTACAATAGGACGCGTCGGTGAGTAGAGTTTGTTTCGGCTGTCTCTGCTATACGTGTCATGGTGAAACACAGCTCGAAACGAAAGCGTGCCAACGGACCACCAGTCTGCGCCCAGTCCGTACCCCTTGCCAGTTTTCATTTCTGGGGCCATATACGTTTCGGTGCCACGCGTGCTATATCGTTTCTCGTTGGGACCTAGGCGCCGCGCAAGACCAAAGCCCGTCAACTTCACATAGCCGTCTGCGTCTACCAGAAGGTTCTTCGGCTCAATGCTTCTGTGGAGTATGCTAGCAGTATGAAGGTACTCGACAGCCAACACAAGCTGACCAATGTAGAAGCGCGCCGCGTCTTCTGTGAGCTCGGATGCTTCCAACAGCTTACCGAAGTGTCCGCAAGGCACGAGATCGGTGATGACGTACACACAAGTGTTGTCTTTAGCGCACGCGTGCAGTTTCACAATGAACCGAAAGTCGAGTGCTGCTAGGATTTGCAGTTCCATCTTCAGCTCGTCCAGCATTCCTGTTCGGAGAACGGTTGATTTCGACAGACGCTTAGCGGCAAAAGACGCTTGCGTTTTACGATGACGAATCTGCCAAATACAGGCGCTGGCGCTCTCTCCGAAATAGCCGGTGACCTCGTAGTCGTCAACGGCGACTCGTGTTATCTCTGTGGGCATGTTGAGTCGTTGCACCAGACGCATAGCTAAGGGGCGTAGGATGATCGTGCTGTACTCATCATCAACAACAGTCTCAGAAGATGCCGTTTTACTGTGTTCGTCTGCTGCTGCTGCTGCTGCTGCAGCTGCCGATTTCCTCCTGTCATTCGTGTGCGCCTGTGGCGTCTTGGCGGTTGGTGGTTGCCGCCTCTTAAGGCTCGTATCCATTCGTGGCTTTTTATCGACGTTCCACATTTTGAAGCTCCTGTCTATTTGTGACGTCGTATCGATTTGCCACCTCTTAGTGCCATTATTGCTACCTGCTGGTGGCCTTGTTGTCTCGACCCGCCACCGTTTGATGCTTCTATCTGCGTATTGCTTCCTATCGGGTTGCCAACTATTGATGCTTCTACTCGTTTGCAACGCTCGGTTGTCGGTTGGCGGTTGCGACGTCTTGCCAACGCTGTTAGATTGCAGCGGCGTCCTGCCAATCGTGTCAGATTGCAGCGGCGTCCTGCCAACCCTGTCAGATTGCAGCGGCGTCCTGCCACTCCTGTCAGATTGCAGCGGCGTCTTGGCAACCGTGTCGCTTTGTCGCGTCGTTTCGGCCCGCCACTGCTTGATGCTTCCATCTTGCTGCCTATCGGGTTGCCACCTATTGATGCTCCGACTAGGCTGCGATGTTCTGTCGGATTGCTGCGACGTCTTGCCAACTACGTAAGGTTGCACAGTCTTGCCAATTCGGTAAGATTGCGGCGTCATGCCAACTATGTAAGGTTGCGTCGTCTTGCGAACTACCCTGTCATCAGATTCCGGCTCCCTGTCAACTCTGTCAGGCTGTACCGTCTTGCCAATCCGGTCAGATTGCTGCTGCTGCTGCTGCGACGTCTTGCCAACTATATAAGGTTGCGACGTCTTGCCAACCACCCTGTCATCAGATTGCGGCTCCCTGTTAACCCTATCGGATTGCGGCGCCGTGACAACTATGCGAGGTAGCGGCTCCCTGTTAACCCTGTCGGATTGCGGCGCCGTGACAACTATGTAAGGTAGCGCAGTCTTTCCAATTCTGTCATCAGATTCCGGCTCCCTGTCAACTCTGTCAGGTTGCACCGTTCTGCCAACTATGTAAGGTTGCGCCACCTTGCCAGCTCTGTCAGCAGATTCCGGCTCCCTGTCAACACTGTCTGATTGCAAAGACTTGCTAACCCCGGTAGATTGTGGCTCCTTGCTAACCTCGGTAGATTGTGGCTTCTTGCCAACCCCGGTAGATTGTGGCTTCTTGCCAACCCCGGTAGATTGTGGCTCCTTGCTAACCCCGGTAGATTGTGGCTTCTTGCCAACCCCGGTAGATTGTGGCTCCTTGCTAACCCCGGTAGATTGTGGCTTCTTGCCAGCCCCGATAGATTGTGGCTCCTTGCCAACCCCGGTAGATTGTGGCTCCTTGCTAACCCCGGTAGGTTGTGGCTTCTTGCTAACCCCGGTAGATTGTGGCTCCTTGCTAACCCCGGTAGATTGTGGCTCCTTGCTAACCCCGGTAGATTGTGGCTCCTTGCTAACCCCGGTAAATTGTGGCTCCTTGCTAACCCCGGTAGATTGTGGCTTCTTGCTAACCCCGGTAGATTGTGGCTCCTTGCTAACCCCGGTAGACTGTGACTCCTTGCTAACCCCGGTAGACTGTGACTCCTTGCCAACCCCGGTAGACTGTGACTCCTTGCCAACCCCGGTGGATTGCGACTTCTTGCCGACCCTGTCAAATTGCGGCGTCTTGCCGGCCCCGTCAGATTCCAGCGTCTTGCTGGCCCTGTCCAGTTGCGCTATCTTACCGACCTTGTCCGATTGCAGCTCCGTGTTAACCGCCTTGTCAGATTGCGTCCCTTTGTAAACCGCCTTGTAAGTCGTCGGCGGCGTCTTGCTGACCCTGTCCAGTTGCGCTATCTTACCGACCTTGTCCGATTGCAGCTCCTCGTTAACCGCCTTGTCAGATTGCGTCCCTTTGTAAACCGCCTTGTAAGTCGTCTGCGGCGTCTTGCCAACTCTGTCAAATCGCGGCTCCCTGCCAACACTTTCAGACTGCGGCACTTTGCCAACGCTTTTGGTCTGCGGCGTCTTTCCAACCTTAGGAAATAGCGCCTCCATGTCAACCATCTCAAAAGACTGCGGCGTCTTGCCAACTCTGTCAAATCGCGGCCCCCTGCCAACACTTTCAGACTGCGGCACTTTGCCAACGCGTTTGGTCTGCGGCGTCTTTGCAACCCTAGGAAATAGCGCCTCCATGTCAACCATCTCAGAAGACTGCGGCGTCTTGCCAACCCTGTCGTCATCTTGCAGCTCCTTTCCAGCCTTGTTAGATTGTGGCTGGCAGGAAACGGGGGGGCGAGATTGCGACTTCTTGTCAGATTGCGATCTGGACGCCTTGCGAGATGTTCTGGCTTTGTTCAGGAACGATAGACAGCTGTTGGAGTTACCCATCGTTGTTACGACCAAGTGATTCAATTTTCTACATGCCGCTTTATATTATGAATAATAAAAATAGCTCTATTAATATATACAACTACAAAAAAAAACAAGATTTGGTTCAAGATTGTTATTGAACATCAGAGACATACATGCACCCACAATATGGCAGAGCCGGGAAGAGCTAGATAAACTATCATCATTATTATTATTATTTATCATCTACATTTGCTGTTTCAAAAATATTGTCTCAATTTGGAGAATACAATGTGTGTGTTTTCAGACAAAATCAAGTGTTATAGCTAATCAACAGTTTGAGGGACGACCAATTTACTGCATATATGCAAATAGCGTTGTAAATCGCCCGGAAGCGTAGTCAGTTTTTGTCTTTTATATACAACTAAAAACGTTGTTGTAGCTCTTTTCTGAGATCGCTGGGGGGTTTACAACGAAACAAGAGCGAATGTTCTCGCTTACACAGTGATAATAATAACAAATAATTTATATGTAATATTAATAATAATTTATATGTACAAACAAAATGTATACCAACAAATATTACTTATTATTAATTAATATTTCACGATTCTAAGCAAAACCACATGTTTAGTTAAATCAACCTATCGCGGCAAAAGCACTTGAGAATAATTTCTGAAGTGGCGTTCCTCTAACAGATACAACTGCATTCTAAAGCATCTATCCGCACGCTTCAACAAACAGGATAAAACAGCGAATTAAATCGAAATGATATAAAACTACGTTTGCAAATAACCTAAATATAATAACGAAGTCATGCCGGTTAAATAGCCCGGAAAAAGATAGCGAAGCCCGGCGAGATGGCGGCTTTTGGAAGAACGACGAGAGGCTAGTGGGCGTATATATATATATATATATATATATATAAGCCTTCTCTAATTCTCTCGACGACGACCCATGGGGAAAACCGTATAAGATGGTTCGAGGCAAGCTGCAAATGAGCGCTCCAAACGCCATTCTGAAAAATCCAGAGAGAACGAATCTACTAAGGAGATTGTTTCCTCAGCACGCAGACTTCCTTAGAAAAGTTTACAAGATCAACCAATTAGAGGAAGGATCAGAAAATTATGCAATTTCTGTACTGGGAGTACTACGCTAGCTAAGGGCGTAAAAGCCATTGTAGCAGAGGCTCCGAGTCTTCGCCGAAGAAAACATATAATACGGATTTTGCAAAAACAGATCGGCCCTAACGGCTATCAACAGAGTGGTGACCAAGGCAGAAACGTTGTACAGCTCAACCTGCATGTTATACCTTGCTGTGGTGTTAAACGTCAAAAACGCTTTTAACCGCCTGCCTTGAAGGTTGTTTTGAATACACTGGCTAAGAGAAAGGTCCCACAATACCTGGTAAGGCTAGCCTCGGACTACTTAAAAGATCGTGTCATCACTTATGAGGGCAAAGTGATGTCTATGACGGCGGGTGACCCGCAGGCTTCCATTCTCGGGCCACTACTATGGATATATATATATATATATATATATATTAGCCCTCTCAACCTTTGTTGTGTCGTATATATTAAAAACCATTCAATTTGGGCATACATCTCGACAGAGGAATGAGGATATGCACCATGCTAGACACGCTCGGAAGAAAGTGGGGCAGGTGGCAAACAAAATAGCCAAGATCCTCCCTAACGTTCTCGAACCAAATAAAGCAGGATGTAGGCGACTCATCATGTCGGCCGTCGAATCTATAGCGTGGATTGGAGCACTGGTGTCATTCAAAGCGGGTAAAAGGTCACAAGGGTTAAAGAATGTGCTAAGAAGAACACAAAGGGCCGCGGCCTTACGAATTACCCAGGCCTACAGGACTATCAGCACTTGTCTTTAATGGCACTTCTCTCCTGAACCTAAAAGCAGAGAAAAGACAAAGACTATGGGATAGGAGCCCAGAAAGCGCTGATAGGGAAATCAAAGATGCCGAAAGAGAAGGTACACTTGATGGTGCACCGGATGCGCGCATGCGCGGTCTCATTCCTGACATAGGGAAGTGATTGAATTGATCCGGCGGAGAGGTTGATCACTTTCGAACGCAGGTTATAATGGGCCATGGCAGGAGAAGCCCCTTCGGACACATGCGTACACTGAGAGCTGGGCGTCAAAGACGACGCAGCCCATACTCTGTTGGTCTGCCCAGACTTGGGCAAGTCAGAACGGAGGCTAGAAAAGTGTTGGACCGATTGAATTTAGGCGGAGAGCTAAGCCTGTACGAACTCACCGAACCTGAGAATTTCACAATTTGTGCAATTTATTTGTGAAAGCATCTCTAAGTGGCATATAGGAGCTGGCGTGGCGCGAGAGGTACTGGTTAGAAAGGGGCACCTGGAGCGCCTGAAAGATGCAGATTCGCAACCGAGATGTTAGGATACGCCTGTATCTAGAAAAACCGTTTTGCAGGAAGAGGGACGCAGTATGATTGCTATGGGAGTAAATCCTAAAATGCCTTCGGCCAATTGATCCGGAGGACACTTACCACTCTTGTCGGCTCGTAGTACTATCGAAAGGAGAGCCGGGCTGACAGAGTGAAGCGTAAGCTGGAAGGTTTGGTAGGTATCGGCGGAATAATGTCCAACCGTCGTGGGTGAGTGCCACATTGCATAATGCTGAGTTTCTGTTTACTTTACTTATTATTTTTCTATTTTATTGCGTTAGTCCCTAAACATTAAATGTATCCTCCATAAAAAATATATGGGATATTATCCCGTCTATCAAAAAATGAAACGAGTATCCTAGAGGAGAGCTCACGTACTACATGACGCAATTTCTGACAAGACACAGCGATTTTCAGACGTACCTGCATAGGATACAAAAGGCACAGAGATATAAATTCTAGCGCTCTGATACGGTGAAGCCCAAATGCTTCACCATATCAGGGCGCGTGTGTACAGCTTAAGCTTTAAAGCCCAACATGCTACAGATGCAACCATATCGGGCATGCAGCAAGAGACTGCTAACGTGACGAGGCAACTGTGAAGAGGTGCAATAGATGCGGGAAAGAAGGACACATAGCTAGGGAATGTAAGGAAACCGACGTCTCGTGCAACGTGTGCAACAAGAAAGATCACAAACCGAGAACTATGGCTTGCTCGCAGTACGCGAAAGTACTTAAGGAACGGAAACAAGCGAAAGAGGCAGAAGAGAGGGAAGCCAAGGCACGGTATTAAAGGGCGGAGCGTAAAGCATGACGTGGTCGAAGAGATAGCCGCTGCATGACATAGTCGAGGAGATGAGCCAAGCTGGTGGTGGTCAGGGAACCAAATCAAGCGATGGCAACAAACAAAAATGAATGGTTTCAGCCAAATCAAAACGATGGCAAAGACCCGACCTTCCACAGGACCGAATACCAGTCAACGGTCCATTTAACATGATGCAACGACGCATACAATGGCCAATAAAATATGGATATTGCTCACCGAGCACAAAAATCTAGCGGTGGGACGTGCTGCGGAGAGAGCGAAGCAAACGATGGACCGATCAAGACTTGGGCTGGGCGCATGCCCGCAAGGCCACTCTCACTGCATGGGCGCGGGAGTGGGCCGCACCCGCCGCCGGAGACACCCGCGGGCGCTAGACACGCACTCGTATACCAGACTTACAGCAATGTTACGGCGGGCCCGGACAGAAGCCTCCAACGTACTCCGCTACCCAGATATTTATGGGCCACGGACACTTCCAGTGCTACATGGTCAGGACTGGGAAGGCGTTTGCAGACACATGCGTCCTGTGCGCGTCAAGCCAGCCTGACGACGTCGACCACACAGTGGCTCAATGTAGTGCTCTAAGAACGTGTCGTCCATCATCGGAGTTTGCACTTGCCGGCCCCCACACAGCCGACATTATGGCTCATATGATGGAGACCTTCACTGCCTGGTCCCGAAGGAATAACTTAGCCCTCCACAGGGTCTCGAAGTAGTGCCACACAGTTCCGACCCTTGAGGGGGCGCGGAGGAAGACGGGTTTTTTGTGGGTGAGAGACTCACACTAGGAGCTGGCGGTTGCCAGCTCTGCTTGTACATAATGCATTTCCCAAAACCTCCGAAAAAATAAACTGGCTGCAGAACACCTTGAAAACGACGACGACAAAAAAGCCCTAAAACACTCAGAGAACAGGCGCGCTTAGCATCATGCAGGTATACCGCAGCGTTAGCACGAACGCAGTCTGGTGGGACAACGTAAAATAGTAAATGAAAAGAGAAGGATGCGGGACGGAGGATCTGAGTCCAACAAGATAGCTGAGGCGGAAATCGATAAGGTCGTGGCAAGAAGAATGGGATGCCATGACCATAGGCGCACGAGGTCATCCACTTCGCCTGCTTATCCCGGACACTAAAAAAAGTGTATAGACCGTCCGGCTGGTGAAATGAACTTTCGTAGTGTCTCACTGGACACGGTGATTTTCAAATCTATCTCTTTCGCATAGGCAACGCTCCCCCGAATACAGAAGCCCCCCCCCTGCGAACACTGTGTAAACGGCATCGACAATGAACTCGGACACACTCTCTTAAAAGGGGACTAGAGCAGGCAAGGATATCCGCCATAACGCTGCTAAAATTAAGATGGGTCAGAAAAGAAGAAAAACAAGGAGTCGGAACACCAAACCCGCCGAGAAGTAACACGAAGATGCTTGTGGAGTACACATGCAGCATCGGCATTCAAGCTGGGCGAAGAACTGGCAACTGCAGCGATAACAAATAAAGCTAGGTATAAGATAAAAAAACAATATATATATATATATATATATATATATATATATATATATATATATATATATATCATACAAACAAACACAGCAGCACTGAGTAGACACAGAAGCAGCACTAACCAGGAAGACCAAAGCCATGAAATTCAGGCGTGGAGGTCGATTGGCTGCCAGAGACGTTATACGTTGCTGCGGCCAACCATTGGAGTTTGTTAACTCTTTCCAGTATCTTGGCCTTCAGGTTCATTAGACGGGAACGACGTTCACAGCACATGTAAACGAAACAGTACGGAAGGCACTTGTCTCCCTGTACGGGGAAGTAGGCAATTTCCGAAGACTGTCCGTTCTCTCAGCAGTGCGGCTTTTCACTGCTTAAGATTGTTCCGGGGCTGATGTACGGTTTTGACAGGGTGTGGAACCACCTCACGCTGGCGAATTTTAACCAGCTTGAAAGGTGTTTTTCCAAATATATATGAAACGAGTGCTCTGCTTGCCTATTCGAGCGAGGAGCCGCTTTGTGTGTGTATCTCATGTCAGGCTGCCCACCGGCTGCCGAAACAATCCGACTATGGCTGAAGATGCCGCGTACAGTATTTTACGAATGTTTTATTTCGGAGTGGGAAGCTAAAGTCGAACAGGCCAGACGGGAGGTCGGTGGTTCGGACGTTTTCAATGCCTTGCACCTTTGGTCTGGTCCTGCATGTGACAATCGCCACGTATACACCAGGTACATAGTGCATGGTTATCACTACCTGGTATGTTCAAACGCAACCTTTCACGAGGAGTACGAGTTGTGCACCTGCCGGTTCTGCCTGCAGGAGGTGTGCCAAGTACCATGCAGTGGAATGCACAGCGCTGGACCGAAAATCGTTGCACTACTTCTCTCGTCGGAAGCGTGAAGAAGATAGAGCTTCATGAAGAAACATTTTGAAATGTATATTATACTCAATTTGAGTGAAATAAACATAATTGTAGATCATACATCGAAAAGGGAGATTTAATGAAAGTGCCGTTGCAAACACTGCTGCGTAACTGTGGAGGGCAGCAAGAAGACACGAAGGGGTAGTAGTTTGCAATATAGAGGTAGACGCGAAGAGAGTTGCATGTAGGGCGTTCTTAGTGAAGCGAGACGCTCAGGACTAAGAATAAGCATAGACTTGCAGGACACGGACCTGCAATGTAAAATGCACCGAGACAATAGATAACTTAGAAAACATATTAGAAGTGTTCACAGAAAGGTTGGGCAAAGTGAAGGAGTATCGCTAGCGGACGAGGCTTAAAAAACTGGGTAAAACTACAGTGGCAAGGCTTAAGAGAGCTTTAGTATACATTTCAAGATGAGGTATGGATGAAGCTAGACGAACTATTAAACCGGGAGTGACCAACCCGTTAGAGCCACCAAAACGGATACGTAGCTTAATGGTGGTCTCAAAGATGGACAGACGAGCGCGCAAAACGGGTAAACGAAGCCATAGTTCCAGACGTGTGTCCGATTCCCCACATCGACGAACAGAAGGGGCAGTGTAGTTCTCGGAACTGGGTGCAGAATCCGTATGTTGTCACGTGCAACTAGCTGTAAAATCTAGGGACTTCATAACGCTCAGCACCCCGGTAACGGTTCTTTGAGATATAAGAGTTGACTGGCGTCCCGCTCCACAAGAGCTGTTGATAACAACAAGGTCCGTAGAATACGATTAGCAAGGATTTAAGGACCTGGTAGAAATTCGCAAGTTAGTCGAGCTGACAAAAGTAGCGCAGATCAGGTCGGTCCTTAGATGTTCACGATCTACTTACTACATGCGGTGCAAACGTTTTTCGAAAGAGGTGGAGTCAATACAACGGCTACTAAATGAGGGACAGATATTTGAGTTAAGGCAAGCGCAAAAGGAAGCATTGACGAATTCTAAAGAGACCATGTGCACGACGAGACCTTTTAAATTGTTCGACTCGGCATCAAATGCTTCTCTTTATGGGCTGGACGCGGTGCTCCTACAAAAGACAGAGAACACCAAGAGACTACTATATGTGTACGTCAATGCCTACACAACAAAAACTAACAACAGAAGCATAGAAAAGCCACTGTAGTAGGATAAAATTGCGCAGTAGACGGCTAGCAATGGGGAGATAAGACCCGTAGCTAAGTAGTCGACAAAGCCAATTTTTTTAGCCTCGTGAAGAAATGGGCTTTTATGAACACAATGTTTCAATAGGTAGTCCCTAAAGTTTCTTACAAATCATGCTACTGAAACCGTTTCGACAGATGTCCGTATGTTCAGTATACAATAACGCACGCCGGGGACGATTCAGGGCTTACCAACGGCTAAGACAGGCTACTAGTGGTCGAGGGTCGTAGAAAAAGCTCGCGATCGACATCAAGGGCTCTGACCTTTCGGGAGCAGCTCAGGGCGGAGTAGCCCAACTTTGTGGTCGCGGTTAGAGCAAATGTCGGTCGAAGAAGCCAATGCTCGACGAAACGATTGTCCATACTTGGCAAGACAATTCGAGCAACGCAAGTACGCAATAGTACCAATTGCTGGAGAAAGCCTATATAAATTCAGTACGGGAACGCGATGACGATAGATGCATTTAGACGATATCGTGCCACAGGCAACTTAGCCCATTACGAGCGTCTAAAATGTGGTCGTCAAAGCGTTAAAACAAATAGTACCAGATATGCTAAAGGTAATGCAGGCACAAGTTACGAGAGGTATACCCACACAGGGCTAAGGCTCTTCTTGCCTTTTCTTTTCAATTCCTCGCCAATGCTGCTGCTGCTTCGACATCGGCTGGAAGCTCAGCTACGAGCGATCTGTTTTGCCGGACAGACAAAAATCGGCAACAAGCATAGGCCACATAGACACGCATGCACCGCAGGGAGACCGGGAGACGCACGAAGTCAAGGTAGGCGACCGTGACGGAGCCTGAGATCGGGGTGGCAACAGAAAATTCAGGAGTCGAAGTAGCTTTACTGACGCGGCACCAAGCTACCAGACCAATGAAACGACCAGATAGTTTAGTTTCGCTTCTTACCTTCATGACCAAGAAAACAGTTTGACTCAGTTCGTATGATTTGGCAAATAATACATCTAGTAAGTAATTAGAATTCTACCAGAAACAAATTATAGGTAGATTTCTAATCGGAACATAAACTACGTATGCTAGGGCCAAGATGACATTCTTGACATCCTACTGTCCGCAGACGTTGCGAATTAATAGACTATGACTGGAAGAAACCTTGCTGGCTGTAGGCTACTAGGATAGGAGAGCGAGTGAACGTATTGATTATATCCGTATACGACACACAGTAATGAAAACCTTTGGCCAAACTTGGTCGAAAGCAATGCGAGTGAACTCTGGTTCCTATAAGATGGTGCCACAAGCCACACATCAAGCGAGATGATTGAGATTTTGAGAGTGAAGCGTCCCGAACAGGTAATCTCGAGTAACGGGTACGTTCACTGGCCTCCAAGATCTTGCCATTTAACGTCGTTAGGCTTTTACATAACTCACTTTTTCCTGTAAGTCTTTTTTTCTAAAAGTACGGCGTGCGTTAACAATCATACGACTATTAGCGAACTAAAAACCATTAAAACGTACATTAACGTAACAGGGTAAAAATAAAAATTTGCTAACATTTTAGGTGCTTCGTATACTTGCTCATGTGACGCTATGTGAACACTGTGTGAGCCGTGTGCATCTAGGTAATTCATTACAAGTGAAATATTTCCTAGACGCATAGATACGCGTTAGCTACTGTATTGGGTTTATCTTACATACTTTATCATGTGCGCCTGAAGACGCCCTAGATAACTCACTTCAAAGAGAATATAGGCAGTGCACGCGCAACTTCAGCAAACATAATATTTGTTTTTATTGAGACGATCTAGAGACGACGGACGGTCATCATCATCGTAACGTCACGTACTGAGAGACTTCTTAAGAAGTTATGAGGAGAGGGGGCCTATGAATAACCTGCGTGCATGAGAAGATATACAACCGTGTGAATTTTGTCACTGATTACCGCATGATAACCCTCCCTCACCAGGCCCGGCCCACGCAGAGGCCTACGACCAACACTGTCATCCCACAGTCAAGAACAAAAAACTTTATGACAGGTATGTGATTTGGGATGTCACGTGTCACATGTCTCTAAATCCCATCGTCCCTGCCTTAATACGAAAGGGACTGTCTAAAAGCTAGGGACCGGCTGGAGGCCGAAGCCCAATGTAGGAGTATGAGCTTACAGTAAAATAAAATTTAAAAAATAGACGTAGTCACGCATGGCGGGAAGGTGTTGCTATTGACGATATGTCAAGAACCGCTCTACGCACTTGAAAGTCCGATAGTATCGAGAGAGAGAGAGAGAGAGAGAGAGACTCCACAATGGCTTTGGTTAGTGCCTTACTGTTTGCAGCACAGGAAGCGTGATTAGACACATAAGCAAGTCTGCAGAGTCGAGCACTACCCACAAACGATATCCCTTGCGTTGACGTCGCTGAAAAACGCCTGGGATAAATACTAACGCAAACCATCTTGTTAAAAATGCTGTCATCAGCAGAGAGCAGTCGACGCGAGCGATCGACATATGTTCGGGAAACGCGTTTCAATTTTGACTGTGGCATCTCATCGGACGGTCTTTCTCAGAACGCGACCTACGAGCTTCCCTCGACGTCTTCATACTGCTTTCGGAAACAGTCACCGACAGGGAAAAAGTCCCAGCATCTTCGCTGATACATCTCCCACACGTAGGTCTCCTGTCCAGTGTACTCCGTGTCCGGTTTATTAATGAGATGCATCAAGAAGAACCTGCAATTTATACATTGCGTGCTGGGTGAGCTGGGTCCAAACTCGTCGTTAGCTGTCTCAAAATGAATCAAATTAAGATTCTTGTATTTGTATGCACTGTGCCGACAAGATAAAAAAAGTAAACAAATTTAAGCGAGCTAGTAGAGTAATGGATTCGTGTATATTATTATACTTGATGTTAATTTCCAGTCATTCTGGTCTACAGCCAGTGCCTCAGCAGGGCGACAAAACATCAATGCTTTATTAACACTTACATATAGTTGGCGAGATTATGTTCTTTGGCCACATGCGTGTCGAATCCGTGAGGGACGCTGTCAAAGTAGTCCTTCCCAATACCACAAATAAAGCAGTTGGACTCCATGTCGTCTACGACGCTCTGCAGTTGATCACGCAGCTCGCCGAACGCGTCAATGATCAAACCTATAGAGGCCACAAAGCAATAAAGTAACGCCCCCCCCACATTGGCCGACGGGATGAAGTTAACGAATGTTGAATGTGGGCATCATATGTGTGCGTATATTGCAAAACAACTTCGTCAGAGGTTATGCTTACGGCTGTAACTATATCGTAAGCTTTCTTTTTTAAACAACGTCTGGATCTTGACATACAACGTGAAAACAGCAGCCTCCGTCCGTGGCACTCTTCTGAAGTGGTCTCGGCCTAGCCTAGACGAAGCGGACACGTGGTAGTCACAATACACACCCGCTAGGCCCATTGGCATAGCTAAGCTTCTGTATACTCGTATGTGCCTCACATACATATATTGTAATATACGATGAATCAATATAATCGCTAAATATAGCTTATCGGAATGTAAAAGATATCACAAAAACGACAATTGAGTAAATAGATCAAAGCGGTACTCTACCTTGAATAATAGCGAGCAGAATAACAATAACGAAGAAGAAGAACGTAATGTCGAAGATGATTCGGTACACCTCATACTCGTCGCCATCGGGGGCCTCGATCTCGTCTCCAATACCACCGCCTGCCCTCACGCCCTTGTACAGGTGGAATACAAAGCACTGCAACGCCAGAATGAAAATGCCGATTACTACGTACCAGAGGAAAACAACTGCCATATATATATATATATATATATATATATATAGATGTGTGTATATATATATATATATAGATGTGTGTATATATATATATATATATATAGATGTGTGTATATATATATATATATATATATAGATGTGTGTATATATATATATATATATATATATAGATGTGCGAAAAGTTGTTAGTCTTCTAGATAAATCAACAGAGGTTTTCCTGCAAACCAAAAGGGACCTAGCCATAAGCCGTATGACACATTGCCATCTGAGTACACGTCATGTAATATGAGGTCCCGAAGTCCCGAAGAAAGGGCTTGTGTGTGTGTGTGTGTGTGTGTGTAAACGTGGGCGAAGGGGCATCGCGTACCGTGAGCATGTTGTGACACTTCTGCGTGACCGCATCGTCCTCCTCCTGAACGTAGAACTTGCGGAAGAAGGTGAACGCGATGACGGTATACATATAGACGACGATGGTCAGCAGCATCACGGTGAGACAGAGCTGTTTACCGTTGTGGGTTACCGACTGTAGGATGGTCTTCAGCGAAGGCACGCAGACCGCCACATCGATGAGGTGGCCGGCGAAGAAGAAGTAGTTCATGTTGCCCAGGATCGAGAACGTCAGATACCAGAGATTGTAGAGGAACGACTGCAAAATAATACACCGCCCCGATACAACAGAGACGAGCCCCAGTCAACAAGCAAACATACACGCAACCCTCACAGTGGGTGGAATTTTGCTGGAATTTTGGTGGGTAGGAATTAGGCCTGCTATGTATGAATTTAACTACGAAGGGTACCTATATTGAACAAAATCATACAATATCATATTGCATTACAAAGAAACTGGGGCAGTCGCTTCGTGTACACGAAGTGAGCGATTTTCATTTTGTTGTGATCAATTCTGATGTTATTACCACCACAAAAAAAAACTCCAAAGAATATCCACTTGGAGATATTTTTGTGGTTAAGGGGCGTAAACCTGTTGTGACATATAGGTGTAGCTTGAAATAGACAACAAATAACGCAACTTCATGGTTAATACTAGACATGAACTTTTTTACAACTGTTACAAATATACGTTCAGCAAAATATGCACGAATAGTATATGTACTAGCATTTTTGCTAGTACATATAGCAAAGACGTACTACGACGCTTATATGTTTTACAGGCGCCATTTTCCTGGTGCGCATATAGTATTTCTAAAAAGTTTGCGGGCGTCCTAAATACGTACATTATCCGTGATGGTGACTCCGGCTTGCCAGATTTGGTATTTCCAGTCAACGTTGGTAATGCTAAAAGCGGGCACAAAAACCATGGTGTAAGTCACATCTTAAATTATAGTATACTGTGATTATATGTTTAACAAGGAACGGCGCCATCAGGCTAAAGCTTTAATGCTTGCGGATTATGTGGTATTCTACGCACGCAGCCGCTTTCCAAAATTCGTCCAACAAAGATTGAGGCCTAGTACAACTCGGAAAAAATATTTGTTTTCAATGGAACGAAGGGGGGAAATGTTATTTTCTTGGAGGGAGAGCAAAATTACCAGCAATAGTTGTACCGAGCTCTTTATCGTGACATATCTTCACTACATCTGTGATTGCGAGAGTACCAATCACCCAGTCGACAAACCAATCATTCCTGCGTGTCCAAGTTAGCTTAAAATAAATGTCGTATTAAAGATCTCAAAAAATAAAACTCGTTTCGATTCTTATATTTGGCTTGCACGCTCAATTACTAATTTTCAGAACTCATTTCCGTCTCCTTCTTCCTTTGGAAAACATAATTTTTTCGCCGAATTGTGCGGAAAGTGTGCCTCAAACTTTGTTGAGCAAATTCTGAAATGCCCTGTATAGTTTTGTAACTAAAAGCTTTGGTTTATTATAACATGTTTTAAATAAAGAAGATTTATATATGAAATACATATTATGTGCATTAAACATACGCATACGGTTGTGCTGCTGTTTATATATATATATATATATATAGTAATAATATTTTACTCACTACGTGATTATGCCTCCTGTCTTCTCCTCCTCTTGCAGTCCGCCCTTGCTCATGCCGAGCAGTTTGCTCAACTGTTCCACGTCAAACGTCTCGCTGTACTTCTGGCGTACGCGCTTTTTAACAAACTTGTCCCAGTAGTTTACGGGAAACGATCGCGTCGAAATGACCAGCTTGTCCCAGCGAGCTTTGATCTCATCCTCAGGCGGCTCCTCAGAGATGTACATACCGTCAAACTCCATTGCTCGGGCCACCTCTTTTTCGCGCTTGAAGATGGCCAACGGCACCTTGAGGTTGTAGTACGCGATCATCATGCAGAACGAAATGATCGAGTGGATGATGGCCATCCCGCGCAGAATTGGCTCGAGGTAATAGAGCTTCTCGTCGATAACAACGAATTCCTCGAGTTCCTCCTCCGACCCTGAACCGACTTCGCCAGATCCGGAGCCGGAACCGAGCAGCGTTTCGGTGAGGTTCGCCAGAAGACTCCCTGAACCCGATCCATCTCCGTCGTCGTCCTCATCGTCGTCGTCGGCGGCGAACATCGACTTCACGACCTCGCCGGAAACGTCGTCTTCATCCTCTTCGAGCGTTGTCACCTATTGCGGTGTAATTCAATTAGATACATATTGCAAGCAAATTAGCTAATTGACGCGGAACGGCGTGAGGCACAAGTAGACCAAACTGGAGAAGGTCGAGCAAAACAGAACGGCCATTGCGTTCGCCAATACGACGTTCCTTATCAATTGTGTTTAACACCTTCGCCTTCTGCATTCTCCTCACATTACCTACTTCTAGTCAGACGAATAAAGATATACAACATACTTAATGTCTGGTTAGCAACCCGGCTGGATGTGTTAAAAAAAACGTACAATATCCAATAACTCTTTTGTTTGACCAACTGCGCTACTGAGCGAACCGTGGGACATTCTGGGGCATGCTGCCTAACTCACTTCCCTTGACACCTCTTATATAAACATCCACCGTGGGGCATCCACAGTAGAAATCATCGAGTTGACATAGGGCGTTGTAGAAGTCTTGAGTCGAAAACGCCGTTTCCAAATGCATATTCTTTCCTCCCCCCCTTACTCTCTGCTAACTATTTTCTGTCATTGCTCTTGTTTTGCACGTCTCTGTTAGTTTCAAGCTCCACCGCAACTAGAGTTGCTCTGCCAATAAGGCACTCCACTTTAAACACCCTAACAATTCTTTCCTGCAAGTATTTGCTAGTCCCTGAACCCGTTTGAGAAAGCAAATCCTTTTTTTTCTAATAGACCCAGCTCCCCTAACTATAGTTAAAGCCACATAGACTGTACCCCGTGAGTCGCGATTGGCTCCGTTTTGAGTCTGAACAATGCCACTGCCACATTCAAAGATAACATCTGTAGGCTCTTATCGCCTTTGCTGCTCTCCTCGCTTGAACTCGAAACCCTTGTCATCAATGACGATTCCGAAATAGATAAACTTGCTTGCAAACCCAGTAATTCTCCATGTAACTCTAGTATATATTTTACCTAAGCGGCCGCTTCTTCACAATTGAATTGCCACTATTTTATCTTAGTTAATGATATTAACCCTAATTCATCTATAAAGCTATACACCTTCACCATTGCCTATGTTACCCTATATAAGCTTTCCCCTAAATAACAATATCATCCGCGTACATTAAAACTCCTGCCCACCCCCGCTGGTTCATTTTTAAAGTCTAGTGAGAATAGATACATCCCCACAGAGACAAGGAAGCTACCCTCTGCGAATGACTAATAAACCACCGTCGAAGAAATGTCCTCTGTATTAGGCAAACATGTGGATAATTTTATGGCCGGTCGCTACTCTTAATAATATATGTTTTTACTGAGCTGTGGCCTCGACACAGTGGACACAAACAGATAATCTATAATACATTTTTATGACAGCACAGTGCTTCTGTCTAGTTACATAAAACGATGACTGGAAAACAAATGGGACTACAAAGCATGATTCGGTCTGACTTACCTTATAGAACAGCAGAATAAAGTTGATGCAGAAAGCCAATACTAGAGCGACGTATTTCATTGTGTAGAAGTTCCTCGCCAGGAACGACTAAAAGAAAAATAAGCAGTTAAATACAAACACTCGTTCATTTTAAAAATGTATATCAACAGCTTTAGCTTTAGAAGCAAATTTAAAACAAAAGTGTGTAGTTGTTATAAGCATATTGATATCATGGTACGGCTAACATCGCCGTTGTCATTAGTATAACTAAGAATCCTAATAGGAAACACAATAGTGTAACACAATTAACTAAGAATCCTAATAAAAAACACAATCAGTGTAACACAATTGCCGATTTTCATTGGCTATAGGCACGGTCGTCCCATTTTGAAAATGACCTTTCTTAAGTTAGATATTAGTGGCCAATGCAAGCTTTGGTATCATGGTTTTAATAACGCTGGTAAATAACTCGTTGATAATGTTGTAAGCGGAGCCAGAAGACAAATTACCCAGTAATGCTTTGCTTCAAAAAATACTACGATGCCAGGATTAAGTTTGCGCAAGACATTTTGGACAAATATAAGAAAGAAAACACATGATGCGTCGCCCGAAGGCTGAAGAATAAAAGCCAGGACGGCGCCTTTCTTCGTATACTGAAGTTTATACCACAGATGTGCCGATCATGTTGGTTAGACAAATACCAGGTTTAACCGGATTTAGGAGTCCCCTGCAAAAGCATATGGAGACTTACCCGCAGTATTATGTAGACATAATTTCATCGTTATGAGTAACAGCATACTTACCACAACTTTGAGGCCAACGTTGGAGAGTTGGAATTTAGCAACGGCCGCTTCGGCCTCGCTCTCTGGTTTTGACTCAACACTGGTTGCTGATTGTACCAAAAGCATCGCTTCCATCTGCTGCTTTTGTAGTTCCTGTTGCACCACAGAGAGTCGCTTTCCTTCGCTACATATCCGGCCAAACAAATCGATATAAAAACAACAACAACAATTAATTAAATCATTCTACTTCATGGTCATTACTTAACTAAAATGCTTCCAGACTCATCGTCACCGTTTTTGTTTCACAAACACATATGCAATAGAAATCCACATTCACAAATACATTACAGTTAATACTAAATAACGAAACGACACCCACTAGTTAAATGGTTTATTTCTAAATTATTATTAAACAAACATTCGCGCAACATATATATATATATATATATATATATATATATATATATATGACCAGGCTATGTTACTTGTTGCCTTCAAGGGCCTAAGATCGTTGTTGAATATTTGCCGATCAAAGTTGTATAAATGTCGAGATGCCTAATCGAGAAAATTTGAATACCATGCTTCATGAAGTAGGTAGGGATGGAGGTGGAGCATATCAAATTCACTACTACGCTTGTGGTCGTTGCTTATTGGCTACCCGATGAGATGTTTGAGTTCCACCCCATCACAAATCTAATTGCCAAATTGTCGTCAGGCATGTTGGGTGTTGGATACCAACAACGCAGGTGGCGATCAGCAACAAACAAGGTTAACAGCAGAATCACTTACGCTGCTTCCTTTGGCGGCTCCAGAGTGGCGACCTCTTTGCCAGCGGCACCACCTGCAGGCTGTCCTCCCGAGGCAGCTCCCGAGCTCGCCGCCGAGGCCGAAGCCACGTTAAGACTCGAACCTTTTACTTCGACATTCCTTGCCTCTTCGCCTGACGGGGCCGGTAGAGCAGCGGGGCTTCCATCCATGCTGGCCTCCGTGGGTGCTTTCGTTCTGTGAGGACGAATCGAGGTGCTCATGGTTACCACTAGACTCTCTTTAACAACACTAACTCTCTTTCATGAAAAGTCTTATATATATATATATATATATATATATGGTTGGTCAGAGAGTAACTGGAATTGTTACATGTGTTTTCGCCACACTTCTCAAAATATATTTACAAATAGTATCGATGTATCAGCAAAAGGCCATCGAATCGTCAAGAGCTTTGTAAAGTGATATCATTTGTTTTTTTAGCTTTAATAATTTTGTCGAAATGGACAGGCACAAAATCCACTTACAGACCTTAATTTTGTTTGAGTTCAAAAATGCTTTATTTCTGCAAAAACTGACTGGAATATTTGAAGCGTATTCGGCAAGGACAGCATTTCAACGACTTTTTGCTACAATTAATTCGCCAAAATTCTCTCCGGCAACTTAAACTTTCTGGGAAAACCCCGTTCTGGAAAGCCTATTACGTTCACGGAAAACCGCTTGCGCGAAACTGTGAATCGGAATCCTCGAGGGACTAGACTCGCCTTCGCGTTCATGGTTTTGTCCAAGTTTAAGTTTAACCAATGAGTACCACATGATTTAAGCGAGCGCAACAAACTGGAATGTCAAGCAAAATGCTTTTGTTGGCTTGTCAGACACAACGAGTAT
The DNA here is from genome assembly GCA_003439945.1 of Dermanyssus gallinae. Classification (NCBI taxonomy): domain Eukaryota; kingdom Metazoa; phylum Arthropoda; class Arachnida; order Mesostigmata; family Dermanyssidae; genus Dermanyssus; species Dermanyssus gallinae. The sequence continues at coordinate 83,015 of QVRM01005247.1, forward strand.
CGCTCCTTAACCGAAGTGCTACCTGTGACTAAAAATGGGTTTCTTACGGTAATGTGAAGCGTAGAAGACCCTAGTGTGCCCCAGGCCGACCTCCCCAGAAGACTCCAAAAAGACTAACCCATTCACGCATAATTTTGCTATATGTTTGGTGGGAGAGGCATGGCATAGTTCACCAAGAATTTTTTCCTGAGTACCTTAACGACAGACACGGGTGAGCTTTCACTCGCCCTTTTCCTCGCGCCTCCGAAGGAAGAGAAACAATCTCGTACTTAGGAAAAGCGTTATCTTCTACCACACAACGCTAGACTGCATGAGAGTTTACCTAGACTTCGCAAGATACCAAATTTTGATCGGGAAATGTTGCCGGATCTACCGTACTTAACGGACATTACACCATCGGGCTACCGCCTAGTTAGATGTCTTCGGAACTATAAGATGTCTACAAGGTGAGAAATTCACTTCACCAGAAACCATAAAAAACACACTTGATGACACTCTTTGAGATGCAGAAACCAGGATTATTTGCGACAGAAATCGATAGCCTAGTACAGAGACAGAAATGTGTCTAGCAATGGAGATCTCCTTTTGAGTAATTAGAATCGTTCAACTCGTTTAATTTTTTGATTGATCTTAAAATTGAAAAATTATAGTTACACTCTGTCCTACCCAATATATTATTATATGACATAATGTAAACAAAAGAATTAGTCGATATATATATATATATATATATATATATATATATATATATATATATATATATATAAAATCACACAAATAAAAGCTATGGCAATTTTGTACTCGTCAGAAGGCGATTCGACGGGCGCCGACGTTTCGGTGATGGTCGGTATGTTCGGCGCTGCCTCAAGTGCAGGTGTCAGTGTTGGCGCTGCAGCGGTGATTGGCATTCCAAACTTGTTGAGTTTGACTGTAGATTGGCCCTCTTCCTCCTCTTGCGAGGCGAGTATTGGTTTACCGGACATCAGGCGCATGATGAAGCCTCCAATCGACCTGTAAGGTATGACAAAAATGTCAAAAACATATGTTTATATATATATATATATATATATATATATATATAAAAGACCAATGTCAGCATCTGAATTCGCCCGTTTAACTGGCTACCGTATGGTCGAGTAATTTTGAAGAAAAACGAGGAGTGAATGTCGGGTTACTTACTTAGCCACGTAGTAGAGTACCCAGACACCGTAGACACCGGCATAGACAATTCCCTTAACGAGGTTCACGACAGTTTCAACAGGTGATTGTTGTTTGGTCTTCTCCAATTGCGCTTTAATGTTAGCCGGTGCAAGAATGCTTAGTAATGCCATTAGCTGTAGCCATATGGAGCGAAAACCACCTCTCAGCAGAGGCAGCACTCCTCTGAAATAGGCAAAAACAAAACATAGGAAAATATATCAGTGAATAACACTATCTTTTGAGATGCACTATTTTTCTTAGGGTTTCATCTCTGTCTCTCTTCCCCATATATATGTATATATATATATATATATATATATATATACCGATTTACGCAATACTACCTCAACACTACCTGGAGCATACAGTTGGCCGCAACAATTTCGACTATCCATCCCACCTGTTCTGACATACAGACATACAGAATTGTATCGATTGCTTAAGCTCGTGCGACGGCTTACCTCGATTTGTCTTCCTCCCCGCCGGCGTAGACGTACTCTTGAGCTTTTGTCGGAGCTTCCTCCTCCTCTTCGCAAGCGATCAACGACGAATGCTGCATCTCAAATATGGCGTCCTCGCAGAAATTAATGAACAGCTCAAGCTTCTCCTTGTCGCCGCCTTCGGTGACGATGCTGTAGAAGAAGGCCCGCTTCGACTCCTTGATCTGAGGCTTCTCCCACTGGGCGATCACCGACTCACTGACCTCAAAGTAGACGCGTTCGATGCGCGACGCCGAGCCCATAATCTCGATTCGGCCCATGAACGGCTCGAAGTAGCTGAGCAGCGTCGAGCAACCCTCACTCATCTTCGCTAGACGGGGCTCGTTCGGCATGTGCTCGGACAGGTTCGTCAGCAGTACGGCGAGATTGAAGCCGATCTCCTTGGCCGGACCCAGGAAGCGGTCGGTGAACTCACGATAGTCGACCATGTTGTCCAAGTTGGCTTCCATGCAATCCATGAGGAACTGAATCTCCTCGCTGCATTTCAGACACAAAAACCACAGTGTGACCGTGTATAGCGTGACCATTTGCATGCAAATTGGAAAGTGCACCAACAGGATGAACATCCTGTTCGATACGACGACGTGCTTAAATCAGACGCTCTAGTTAATCATTATACTACGCAACTTAAATATATATATATATATATATATATATATATATATATATATATTTAAGTTGCGTAGTAAAAATCGAGGTACAATTTTCTGAGTTAATTTGTCGTCAGCCTATTGTCTCACATCACGGAGTTTCTAGATGAGACTCTGGAAATAAAATTATATAGACATTTTGAGATACTGTCTTGAAAATGACGTAATGCAAGGCAGTGTCTGAATTATACATATATATATATATATATATATATATATATATATATATATATATATATATATATATATATTCATGCTCTTGAAGAACTCATTCATGCGTACTTGTGTATGGTGGCGAATTTTTCTACAGGTCAAACAATTTTCATTTAAAAAAAAACAGAGTTTATATAAAAGTCATAGTCACATCTACGAAACGTACGCCTCATAAATCTTCTGCTGCTCCATGGCCTTCCTGAAGTCACTGTACGAAATCCAGCCCGTTCCCTTCGGATCCATCTCACTGAACGACGACGAGCCGGTGAGCTCTTGAAGTTTGAGGAAACGATCGAAGAACTTTAGAATGTTCTCCACATTGGTGGCCGACTCGGCCAGCGTATCGACCATCTGCTTGCCGATCGTACCGTTCATCACGTTACCCTCAAGCATCGATAGCATCATGGTTACCATCTCCTTGAGCAACTCCAGAAACTCGAGCAGCAGGTCAAGCTGAGAGACACTTTTGGACAGCTTGTTTTGCATGTGCGCGAACAGAAACAAGAAGCCGCCGACTGCATCCCAGAGACGCGAGTGCGCCAACGCCTGCTGATTGAGTGAGCAGGGACCCTGAATGAATTCGGTCAGCGAGTTGAAGACCTGTTTCGCGACCGTAATAGCCTTGCAGAAGTTCTCCTTGCCCTGTTGAGATCAGGTAAAACACACAATAAATTATATATATATACAAGTTCTAAACGTATATGTCAGTATGCGTGGTGGTTAAATATTTTTATACAACAGCACTGAACATAGAAGGTAGACTCACGGGCGCGTCAACGATTTCCTTGGACGAGTAGTACCAGAAGAAGTCCATGATCGATTCCTGCAGACGGAGTAGATAGTCGACAGTCGAAATCACAAGATTTACCGTTGTTGTATTGCCAGCCTGGGTGCGCAGGTAGTTCTGGAAATCGAGGTTGTGGCCTTCGCAAAGTAGTTGTAGAAATCGGAAGAGAGCGCACGTGAAGTCTGCGTCGTGCATATTTTTTTCGCCTGCGGTGCCTTCAACACCCACTCCGAGCCCTTCGGCTTTCTGTGTGCGTTCGAAAGCGTCCAAATTGAGCACACTGCACGAGTTCATGAGAGCAGCGATAGAAGTGAAGAATCCAACGTCCTTCTTGTCTTTCAGGTGTTGTAACATACGCTGTAACATTGGTATTAAGCAGGCCCAGTCAAACACAATTGGTTAAGAGGGACGGCAATATGCACACACAAAAAAACGCGTTCACGTTTAAAACTATACTACAATTACAAATATATATATGCCATTGTGTATGTAGCAAACCTCTTCCGCCGAGAGTAATCGAGGAAAGGCTTGTAGGCTTTGTATTTGCTCGTCTTAATGACAGTCAATTTGTAAGGATGCTGTAAAGGATCAATCGATGATTCGGTACAATTCAAGACAAGATTTCTATTGGTTTAGGATCGCGACTTTTCCTTCAACGTCCAATTCGTGTTTCGTATCTACATGTGGACCGAATCAAATGCATAGGTGGATAAAAATACCAAGAATATATGCAGCAGTATTTTCCCAAAACTTGACATGTTAACTATTCAATTTATTATCAAGTATAAAACGCAACCTGCCCTAAATTGTCTGAACAGATAACCGCACCATTGAATGGAAGGAGCCTACGTTGATCAGTTTCCAACACTGTTTGGTGATGAAGCTCACCGCACAGCGGGCTCAGATATACACCTACGTAGAACCTACGTAGAAGCCACTATAAAAAAAATTCGCGTTCTGATTTGTGCCCATTGATTAGCGACACTTCACCACCTACGAGTGCGGACACCTACCCTCTGCACGTCGGCGTTACCGCCCTTGAGCAGCGAGATGCCCAGCTTGAGCGTCTTCATGACCATGTCACTCTGTTGGCCCTTGCACGCCGAGATGTAGAGCAGCGCGTTTTCGGCCACGCCCCGGTCGGCCAGCCTCGCCTGTTGGAACAGCAGACGTTGCTTTTCCAGCTCCTGTTCCTGCAGCGACGGCTCTTCGTCTCCGCCCTCCTCCTCTTCGTCCTCTTCGGCGCCCCCGCAGCTCTGGCTGAAGATGTACGCGTACAGCATGTACAGCGCGTCGTCGCCGATCGCCCCGCTGTGCTCGGTGGTCGCGGCACGCGAGAACGCGAGCACGAGCTGCGACAGCGGGTCGTGCTTCACGCCGTCGCCCTCCTTGTCGGCCGACGACTCTTCCTGGCCCTTCTCGGCCTCCTCGAACGTCGTCGTGAGGTCCTCGATGAGCTTCTCGTGGCCGAGGTTCTCCTCCTCGAGCCACATCTCCTTGTACGTGCTGAGCAGGATGTTGATGCAGCGGTGCCGCGGCAGCTGGTGCAGCGACACCATCCGGAAGCACGCGATGACGGCCCGCTTGCGCTGCGTCGACACGACGCTCCGGTACACGTCGCGCAGCGACGTCTGCGGGTGGTCGATCATGTGCAGCCCGTACAGGACCTTGGCCATGTCGATGATGCGGTCGACCAGCATCTCCTGCGTCACGACCACCTCCTTGTCCTTCTTGGCGGTCGCGGCCGGCACGAGCGCCTGTTCGTCGTCGACCGTCTTCTTGTTGCCCAGCTTCGAGTAGAGGTAGTGCTGCCAACTCATAGCGTCGGTCGGGTCGATCTGCAGCGTCAACACGCAGTGCCCATTTCATGAGCTGCTGTTATTCGACGACTGGAGCGCAAACGAACATCAATCCATCCATGGGCGAAAAAGCTACCACCACTAAGCACTGGCGCTCGGCGTCAATATAGCCAGCCTACCACCATAGTGCTCTGTAAGTGCTACGTAAGTAGTTTTGTGGCTAGATACTAAACGAGTGAGCGACGACTCACACTCAAGCTTGCTTTCTCTACATAACGATACTTCGACCGCAGGAATTGTTCTGGCGTACACTACGTATGCATATTTTTGCTTTAGCTCTGTCACTAAGCTAGTAACGGCTGTTTGTCGTATTGAATAGACTGTAGGGAATAAGCCCTACATCCAGAACTTTCAGTAAAGGATAGACTTGCTGACGTTATATTTATGCTGCGGTCTAACTGCCTTATTATAGATGGACATACCTTATCGGGTAGCGTGAGTTGAATATTGACATACTCTCGGATGACCTCATCATTCTCTTTGTTCAGGAACTTCTCTTTCGTGTGCTGCACAAGCTCCTGCTCTCGGCCGGCAAACAGGTTTAGACCTACGGGAAGGATTCGCTTCAGGCAAGCCACCATTAGAGAAGCCGCCATCTCCTTCTCCTTGTCACGTTTGGCGTCGCGCTTTTTCTTCTTTTTCTCTTTCTTACCCGATTGCGAGCCGCCGGACGATCCGGACGGCCCCATGGACTGCATGATCGGTCGGCCCTTCGTACTCGCCGAATAGGGCATGATCAGGGCCATGTTGTCGATTTCGTGCGTCGAGATGAAGTTGGCCTCCTCCCGTCGGAAGTACTGTGACTTATTCCACATGTTGAACATGTGCGCAATAAGGTTATACAGCACTTCGGCACTCTGAACATTGTTCTTTAGCCAGTGGTTACGCTGAAGATCGATGTACTTGATGAGCAGCGGATAGAAGGCGTAGATGTCGCGAGTAAGCAGAGCGTACTCTTCCTGTAACTGGTTCTCGATCTCCGAAGTGTCCTCGGCACTTGACTTAAGGAACGCCCGCATCGACTCCTCCCGTTTAAACAGTGTGTCCATCACGCTAAAAATCTTCTCCGTCAACGGCAGTACGGTGTCGTCTAGAAGCTCCTCCGATGAGTTAATTACGATCTGGCCGGCGTGAGCTGAAAAAAGCAATACAGCCTGATTGTTTACCTGCACGTCTGCAATGTTTGCATATATAGATTCGTAGAACAGAAAAAGGCTGAGACGTTGTCTATTTTACGAATGTTTTGTTTCGAGCGTAATTAGATCAACACCAAGATAGGGAACTATTCGTAAATACTTAGCAGCAATATTAGTGTCTATATGATGGTTGTTACTATTGGTACTTTGGTCTGAGTAGTATAGGACTCTCAACCTCACTAAAAACCTGGTAGTATCCTAACCCACTTGACCGGAATATTTCTGGTATGATACCAGTGTACGTAGAGAGCCGCTGCTTTGACTTCAATCTAAAAGAGAGGCTCCATGCGTTGCCGCCTTTATTCCGTCATTTTTGTCTTTGCTCTCATAACGACCTCCGCAAAACCAGAGCTCGCGTTTCATCTCTTCTTCGAGCTGAGCATCCCTAAGAGTAGACTGCTTGTCGAACCGCTCTGCACGTATGCGTTTGGCCATTGCATAAACACCATGGGCTGTACAGCTCAAATTTCTGCCAAGCATTACACACTGGTTATCAATAGATACGTTAAAACAAGACAATTGTATTTTTAAAGACACAAATAAATCATCTATTATTAGGTAAAGTTTTCGGGCTGACCCTCAGCCAAGATTTAACGTCTACGGAACTGTTTTTCACATTGCTTCATAGACGGACCCCCATAAATACAAATGTGCAACGGTGGGTCGAACCCGCGCACCTATGTGTCTCCTCCGGTTGCGAGGCGCAGACTTAAGCCACCACGCCACCGGGCTCGACATCTATTATTAGGTACTGGCTACTTGTTTATTATAGATCATGTAGCCGATAATAGTACATATTCAGTTCCCGGCAGTGTAACTGGCAGCAGAGGTACTTTCTTGATTATGCCTATTAAGCCAAAGCAGCAGACATCCCAACCGGTACCCCTGATTGACGGGACCGGGGTGTTAACCGGTCGGTCAGGATTTGCTGGCAGCTACCTATCCGTACAATTATCATCTATAACAGCCCTTGAGTAGACTACGGCAATATGAACTCATATATATATATGCCTCGACCCCGAATGTTACTATAGGGAGTGACCAGTTTCTATCTGCAAGGAACATGCCCGCAGCACGCATAATTCGAGCGCAGCACAGGAAGACACGATGGAAAAAAAGCAATTGTTACTCCCGGGAAGAACTCGGCAGTAACCGGCAGTCCAACACGCATCTACAGTTCCCGGCAGCATAACGATTGTCCTGAGAGCGGAATTGTGATTATTATGATACAAACCTGCAATCGTGATCATCCAGGGCGAATCGTGTACAGCCACTGTCCGTTTGAGCAGATTGAGAATGCTTCGAAGCGCCCTGTTCAAGTGTTCCGCCGTCACCATGGTGACGTGGTGGCCCTGGGCCGACGGCGGTACGTTGTCTGGGCCCTGACTCCACCAGAACGGCAGGTACGCACAAAGCATCGGCACAATCACTTCGATAATGTGCGGCTGGTCGGCATACCTTGTGCCGCTTGTCACGAACCGGTCGACGTTCGCGATCAGCTCGTCGACGCTCGGCATCGAACTCTCGAGCTGGGCCATGACTGCCTGCGCCTCGAGCGAATGCTCCTGCTGTTTCGAATGGATACAGCTGGGGTTGAACTTGTTGTACGCCGGCTCGAGAAACGCTACCGGAAAACAGGCTGCGAACGCTCCGAGACAGTTGCCGTACGCGGGGCGGTGCCGGTCCATCTCGGTCTTGACGAACGACTTGCCCCGGTGGAGATCCAGACGTGCGCCGAGTATATAGATGGCGTTCAGGATGCGGTAACATGCCACCTGAACGTCCTCGACTAGAGCAAGAGCATGCAGAAATTCAAAAAGAATGTAAGTTTATATGCATCGTAGTTCTGGTACGGCTAGTAAATTTTAAATTTGTGGCTGATATCTGGCAAACTATATTTTACAGAAAGGGGTTCTTCATGCGTTTTCCAGTGTTTTTGCCTTTGCCTTTGTTATTATAATTTATTGGCGTTATTGTTTTTTTTTTCCCTGAATCTCTACTCGTTTTTAATCATCATTGCCTAAGTAGAGAGAATATGTCCTAATGTCAGTCAATTCAACTTACGCAGCAGGTCCGCTCCAAACTCGTTGCTGGCTAAATGATCGAAGAGAGCCGTAAGCACAGGAATTACCGCTACTTGTACGTAGTTGAGAGATGTAGATGTCTTAAGATGAGTTCCTCGCAGATGTGTGTATTTGCCCGTCTCGAGATTTTTCACAGTATTGTCGAGATCGTCGGCAACGTTGTTAAAGTATGTCAGAATTGAGGTCTTCACGAGGTCGGGGCAGCTCTTGGCCACTGTACGCGCATCGGTTGCGCGACAGAGCACTTGTAGGCACGAGACGGTTAACTTCGTCTCACTGCCAAATACCATGAATTTGGAACGAACTAGGCCAGCCAGTTTGCAGAAAAGCCTGTTGTGATGCAGATGAGGTTATATGATAGACATTATGACCACTTTAATAATTATATGCCTATTACTGCCGGCAGCACTAGTGGTATATGAAATCAATAGTCGCCAACTGGCGAATGCTTCACCGCATGCGATTGTCATACACTTGTCTAGAGCCTAAATGTATATATATATATATATATATATATATATATACATATATATAGCGCCTAATAGTGTAAAAACCTAATATAACACTACAACAGTTTCTAATTGGTAGAACCAAGATGTTTAAGATATATGACCACATGCAGCAGGACATCCTTAGGGAAGTTTGTTTGAAATACATAGAAAGTTCATCAAATTGCATAGAAAGCTCAGCGGATATCTGCGTCATCCGGGTCTACGGAACTGACAGTTTGCTCTGGAAGCCACGGTAAACATAACTCCAGACATCCGCAAGCACTACCGGGCTGCGTACTGCGACTCCGTGTAATCTCCTTGTCACATTGGCAAAGCGTCATCAATAATTACCGTACATTGTTAAGACGAAGATCAAAACAATGTTACGCACACTCCCAACATACTATTCTAATATCGAGTTATCGATGATATGATAGAAAGCTATAAAAAAAAAGATAAATAGCTAGACGCAATGCGGCGAACAAATGGGATGAAGAAGAGCGACAACGAAGGGCCAAAGGTCAGCCAAAACTAGAAACGTGAAGCTTTGGCAGGAGATATGTATGATTATTAGGTATAGGTAACAGTCCGGGAAGGGACTCTCGCAAACGCCTCGGCAGACTCAGGACCAAGGTTGAGCAGGTCCACACTGCCGCTAGGAAAAGGACACATTCCCTTACCGAACGCCGTTTTTACGGAACGACATTTGATCTCCCCTTCGCAGAGCAAAACAACAACAAAAAATAGAGTGGAGCTGAGCAGCACACAACACTCACTTGGCCACCATCTCCTTCTCGCGGACAGTCGCCGTTCCGACGTTGCTGGTCGCTGCCGCCGCCTGCAAGAAGAACTGCCTGTGGGCAACGAAAAGCCGATCGATCAGCGGCAGGACGACCTTGTTGAAGAACTTCACGTCCTTCGAGTGCTGCCGGAACGAGTTTCGTCGGCTGAACGGAAGGCTGGGCCGCAGCAGCTTCATGTGCATCGCGGCCGCATCCAGGTACTGGATGAGCTTCTCGAGCAACGACGTCGCGAAACGCACCTCCTGTTTCTTGTCGCCCAGGCCATCGTCGTCGGCGCGCCCCTTCTCCTTGCTGCGGAGATTGCCGACATGCAAGCATTCACACACTGTTGAGCGCCTGCCACGCTGTAGAGACAAGCTGCCGCTACTAAAAAAAATCCTTTCGGGGCTGACTCTCAGCCAAGATTTAACGTCCATGGGACTGCTTTTCGCATTGCTTCATAGACGGACCCCCATAAATACAAATGTGCAACAGTGGGGCTCGAACCCGCGCACCTACGTCTCTCCTCCGGTCGCGAGGCGCAGACGCATGCCACCACGCCACCGGGCTGGACAAGCTACTACTACTACTACTAATCAACGGGTAATTTTATACAACACTAATATTAAGCCCTGGTAAAGGCGTGGTACCAGCTAAATTACTACTAATGTCAAATTGGTCTGAAAAGTGACGAGCTCCAAAAACGTGACGCAAGTACGTACTAAATATGTGAGAACTAATACCGCCAAAACGTAGTAGAAACGTAAACAACTTTTCGGCAACCTGTAATCCAACGTAGATGTTGTAAAAACAACAAACTAACAATATGTTTTGCCCCTAGGGCCCATGCGACGCATATCGTTGGCTTTGACCAGTCGTCACCATTTGCCGATATGAATGTGTGTGGGCTACGATGTCTTTTAGAAGAGAGGCCTTTTTAAATCACCGCGCGCAGTCCCAGACAGGCTCTAAATAAATAAATTACATGCAATTAATGAACTCTCGTGAAATAAGGAACACATAAAAGTACATTTAAAAAAAAATTAAAAAAAACAAATATATATATATATATATATATATATATATAGGAAACATTTATTAGACGAGAGCGTGGATTAGAATCGGACGAACTGTCACATTCTTAAATATTATGAAACTAGTAGTCGGGATAAATTGACAATTAGATTAATTGTACGAGCCATTATGTGAGTGTCCATGTTAGTGTTAGTGTAGTAATAGTAGCTCGAAACGATGTGCAATTACTCACTTGCTAATGCGGTACCCCTCATATTGGAGGAACTTAAGAAGATCCTGAGCGCGATCTCTGTGCTTGTATTTCTCCTGGTCTGTGAGGAAATCGTATGGCACAAACTGAGGCACAATTTCTCCACCGATAGAGTCAAGCTGCCTTTTGACGCCGCAGGCCCAAATGTCATGTGTGTTTTCTGCGATACGCTCCATGAGCGCCATCTGATCCTTGGTTAGCGTCAAACTTGAAAGGTCGACCGGCGTCGGCATATAGTCCAGAGGATTGATGCAGTTCTGAACACACGCACAGACACAGCAGTAAAAAGACAGAGAAAATAAGTTATAGTAGACAAGCAGTCGTCAAATAAATAAAATGCAGATAAAGAAATAATCATCTAAGACTGACACTCGACACGATACGTGCCCCTTTGAAGAAAATCATACTTAACCAAAGCGAACACAGCTAAGGACGCACGCGACATGTATGCATATATATATATATATATATATATATATATATATATATATATATATATATACATACATAATCACTCCTTAGGATTCTGAGTAAGTGGGGGTCTAATTATTCTCCGAGGGTGTTTCTGATCTCCAGGATAAACGGCTCGCTAAGCTCATACGATGGACTAAAACTAATTACTTTGCAGAGCGGCTCCTTTGGCTGCTTCGTTCGTTGCTTTCCAACTCGCATATCGAGAGGACTGGACCTAGAAGCCTGGACCAATAAACTACGTGGACTCACCATAACCCAGGCGCAACGCAATTAAAAGGGGGTACATAGCAGAGGAGGCTGAGGAGAGTTCCGTATATTGTTTAAGCATTTTTCTTACAAGGTGGAAGACTGCGAAAATCATATTGGGCAGGCGATATGCACAGAGCTCTGTACTACTCTTGAGTACCGTTTTGTTTTTAGGTTAATTAATTTCAACGTGGCCAGTAAAGAACGCCCTGGACGCTTACTTAAAAACAGTACACCAAAAAGTATAAAAATATCGTGGCGCACAAAACATTTTTGGACAAAGATGATTGACATAGCTAAAATTGGAAGTGTCTCAATGAATGCGGTGAATAATATCCTTCAAGTAAACATATAAATATAAGCATTGTGTGCACAAGGGGTTTTCGATTGCTGGCCATCTTAAAAACACTCGCAAATAAACATTTCGTAATCGTATTGCTAATTGATGTTTAAATGCAAATTATTCAGAAGAGTCTTCGCCTCGATTCATCATCGTAGACAAGACATGGATGGATAAACAACACAGGTTAGCATTGCGCCGCAGTATACTGGGTTTAAATTGTGGTATAAATCGATAAGAAAAAAAGTTACGTCTAGCAGTAGGGACTGTTCACAATAGACGTGTGTGCTGCACATGAGATAATATGTTTCGTGAACAATAAAGTGCGTGTACATATACGTTAATAAGCACACACCTATCAGGACAATTGTGGACGATTAGTAAAACCCCAATAAACGACGGAGCATTAGGAAAAAACTAGAAGAGAAATCAAAAAGCAATCACGATTACTACGATGCGTAATTTGCGGTAATAACTGTAGAATCGTACATGGAAGATGGGTCCCGTGGATCGGGGCTGGTCTCCGGGTTCTAGCCTCCAGCCGATCGCGAGGATGGCCTTGAGCAAATCTCGAATGGGCTCCTTGTAGCGCTCCTTTTCCCACTCCTGCAGCAGGTTGTAGGGCTTGAGGCGGGGATGCGCCCGTAGTTCGTCACAGAAACGCTCGCCGTACTGCCAGCCTTGCTCGGACTTCCGCGTCGCCCATTGCTCGTGGTAGTGTTCCGAGAACCGCTGAACAATGTTCTGCAGGTCACCGGACAGCTGAATTCTGTTCCACAAGAAGCAATGAACGACATGAATGACGCATTCGAAGAATGCCATAGAAAGGGCAGAACAGAGAGCGCAGAAGGGAGACGGGAGCGAGGTAGCTAGGTGAAAGACACAAGAGCACTTAATAAAGATGCAAATCCGATCGGATTAAAGTAAACTACTAATGGCTTATCGGATCAAAACCACCTACTTTTCCACCAACCAATGTATCTGTGTATATGTCTAAATTTCATTAACAATTCTTGTTGGCCGAGACACGGGCAGCGGTAGCAACAGTCAAAAGCAGAATTTTAGGCTTCGTACTGAATCTAGTGGTTTTCTCCCCTGCCCAAAAACAACACCAGCAACAGCGGCATTATTCCCTAAATCCAAACTAACTGTGTGAATATGAATCTACGATATCAGCCAAATTTGTCTTCGACCTGAGCACACACAGGCGAGCACATTCGTGCAGCTTCACGTGCGGTCGGTTCAAATGCTTGGAACTGGACAGCGTAAATAAGCGTCGCCTGAGTCTTCTGCAACGCCGTTCTCTAGTGCGCTTAGGGGTCTTTTTGGTTCTAGAGATCTTTCTGGTTGTGCTTAGGGGTGTTTCCGCTTCTAGGGGTCTTTCCGGTTGCGCTTCGAAGCGCCTTACCCGGTGGCGTCGAGCGGCGTCGGCGTGTAGATGGTCGGCTTGCTCTTGTCCCAGTCGTCCTCACTCGATTCGGTCAGCGAATAGTCGGGCGGCAGCGCGCACGCGATCGCGGTCAGACACGGCAGCGACTTGCTGAACAGTTCGGGGTCGTACTCCATCTTCGAGAGCGAGTCGAAGATGTTCGAGAACAGAATCATGGTGAGGCGGCGCTCCTCCTCCGATGCGATGCCGTACGAGCCCTGCCCGCACGAGTAGTACTTGTTACAGCGTTCGTAGTGCAACATCAGCAGGCGAAGCGCCACAGCGGTGTACTCGGTCAGCTGCGACACGTCGACGGTGAGCTTTCGGAGCAGCTTCAACAGCATCGACGGCTGCATTTCGCGCGTCAGCGCCACGAGAAAGTCGGACACGAGCTCGCGCTGACCCTTGGTCAGAATCTTCACCTTCGACAGACGGTAGACCGTCTGGAGGGCGGCGTCGAGCAGATAGTCGTAGTTCTCGGCGTCGCGGTAGAAGTGCGAGTACTGGATGAGCATCGGCAGGACAGAGTTGCCGATGTAGCGGTTGAGCGCCAGCGCCATCTCGCTTTGAATGTTGTCGTCGCGCTCGAGCATCGTTGCCGACCGGAGATCGGGCAGGAAGCCGTTCTCCAGGATGCGGTAGAAGATGTCCTGGTTCTCGATACCGTACACACGCTCGAGGAACAGGGAAATGCTCTGCTTGTGCTTGGGGTGCAGTCCGGCGGGCAGGTCGGATATGATTTGGCCCATCTTGTTGCGGCGTGGCGTGCGCAGCGTGAACCGCAAGCTGAGTGCCCCGATCAGGTCGTCAAGCGGTACCAGCGATCGTAGGATGGCTCGGGCTCGAATGCACTCGTTCTTGCCTAACGCGATCGTGGCAGCTTCGGGAGCGCACCGACCAAGAAGGTCTACAAGGGCGCAGTAGAAGTTCAAAATTGCGGCGCCCATATCGATGTAGTCTTCGTCCTCGTCTTCAGTTGGCCGTACGGGCAAGCCCTGCTGCTCGCGTTTAATGGCTATTTCTTCCGACATTTTAACGGCCTCCTTTATTGCCTCCAAAAGTCCGGGCCCCTCGCCTCGAAGTGCCGGCCCAAGACACTCGGGTCTTCTGATCAGCAGCCGAATGACGAGATTGGCGTTCTCTTCTACCGACTCGCCATTGACCCAGACGCAGAATCGCAAAAAGTCCAGGTAGCGCTCGCCCTCGACCGGGTCCCAGCCTACATCGGGATATCCCTTGTCCACGAGCTCCTGATTGGACTGCAGGCCACAGCGGGAAAGATAGATGGCAACCCGTTCAAGGTAGTGCTCTCGAAGAGCTAGTGCCAGCTCTGAGTTTTCCATGAGGGACGAATATGCGACGTCGAGGGGTGTCGAACCACGTAGCGAGGGACGCGCTGTAAACAGAGTAAAAGAGAGGGAGAACAAAATAGTGCTTATCCACCATCGAACTAAGCGCGTAGCGCTAAAACTATATAAACTACCACAAATCGTGAGTGAGGTGAGTTATGAGTGAATCTTAATGGAGTATTGTGTGAGATACGTACACAAAAGTATATTTGAGTTCTCGAGCAGAAAGTCCAGGTGCTCAAACATGGCCTTTTGGTTAACGCGTCCCGTCCGGCAGAAGTAGCACAGGAAGCGGCAACAGGATACAACCATCTCGTGGGATGTGTCCTTTGCGTCGTGTTTCTCGCTACCCTGCGGCTGCTGGGTTTGCGCTCGCTTGCCCAGGGTATTGACCATAACGTCCATGACGTTCTCGTGCACTCGTAGAATACGAATGAGATCGGGATGCTGGAAGAAAACGCGATTTCCTACCAAAGACCACGATGATACGCGCATGACCTCTTCCTCCTCGGGAGACATCTGCACCGGTAGAAGTGCTCGAATTTTGGTCAAGTTGCCAAACAGGCTAATGACGTCCTCATTGCTTTTCTCCGAAATGATGTATGTCTTGTCCAGCGAGTTAATTAACTGAAACAGAGATCGCAGGATAGATCACTAGTCATACAGACATACCAGCATAACTTAACAAACTTAGAACGCCCGTTTTCGTTTATATGCATTGCTTAATAATACATATGAAGCTCTACAAAGGCTTACCTCGCCAACGGAATTATAAATTCGAAGCAACAGGTTGAACATCTGCCGAATGACTTGATGGTTCTCGATGACGCTCTTTTGGGCCCAAGCGACGACCGTTTTGGCGACTTTCTTCATAAAAAGTTCTTCAAGTAGCACAGGCTTCTCCGGCTCTGGTTCGGGTTCTGGCTGCTCATACTGGGTCGTTGATTTAACAAACTTCACAATGCTCATGAGTTTTTTCGCAAGCGACGACCTCCTTGTGGCAGCATCTTCTTCCGAACTTTCCGTGCTTCCTTCTTCTTCGACAACGCACACCTTTAGCCGATAGATCATGCTCTCGTGGATCTCGAGAAGCTGAGACCGAATATCTTCTCCGCAGGGACACTCTTCTCCAGCTTCTTCATCAAGATTCTTAAAGTTCAAAATCGTACGCATCTGTTCGCGGGGATTACAACGAAATTCTCGAGTCTTCTTCGCTGCCACCGATGAGGGCAGATCCGAATGCTTGATTTCAATGTAACGTCGCAGCTGATCGGCTTGCAGGTCTCCAGCGAACTGCTCAGTGAATGCAATGTAGGTTTCGATTCGGTGCCGCAGCTGAAGGTCGAGCAAATGGTGGAGCAGGTAGCACACCTGCAGCTTCACGCCCTCCGCGATATCCATATCTGAAAGTTCAAAGTTCCGGATCCGGATCCGGGTGTAGTCGTCGATGGTAAGAAGATGATTTCGTCAGAAGAAAACAACACCTGCACAAGTGCCAGCTATTAGCTATCATCGTTTAGATCACTCTGATCTGACTGAGACTCAGAGGCTGCGACTAAGCAACAAATGCACGAACGCAGACTCACTTACCAATGAGGCCGACCTTCTTGGGTATCTCACCAATAGGCGGCACTTCAGTGATTTCGCGGTCAGGTTCTTCGACCTCACCGAACACGTCGGGATCCAGAAGCTTGAGAAGCCAGCCCAAGTCGGCGTCATCCAACAGACCAGTAAGCAGTAGTTTGTCGGCCAACTTGAGCAATGGCACAAAGAGGTTCTCGTTGCTGCCCCCGATAGGATCCCGATTTGGCTTGGAGTCCTTGCGCACGGCATCGGCCAGCCCTTCCATTACAAATTGACGAAGCGCGTCGTGAGGGAACGTCGGCGTATGAAGATCTTTGATCGACTCGACCGTTTCGCTAAAGTACAGCAACAACAACAACAGCAACAATAACAACGTTTAGATAATAGTATATTAAGTATGAGTGAAGTGTGGAGTTTTCGTGTATATTTATACACATATGCAGAGTTCGTCAGAGTTGAAATTTAATGTCAGTCACACGCGTACTGTGTCCCGCTTCTGTGTCATTGAAACGTCGCCATTGTTTAAGTGTGTCAGCCAGTTACCATCCCTTGTCCATTCTAGATTACTGTTTTTTTTTGCCTACATATTCACAAATACATATATACACTATCGAAGCCCACAAACGGATGCCGCAACGGAAATACCAACAACAACAACATCATCAACAACAACGGCTACTTCCAACTTCAGCAAGCCGCTCGAAACTCGCCGCCTGTGTGGCGTACTTACGAGACTTCGGAGAAGGTGAGCACTGGCCGAATCGACACGCACTGCAGCGTCTGGAACGAGTGTGCCATTAGCGGGTCGGCGTAGATCTCCTTGATCTGTGTGCCGAGCGGCACGATGAACTCGTTCTGGGTGAGCGACATCGAGTAGGCGTGAAACTCGAGGTGGAGCGCGATCAGCAGGTTGGTGAAGCCGCACCGAAGTGGGCCAGACATGTACGCCGACCGAATTGCGTACATGAGCTGCTTCTCGTCGACGTGGTTGCAGATGATGTGCGCCGCCCGCTGGTTGCCCTGGTAGCAGAGCGCCTCGTAGAGCGCGAGCGATCCGGCGTGAAAATGCAGCAGCCGATCGTGCTCGATCAGCTCGAGCACGTCGATGCAGCGGTCCTCTTCGGGTATGTGGACGGCGAGCATCGACACGTGATCCTCGACGATAATCGACCAGCCGCGAATCTCCGACAGCCGGAGGGCGTGCGGTCGCAGGTTGAAGTTCGGCACCCGAGCCCACGAGAACGGCTGGAGACACTGCACGCGCAGGCGGGGCGGACACAGCGGTTGGAGGCTTTTGGCCGTCGTCCGCAGTAGAGCGGCCGATAGCGGAAGCGTCGAGGGCGTCCGGCCCAACTCGAACTGGAACACCTCTTTCGAGGTGGCCTCGAAAAAGACGGCCGGGAACAGCTTGGTGCCGACCTCCATCTGCGGCGTCACCACACACAGACAGACAAACAGACACCCAACAGGATTGGATGGACAGTTTCATGACAGTGGGTCAGTCTCATAGACATGTCAAGGACTGCGTCAGCCGTGCATGCAATCTCAGCGCATCCGTTCCATTGATTCTGTATCTGTACGATGTAGCTGAAAGAGTAGGATACAAACTAACAACAATGATCTAAACAGCTTCAGGCAGAACTTTCGAACCT
Source organism: Dermanyssus gallinae (assembly GCA_003439945.1). NCBI lineage: Eukaryota > Metazoa > Arthropoda > Arachnida > Mesostigmata > Dermanyssidae > Dermanyssus > Dermanyssus gallinae. The sequence goes on from QVRM01005247.1 coordinate 101,136, forward strand.
TATAACGAGCTTTTGTCGGTTTGCCGTCGGCGGTGAACGTAAGATGGCCGGTAGACACGTCGATATGACATCCCACATACATGCCCTGATTGGATGCGCCGCGTGACGCGCCCTCTCCGGACGCCATGTGGATCTCTTGTAGAAGCTGGCCGGCGCATACCATGTAGCAGTTCTTTCGTTCAAGGCTAGACCGAAAAGGCAGGTGGGTAACAAACGTCATTAGTTCAATCCCAATTAGGATCAAATACCCAATGAGTGCTCACTTGGCGCTTCCAGATTTGCTCCTTGGTAGAATACGGACACCTAATTCGTCGTATTTAATGTAGATTTATCATCTTAAATGTCATCAGCAAAGCCAGGCTTGCGATACATGTAAGCATAGGTGCGCCCACTTACATTTCCTGTACACTTCCATCCTCACCAAATCCATGGTAAGCTACCTTCCGGATCTTCTGCAGGTCGAAACCTGAAATTAACCATACACGCGACGTACGAATTAGAAGGAAACGCTCGACGTACGAATTAACAGGAAACTCATTCTGTCCTCCATATACGCCACAGGTCTCATCAGATCTTAGCTTCGTCCTCATACGCTTACGCGTCGGAGCTTAAGACGTTCATCACGTTAGATTGGCTGCCGACCGGTGATTTTGTAGCCCCTAATGTAATGTAAGCATTTCGACTCTAAGACAATCACACACGACATAAAGACAACAACAATATTCCTACAACAAATACTGCGAAGGCAAATAGCGACAACCAGCAATAGCTCTCCAAATCTTCTAATCGATGCTGCATGTAATAAGTAAGGCGGATAGTCTTCTAAAAGGGCAACGGCAAATGTTCATATATAGTCTGGTGTTAGGTGTCGCGTGTTTGCTATTGTTGTTGCTATTGCAGTCTTTGTTGTTGTAGTTGATGTTGCTGTTGCTATTGTTGTTGCTCGTGTTATTGTTATTTCCGTTGTTGTTGTTGTTGTTATTGCTGCTGCTGTCGCCCGGACACCAAACAACCTTTGGCGAAGTATTTGTAGGCGGTCGTAATCCAGCCCACATAGACGTGCTGCGGGTCCTGGCCGGGCATGATGCGGCAACCGTAGAAATACTCGTGCGCCATGTCGAGATGTCGCGGATCCAGGGCATTGCCGGTTTCCTCGTGCGGGATGACCGTGTGCATTATCGACTGTCGGCGGGTGCTGCCCTGACGGGATACCGTACCGCCTCCCTGGCCCGGCACCTGCAGCTGGCCAACCGTAGAACCTGTAGCCGAGGCGCCGGCTACGCCCCCATGAGCCCAAGTCGAGAAACAAACCTCCGCTTTAGTTATAAATTAAAGCGGATATAAATTAAAGTTATAAATTAATCCTTATTCATTTGCTACCATATTGCGGCATTATTTGTCAATGAGCTGGACTTATTGCCCAGGAAGCGCACCACCGTGTTAAGTTTGAGGCACTCTGACACCGCAGTTGAAGGTTTAGTATTATAGTGTTTCGGAAAAGCTTGCCATCTTGCTCGAAGAGGCGATCCTGATCTTAATACAAATGAAAAGCACGAACACAACGTCAACAAATTGAAACAGCATTCAAATACAATATTCTGTATGATTGCAGTGCTAACGAGGCCAGAATGAAACGGTCCCATCATAACAACGTATAGGATTTCTAATGGTCAAGCAGCAAAATCATCGTAGTCGTTGAAGCAGGTGACGAAGCAACCCGAACCAGCGATTATTCAGCATGTTTCGGTCTTTGTGCTTGAAAGTGTCCATAAAACCAATCTGACTCTTGTGTTTACGAACCTTGATTGTCTGTACGAACACTTGGTTTTACGAATGCTTGACAAGCTTCTTACCGTACGCGCATTTCCAAAGGCATACTACTGTAGTGATATTCGAACAGCAGAACTGAACTAGCTGAGATGATCGATCACTTCTACAAAGTGACTATACAAAGTATGTGTAAACTCATCGAGTATCTTACAAGGTGAGTGTCCTCTGATGGAGGGCTCTCGAATCGTGACGGTCGGTGGTGGGCTAAGCGTCGCCGACGGTGGAGCCGGCTCCATTATGGGGATGTCCTTGCTGCGCGAGAAGAACTTGAACGGGCTCTTGCCACGAGCCTTCTTGTCGTGGGGATCGGCGGCGTGCTGGTGTTGACCTTTCGTGCGGAGTTCGAGTTCACTCATCGATGGTGTAATTATCGAGTGCTCGGAACTGCTCTTGTCCGTACTGCCAGGGATCCCCAGCGTGGCGTGATCAAAGGACGCGGTTTTGGTGAGCGCGCCCGACCGAATCGACTTTCGGCGAGGCGGTGGACCCTTTGGCAGGACCGGCGAGTCGGATCCGGGCCCTTCGGCAGCGTCCTCGGAATACGCCCTCTGGAGGTCTGTATGAGAGAGGCGCATGACATGGCATGACAATGTCTCTCAACTCAGATACATCGCTTAGTTATAGGTCGAAGCCTCATATAAAACCGCATTGTTATTTTTTGTATACGTACACTATTTCCATATTTGGATGTGTACTGTCCATCGAATGCCAACAGCCTACCTATGCAGAACCGAAACGCGGTAGCCGTGACAGAAGCAGCTGCAGCAGAAACAATCATAGACACCGCTAGCTCACATCAGCCAATCTGCGCTTTCAGTGCTTTATCTACTACCTTGCGTTTTCAAGGTATATAGAAAAAAGTAGTGCTTTTAATTGAGCCGCTTCTCATAGGATTTGTCCATGACAAAGGCTGTGCCCGGCAATAATACTGGCGGCAGGTGTAGACCACGGTGTTGACTGAAATCTGTCGCTGCGCCTCATGCCTAGCAGTCGCGAAGAATATCGAACCGAACGAGCTGCTAATGCAGGCATAGTGCCAAATCAGGAACATCGACTTTTGGCATACCTTTGACATCGGACATGCTGAAGCCACTCTGCAACATGTGCTGCTCGAGATTGCCTGGCGGCGAATGATCTTGTTGGCCTCGCTGCGGTCTGCCGCGGGGATCCATCTGGAACATCACCTCGTGCTTCTGTCGCGTTCGCATCTCCTCCCACCGCTGTTCCTTGGCCGTCGCGCTACAGAATAATAGCCACAGCGGCAGATAATTGGCAAGTAATTCTAGCACTAAAACTCATATAAGCTACCATTATTATCGCACTGATAAAAAAACATCGTACTTAACTATGGACTCCGTCTAGCTAAGACGTATCTCATCATAGCGCTACCGCCGGACGTGCGCTTCCGCATCTATTTGTATCGACGAAATTGGCCTAGACGCTTACTTCAAGCTGGACCGTCTAGTGAATAAATATTTTGCTTAAACGAATGGCAAAATCAAGTTGCATACAAGGTAGAATAGATTGCGACATATATATATATATATATATATATATATATATATGTAGAAAAGCAGTAAGCGTTTAATTAAAGATTTTAGATATTTAGCATATTGAGAGTACTTACTCGATAAATTCGTCGTGGCATTGAATAGGTAAGCTGAGTCGAAGAAATTCATAGTTCACCTTTTCCACGGACTCGAACAACTTGTGAGTGATTTTAATTGCTGGCGGTGATTCGCCCCTAGAAATAAACAGTTCGATCGTTAGCTAATTTGAATACTAAATACTATTAAGTTTAACTAAATATGCATAACTATTATACATCTCTAATTAAAAGATTCAGCAACCTCTGAGATCACGCACTGGTTATTGGGTTGCAAGATACTCAGCGCAAACGAAGTAGAGCTCCTAGGGGTACACCTACTTCGGAAAGGTGTCTCCCCCGTGTTGCAGAAGTGGTTGGATAAACTGAGTACCGCTTCAGAACGCCTTCCTCTGATAGGATACCATAGCGGTCTTTACCTGCTGAGGTGCTCTTACTCAGCCACACGCCTAACTCATATTCTGAGGGGTATCCAACGTACCAGCGAAACGGACGAGCTTCGACGCTTTAATGACCTTACAGCCGATACCATAACGAATCTGCTTAACATCGAACTGGACGATACAGCCAAACGACAGATTTTCTTGCCAATAGCCAACTAGAACAGATTTTCTTGCCAATAGCCAACAAGGAACTTGGCTTACCAGACCCGACAATATTAGCGCTCCCCGCGATACTCGCTGCCACCCATCAGGTTTTGACAGGGTCTGCGAGCTTCTTGATGGAGCCGTCCAGCTCGAATTTACATCCATGCGGGATCAAGTCACGAGCAGTTTGGTTGAGGTTCTTGGAACTTCGCCAAAAGACGTCACATCCCAGAGCGAATGGTCGGCTATGCTAGCCGATCAACATGCTCGTTTACTTATTGATCAAGCTGACAACGACTCTATTAGGGCTCGGCTTAGGGCAGCCTCCACAAAGCATGCAAGCGTTTGGCTACACGCCCCACCCAGTGCATCGTTAGGAACCTTACTGGATGATGCCATTACAAGAATATGTGTTGGCCTCCGACTTGGTGCGCCGCTTGTTTACCCTCACATATGCCGATGCGGGGAGCCGGTGGGCATTAGAGCTCACCACGCTCTATCCTGCGCCCTCAGTGAAGGTCGTCGACTACGTCATGCGGCTATTAATGACACAATAGAAAGGGCCTTGAGGACGGCAGGCTACCCAAGTACGTTGGAACCGACTGCACTAACCAGAAACGACGGCAAGCGTCCCGACGGGATGACTCTCATCCCCTTTGAACGAGGTCGTACCCTCATATGGGACGCCACCGTAACCGGCTCACTTCCTCCCTCAATGGTCGGTTTCGGTTCACTTAGAGCTGGTTACGCCGCGGCCCAAGCAGAAAAAAACAAGATGAATAATTACGCCGAACTGACAAGAGCCCATAGCTTCAGCCTGGTGGCCTTCGAGACCTTAGGACCACCGGGTCCCTTGACTGAGAGAATACTTACTAAACTGGGTGAACGATTAAAGATAACAACTGGGGACAAGAGAGCCGCATATTTTTTGCTGGTTCTTTGCAATGTATGTATGCTTTTATACTAAACATCGTGCAAATTCTTTTAAAAAATTCAAAATTTAAGTGCGAAATAAGCTTAACGAAATAAAACGAGAAACGCGTTTTCTGTTCTACGCACGCCGGTGGAATTCGGGTGACCTCGATGTTGCACACTTCCGCCTCGTCAAAGTTGATGAAGATCGGGTCGTCTTTGTTGTACCACATGCTCAGCTGGCGGTTCATGTTGACGCAGAACGGCTGGTAGCCTTCCTGCAGGCCGCACATCGTGAAGAAGCGCAGCTGGTTGACGTCGTGGCCCCACACGACGCGGCACTTCTGGCCGGTGCCGAGCGTGTACGCCGGCACGTAGCCGACGTCGCCCGGAATCTCCGTAAACGCCGCCTCGCCGCCGAGCGCGTCGAGCAGCAGCTCGCCGTTGAGCGAGAACGAGATCGTCTTGTCGTGCAGGTCCAGCATACAGCCGACGACGTCGCCTACCGCCCACTGTCGGCCGTACGACTCCAGCCCGCCTCCCGAGTTCTTCTGGCCGAGCAGGCCGTCGTAGGCGAACGAGTTCTCGTCGCCGCCGAGGTCGCACGACGGCAGAAAGTTGACCGTCGCCCAGCCGACCTTCATCGGTCCGGCCGACAGCACCTCGAACTCGAAGTACCACTTGCCCGACGTCACTGCGTAGGTCTTCTCGGCGCGCAGCGTGCGCGCGTTCACCTTGGCCGCGCCGGCGGCCGCCTCCTTGCTCAGGCCCTGCTGCTGCTGTTGCTGCTGTTCGGTGTCGCCGGCCGGCGGCTCGAGCACGTAGCCGTAGGCCAGCAGCGTCTTGACGGTCTCGGCGGCCGTGTCTCGGTTCGCCTTCTTGATGGTGGCGTCGACGAACCGGTAGGGCACGAGGTGCGGACTCCGACGCGTCTGGAAGTCCTCGATCAGGCCGTACGTCCAGCCCTGCTGGATGCGCTCGCGCGACCACACGTTGTGCGTGTTCTCCGCCAGCAGGTCGACCAGCGCGTCCATCTTCGAGCTGAGCGTGATCTGCGACAGATCGAGCGGCGCCGGCTTGTAGCCGTTCGGCTGCAGGTAGGGACTGCGGTAGTGAAACGGGACTTTCTGTTATTATTATAATTGTTATTATTATTATTATTAGCATGTACGCATGTAAAACTGCGAATGTTTGTGGTCCCCAACGTTTAACAGACGGTGTTGCAAGGAGAAGGTGGTACGGGACAGATATGTATGTGTGTACATATACTCTGGGGCATTTGAAACTCTGGGGTGTGGTCAAGCTCGGTGAGAAAATCATTTTTGCCAAAGGAAAGGGGAAGCGGAAATGCTTCGTATATGAGTGAGATGATCTTGTAATGAATTTTTCTGAGTTGTGATTCAAGGGGTGCCTATCTTGACATACGCCTT